>CM062806.1:266377394-266745670 GCA_031772625.1 Pinus tabuliformis | reverse complement strand
AATCTGTCCTTGACATAGCTGTAAGGATCCATTTATGTTGTCCAGAAGAAGCGGGATGGATTTCTCCAATGAAATCCAACCCCCACTGTTGGAAAGGAGCGCTCACCTCAATAGGCTTAAGTGGCAAAGGCTGTAATTACTGTTTTCCTTCGAAAATCTGACATTTATGACAACGCTTGACCATCTTATATACATCAGCAAACAAAGTAGGTCAATAGTACCCTGCTCTCAAAATTTTGTTTGTTGTTGACTTCCAAAAAAGGTGACCACCACACTCTCCTCCGTGGAAATCCTCCATGACTTTCTTTGCCTCCTCTTCCACCAAACAATTTAACAAAATGCCACTAGGATCTTTCCAATACAGCACAGAATTCAAAATGCAAAACTTGGCAGCCTTCAATTTGAGTGTTCTCGCTTTGTTTCTAATCACGCTGGGTGGTGGTGACAGATTTTTCAGCACATATATTATATCTGAATACCATGGGGACAACGCAAACATTTCAGATACCTGAATTGATGATCCTTCCTCATTCTCATCGGAGATGGCAGCGATCAGATTTATGTCCAAGGCATGCAAGTTTGATTCGGCCATTAACCTTGCCAATCCCTGTCCTTTGACCAGCTTTGTGGGCTTTATTTCCACATCATATTCTAGCAAGGCTGCAATCCATTGGCCTCTTCTTCCTTCTGGATCGGTCTGCACTAAAACATCCTTTACAACAGCGTTAGGAACATAGGCCAAAATATGAAAATGTAAAATATATACCCGGAAATCCTTTAATGTCTTCACAAGTGCTAGGGCTTGCTTCTCAATGATGTTGTACTTTAAAGCTACATCTCTTGTAGCCCTGCTGAAGAATGCTATGGGTCTTTCGTGATCACCTCTTTTCTGCAATAAGACTGCTGCCATAGTGTGCTCCGAAGCAAATGAAAACAATATGAAATCTTGAGTGTAGTCCGAGCTTACTAGAACTGGAGCTGAAGAAAGGGCCAATTTGACCAAGTTGAAAGATTTTACAGCCTCCTCTATCCATTTCATCTGGCTGTCCGTCTTAAGCATGTTGGTCATTTCTCTTAAGTGTTCAGCAAGATTAGGCACAAAGCGACGCAGAAAATTCATCTTACCATTGAATGATTGTATTTCTTTTTTGTTCCTGGGCAGATCGATTTGCTAAATTGCTTGCACACGTGTTGGTTCAATACGAATGCCATCCTTTGAGATAATGTTCCCAAGTAATTTGCCTTCCTCCATGGCAAACAAGATCTTCTTATGATTCAGTGATAAACCATATTTTCTGCACTTTTGAAAGACAATTTTTAGATGGTGCATGTGTTCTTCATCAGATTTGGAAAACTGTCAAATCATCCAAATACACCACCAAAAACACATCCTTCTCATTCGCAAAATCCAAGTCTATTTCCCGCTGAAATGTGGCATCTGCATTCTTTAAACCGAAAGGCATTTTGGCATAATGAAAGGTTCCCCATGGAGTGGTGAATGTTGTTTTGTCTTGGTCATCCTCATGGACAGAAATTTGGTTATATCCGGAATAACCATCAAGCAGTGACATATGCGATGCCCCCACTACTCGCTGAAGTATATGGTCCATTTTAGGCAGTGGATAGTTGTCCTTTAACGAGACTTTATTGAGATTTTTGAAATCAATGCATAGGCAGATCTCACCGGTATTCTTGTGTATGGGCACCAAGTTAGAGATCCAATCTGAAAATCTGATGGGCACAATGATACCTGACTTGTACAACCTGTTTACATCCTTTTCGATAGATGGCAGCAACTTTGGATTTATCCTTCTCAGTTTTTGTCTAAATGGTTTTTGATTGGGCTTGATGGGTATAGTGTGCTAAATAATATTGGTATCATAGGTCTTTAAATCAGAATAATCCCAAGCAAACACATCTGCAAATGAAGCCATCAAACTGATGCATTTGTCCTTGATCTTTGGCGGTAATGCTTTCGACAATTTTACCACTTTAGGATTGGCAGCTGTTCCGATGTTGACCTCTTCTACACCCTTCTCTGTTGGTTGCAATGTTGGCTTGCAGGCTACATCATCTTGATCAAAAATTTCTTCTAGAGGTATCAAGCCTTTAGGAATAATGTTGTTCTTCAACTGCAATACGTCCATTTCGTTGATCTGCACTTCATCTGTACCATTTCCTTTGCCATCGTCATTTTCTACATCAATGGAGGTTTCTTTGAACTTGCCTTTGTTTTGCAGAAAATCCTTAATCTACTCATCATCTTGAAATACTTGCCAATATCTCTGATTGTCTAGAATGGTTGTGTTGGACACCTAATCCTCAATGGGTTAGTGTGGAAGCCGAATGGACAAAAGGAGTCCAAGAGACCTTGGGATGTGAAACCCAATGGTCACATAATGTACTATAAATGTATATAATTTGTCAATAAAAAATGTACTTGCATGTTTTATCTTTCATATTGTTCTTGCTACCCATGTGTGTTTAACATGGTATCTGAGCAGGCGTATTCCTGCCCTGCATAATTAATTTAAGCCATTTGTTTTATGGCCTTTCTGTGCATTTTATTTCTGCCATGAACTTCATGAATATTTCTTCAGCTAAATTTTAGCTGCAACCTATTAATACCACTGCTGGTGTCTGCTCTCCATATAGAAGCGCCTCCATACTCCTGACATTGCATGCGCTCCCTCTTGAGAATTTTCTGCCTAAAATCTGCTACTGGCTGACATCTCTGACCTCTATCTGCCATACCGGTGCTCTCTATACCTGTGCTCTCATTCTTTGCCATTACCTACGCTCTCTGTCTATAAACGCTCCATTTAAAAGCGCTGCTCCATCTGCGATTTACCGTTATTCTCTGACATTCATACGTTTCATACGTTTGAAAGCTGGTCATTGAACGTTGTTATAATTGATTATCCTTAGCACTGTAATTGATTGTCCTTGACATGGTATTAAGCTTCCTACAACAGGAGGGAATAAAACAAAGATACCTGGTCCTGGGGGACTGAAGCTGTCATGCAATCTGAGGGATTCGATCACTTGAACGAAAGTAACACTGCTGAAGAACGCCTCTCGAATGTTTGGACTGACCCAACTGCATTTTTAACGCTGCTGGATTTGCCTGTCTTTGGTATCTCTCAAATGTTTGGACTGACCCAACTGCATTTTTAACGCTGTTGGATTTGCCTGTCTTTGGTATCGTTCCTTTTCTGGGAGCTTAGAATATTTGTTGATTTTTCTGCTAGCTCTTAAACACTACACTACTGGTTTGACATACCTGTTGAGGATTTGCAAAGGAAATTTAGCGTGGATTAAAGAAAAGGATGCCAAGTCAAACGAATGGGCCTATAACGCCCGACTGGACGTCGATTCAGTGAAATGCCCAGCGTATTTACTGCTTCCTCAAGCATTTTGTTTTGTTGAGTGCCCTGCAAACTTCAATTTTCGCCTGCCTGGAGGCACATCAGAGATAATGTTTGCTCGGCTTGCCCTTTATGTTTGATTTTACTGGCTTTCCCTTTATGGTATGCTGCTGATGCGTGAATCCTTCTATGGAGTTTCATTCAAAGGGTCGTAATAAAGTCGTCGTGGTATATATTATATTTGGTGTGTAACATTGGATTGTCTCTGCATAAATTACTGGTTGTTTCATTTTAATAATCTTGTGCGATGCATGGAGAGGCTGGAATGGTGCGAACACAACGTTTGGAACGTATGATTGGAGTGTTGGCATGATTGATTTATTGAACGCCATATATACGGCCAATATATGTTGGGTTATATGGTATGGAGCTCATGTATGGTAAATGGTTCTTACATGTGCGTGAGTTATTTTTCAAGACTGTTAAAATCGTCAGTTGAGTAGCTGGACGGGTGTCTTGAGGAAGGTGAAACGGAACCCACTCATTTTTGTTGCTGCCTGAGTTATCTCCTACCCGAGTTGATTTTCTGCCACCTGAAGACAAGTTCACACCTGAGTCCTTGAATTCGAAGTGCTGAGTTTGCTGGGAATGCATAAGACCGAGTGCATCAGTTGAACGTGGCCAGATTTATTTCCTATGACTGAATCTCCAGTTCTGAGCTAGCCACGAGTTCTGAAAGTGACAGCAAGGGAGTCGTACACCACTCGACAACTACTTCTGGACCGAGTTTGCTTTCTTGGGGCTGTGTGTTACATCAGAGATAAATTCTGGGCAGATTGCTAGTGTAAAGAAGCCGAGTTTGAAGAGATAGACGGGCTGCAAATTAAGCTAAGAAACCAGGTTCCAATATTTTATCCACCTTGTTTATTTGGCCACTATTAGGAAGAAAACGACCTCTGTACTTCTATTTGTTGACTGTGTATTCAGATTAAAAAGAAAAAGTTTATTTATGGGTGCCACTGCTATATATATCAGCATTCTTATGTACTTTGTTGAACCTCTGCACCGAATTGATTATCTGGCTTCTTCCTCTACATAATTTATCAAATGAAAATGCAATAGTAACTGAATCTCCACCTCTAAAGGCTTCTCTAAACCCCTATTTCCGATTCAAAACTATAGCTCGAGGTGGCCTCAATTCTTTGTATGCTATAAAATTCCTCGACAACTTTCGTGTCTTCGTAATCTTCGTTTTTTCAATTAAGTTGAGTTTTTTCCATGGTTGCACTTAGTTTTTTGTACTCCTCAATGAGACTTCTCCTTTCCTTGAGCTGACTAATCTCCTTGGCTGTTGTTTCATCAAACTAATCTCCTTAAAATCGTTGTTACTCTGGGAAGAGAATTGGTTCTCCAACATCTCCTAGAACCTTAGCCCCATCAGAAATTCTCCCTTGATACTCTTACCAGTGAAATTGTTCATTCGCCAGGTGGAAGAGAAAAGGCCCTAGCAAATATGTGCCTTTCATCTCAGGGATTCAAAATTTGAAGGTTGAAACCAGATCAAATGGAGACGAAGAATATGCATGAACAGAACAAATTTAGTGTGTGGTGAAACATTGAGTTATTCATGGTATATGAATTGAATTTTTAATTGGTTCCATAGATCATCTTCGCGATCTGAGCCAAATTATAAAGTGTTTGTGTGTGGTACTAGGAGGAGCTCAAACACAGTAATCGAGTTACTTAATATATTGTTGCTGGTTGGTCTATTGGTATTCTGGGTCAATTTCTACCATACCAGAATGAGTTTGTCACATTTTGGATGCCATTTAGAGGCTGTTTGTGTGGCTGTATATTCTTCTCACTAGCTGATTCTGAAGTGTTGATATACGTTGAAGAGTGAACAAGTATTTGAAGGATCCAAGCAAGTTTGCAGTTGCTGCTGCTCCAGTGTAGCATTGTATTTAAAACTCATTATAGTGCATTGATTCCTTGATTGGAACACTGCATAAAGAGTTTGGTGAGCTAATTGTAATCTTTTATGTTGCACACTGATCATTTGCTGACATTTATAAAGGATATTACAATGACAATGAATTGTGAGTGATTGTTGCTTCTTCTTCACTGGTTGATAGTTGTGATCAGTTTCTTTAACATATAAGATAATGAAGAAAATGACCAGACTTGATAATGCATTAGAGTTGTTAAAATACTCTGATACATTCCACTCTTGATGAGATGGTTAAGATCAACGAAATATTTCTATTCAATATTAAAATATGTCTACAAAATGCACAGGAGAATATTGATTTTTTGCAGCTTGAAACTCAGCTACAACAAGAAGAACTAAAACAGAGGAGTCATTCTGAACATGTTTCTGTTCAGAACATTGAGACTGCAACCCATCAGCAGCAAGTCAATAATGTTACAGTTCATTCAAATAAAGCAACAGTTGTACATGCAGATGCAAAAACTCAGTCTGCACTTCCCAAGCCCATCATCAGACCTTGGGAACAGCTTGTCCACAACAAGCACATAACTGGTCTTGGATATGACAAGGACTTGTCCTTTCATATTCTAGACTATGCCAAGCCCATTCAGTTTCAGAGTGCTGGATTCATTCATGAAAGTTCACTTTCAGCTGTGCCAAACTCTGCCCCTCTTCCACAATAAAAACAACAGATTGTAAAATGCCAACACTGTGACTGAGTTGGCCATTTGAAAGATCACTGTTTTGATCTTCATCCATGTAAGCATTGTCATAAAACTAGCAAATCTTCACACAGATGCTTCAGAAACAAACATCCTGCAAGAACAAAGATTCATCTTGGATGGATCCCTTCTTGGCAATGGGCATCAACAGCCAAGAATATATTCCAAACACATGTCAGAACTTGTTCCAGAGTATTGAACAGTCTTGCAGTTGAGTTTTCTCCATCATCTCACCTTTTGTTTGACAGGGGGGGAAATGATGGTCATCTACAAGCTTCAAAGTCACATCAAGCGAGCCTGAGCCACAACCTGTCACACCAGATTCAGAGTTGTAGCCAGAGACAAAGATGCCCCTGAGCATGCCTTCAGTTGGCAATCTGGGACACTTCCTCTAGCAGAAGACTTCAGCTTCTTGCCAGTTTTGGAAGAATTCCAGGAACAAAATTTAGAACACTTCCTCTAGCAGAAGACTCCAACTTCTTGCCAGTTTTGGAAGAGTTCCAGGAATTTCATTAAGCATTCCAGAGTTGTTGGTCATCCTTAAACCATCACAGGTTGAGACTTCCCTTTTCAGGCTAAAGTTCTCCCTTTTATGCGGGGTGAGACCTCCCTTTCATGGTTGAATGTTTCCCTCTTCAAAACAATAGGAACACTTCCTCTAGTAGAAGACTTCGGCTTCTTGCCAGTTTTGGAAGAGTTCTGGGAACGGCACTAAGCATTCCAGTGTTGGTGGTCATCCTTAAACCATCGCCCTTTATACCAACATTTCATATAGCACATTCAGCCTAGTGCTGCCATGCATTTTTTCACATTTTGTATTACAAATCTCTTCTTGGACTCATACATAACCCTTCGGATTAAGGGGGGGAATGTTGAACACCTAATCCTCAATGGATTAGTGTGAAAGCTGAATGGAAAAAAGGAGTCCAAGAGACCTTGGGATGTGAAACCCAACGGTCACATAATGTACTATAAATGTATATCATTTGTCAATAAAAAATGTACTTGCATGTTTTATCTTTCATATTGTTCTTGCTACCCATGTGTGTTTAACAGGTTGGACGATGCTTGACATGGATTTCAAATTTATTGCTGGAGTTCATGGGGATCTTCAAACTACTTGTTGCCTTGGCAAGAGCATCAGCAATACTATTTTGTATACAGGGCAAACATGTCAAAGTGTATTCTGAAATTAATTTTAAGATGTCTAAAACTGCATTACGATAGGCCCGCATCCTAGGATGCTTTGCTTGATACTCGCCACTGACATGCTTTATTACCAATTCGGAGTCGCCATTTACCGAAATTCTTTTAGCATTTAGTTTTCTAAGAATCTTCAGGCCAGCAATTAGAGCTTCATACTCCGCTTCATTGTTTGAACACTCAAAGGCCAACTTGTAAGGGCAAACCCTCACGTTACTAGGCACTTTGTTTAGGGCGGAGAAAGGATTGCGTACCCAAATTCCAATTCCAGCGCCATCATTTCTTACTGCTCCATCAAAATCCATGGTCCACAAGCCTTCTTCCTCCTCTTGTAAGTGCTGGAAATCTGTTTGTTGTGCCTTGACTGCTTGTTGTCCATTGCTTTCAGCTGATTGCCCAACATTTTTCTGCTTTTCTTGTCCTTCTTTCTTCAAAATTTCTCTGAAATTTTCTGTTATTTCTGGAATGTCGTCTGCTTCTACTATCTGACCATCTATATCATTTTTAAACTATCTGAAAACAAAACAAAAGACTTTAAATCTGTATGTACATAGTTAATTGGATGATTTATAGGTTTCTCCTTGCTTGTGATCATATATTTCATTTTTTGTTCCCGATATAATTTCCTCATTTGTCCAAACACCGGGATCGTTGCATAGGAGAAATCCAGCTGTAGTGTCCCTTTCAATTTCGCCACCCAAGACCTGGAAAGAAGCATGCCAAACCTTGGAGGAATATCTGCTACCACCACATCCATCAAAACATTTTTCATGGGAAGCTGATCCAAACTCACAACCAAGTCTTTGATGAGTCCTATACATCTCACTCTGCTGGAATCAAATGAATAGAGATCGTGGTACTGTCAGGTGATGTCTAGACCAAGCTTATCCATGATAGCCTTAGGCATGAGATTGTGAGAAGCTCCAGAATCGAACATGGAATTACGTAACACAAAATCATGCAGTCTTAAACTGATGTAAAAAGGTGGCACATCGCTATCAGGAGACTCACCATTTGATGCTGGTCCAAAAATCATTTCAAGTTGATCATATTCTACATTTACCATGTCGGACATTCGGTCCAAATTCAACATTTTGGATATCTGTCCTCTATAACTGTTGTTCTTCATTATTTCAGTCAAGGGGATGGATACCTCTAACTTAGAAATCTCATTCTCTAAGCTAAAAGCAGGAATCTTTTCTACCTCTTTGACTGGGATTTCTTTCTTTTCCTTTTCCTTTGATGCAGTTTGTTGTTGTGATTGTTCTGCTGATTTTGATTTGTTGCTCTCCAGACCAACCGCCTCTTTTCCTTTTCTTTGTGTAGTTGATGAATCATTCTTTGCTGCTTCAACCTCTTTCTTTTTCTGAATTGGCTTGGCCGACACGTCTATGTTTCTAAGTGAATATCGTTGTTGCTGTATGGACAAAGCATTCATATACCCCCTTTGATATTCTTCTGATTCTTCTTCCAAAACAGTGTCGCTAGCTAAAATGAAATCTGCATCTTTGTGTGCAGCTGAGCTCACTACACATTCCTCTTCTTCGGTAACGTAAGTAGGCAGCTCATCTGGAGTAAAAAGGTGGTTTTCTTCACCTATTACATTTCCGTCCTCATCTGACTGCGATCCATGCACAAAATTTTGCTGCAAAGGTGTTTGTATCGGCTGTTGTGCTATCTGCTCTTGGGGTCGCTGATCTCTCTGTCTTATTCTATATTGTGGCTGCTGCTGGCCACAGAAGTTAGGATTTCTAACTTGTGGCTCAGGTTTATCGAGCTGCACCCTTTCAAGCATCTGCTCTACTTTTTTAAGTAGTTGATCCATTAAAGAAGACTCTTCCTTAACAGTGACTTTCTTTTCTGCTTCCGCTCTAGCTCTTTTGGATAGCAGATTTGCTTCAACGCTGACCGCGATTTTTCTGAATATCTTCCATTGTGGCCAATTCTCTCTCTTAATTGATAGGCCATGTCAGCATCAAAACCATCTGGAAACTTTATCATAGCTAGTCCCACAAGTGGCTTTAGATGATCTGGAATTTTGTTATAGACTGCATTAAACCTAACACAATAATCTTGGACTGACTCACCAGCGTTTCGTTTGATTTGTTCATATTCGGCCAGAATTTGAAGGGGATTATTTTTCACTTCCCACTGGTTTAAAAATAGTCTTTGTAGTTCAGCCAAGGTAGCGATACGTGCTGCCGACAAACCTCTGAACCATTTCCTCACTTCACCTGCAAATGTCTGCACAAAGAGTCTCATTGCCACATTCTCCTCATCGATCTCGTACAATTCATAGAAGTCTACCATTTTGTCTGCATGTTGCTGAGCAGTGATGCTGTTAGGAGTGCCATCAAAAAACAGTATTTTTCTTTAATAATCTGAGGGCATATCATCTAGAACTTGGGGCAGAACAAGGGGTGCGAAACGGGCAGCCATCACTCTCGATGGATTTGACCTTGGAGGTGTTGGAGGAGCATGCACAGTTTGCAAGGGGCTAGCAATTGGAGTTTGGGGATGTGCCGCAATATAATTATCGATAGATTGGTTAGCTCTTTCTGTTTCTAAGTCTACAAGAAATTGCGGATTGGGGACACTATAGTCAACAGCCCTTTCGGACTTAGACTCAAACAATGATATTTCAAACCGCTCGTCAAACTCAAGTTCTTCAAGGTACTAAAAAATGTCGGGACATGAATGGGATTTGAACATGGGAGTTATGGTGCTTTCTTGACGAAGGAGTCTTGGAATCAAATTGGGGTTTTCGTAGATGTGAGGAGGATCCAAGTCTGGATTGGCTCTAGTATATCTTCTAGAAGCCAACGTGATATTGGGAAAAATCACAAGACACAACCAATTTACTCAGCCTATCCAATCCTAAGCTCATCATCTGGAAGCTTAGAATTATTATGAAACAAGGGGATTTGATTTTAGTTTTTATTATTCCCTAGTGGAGTTGCCACTATGTTAGCACCTAAATCTGCCCTAGGCTGAAGGAAGGCGAAAATTAGGGTAACCACAAACCACGCTCAGTCTGGTAGCTAGCCCTACCAGAACAGGAGAGGGCTCTCTCCGAGTCACGCTCAGTGAATAGATAATCACAAATGGTCTGAGATGACTTACAATGAAATATTTACCTTAGGCTAGTAAGTGAATAAGGATTCGGGAAACAATTTTCATGAATGACCGAGCTTCTGGGATGGTATGGGACCAACGGTCAGCAAAGAACAGAGAATTTAATACAAAGGCACAGATTATTCCGTGAGGCAAGGCAGATGGAAAGTGTAGCAATTTTAGTTTGAGGTAATGCGGAATGAAAAGATTGCTGAAGAAAGTGAAAAGGGCATAGTTACATGAATCCTTTCAACAGAAGACTAACATTGAACATGAAATTTTTCCACATGAAGAGCAATAAAATTGAATTCTACCTAATCTCACTCAGAAAATTTCACTGGAAATGAGCATGAATTGAATTATGAAACATAACAAAATACATATGAAAACATAAGAAACACATTTGCTACACTCACAACCACAAGAATCTCATGAAACAGAGCCACTGCCTTTCATTAATTCTCTGTCAAAAATACACAGTGAAGAAACAGAGTTTCTTTCCCACAGTCTCCCAGAAGTTACAAGCCAACCAACCCTTTGAAAATAGCTTGCATACAATATATAGAATGTGTGAGGAAGAGATCGAACGCCCAAGGGTTGGGGAGTTACTCAAATCATTACAAAATGGAGATGAAGAGCCAACCATCAGCTACTGGTGCAGCGCTACAAACATGACATTTGGCTTTGGTGACCCATCGCCTTCCTTCGCCACTTGGATAGAAGCCAATCTAGAGAAAAAATACTTTAAATGCCACCTTTGGTGCCAAAAAACTGAAGTGTAGATGAGTGGGTCCACTTGGAGAAGTTGTGAACCGAAATTTCGCGAAACGGAAGCAAATTTGGCAATTTTCCCTCTGCGCGCCACGCCCTTTTCTCTATGCGATGTGCTACTTTGGGGCCTATTTTGGGGCACTTTAAAGCGTCCAAAATGTGCCCAAGTGGGCTTGTTGGAAAGCCTGTCCTCTCTACTTTATAACCCAACTGGAATTTTTGAATTTGGTACTCATTTTCCCCTCCAAATATCCATTTTCCCAAGACTGCATTTTGTGTGTCAGAAAAGGGGTAGAGAGGCCATTTTTTGGGTGTTTTTGACCTCTAGGAGACTCAGATCTTGCCCAAATTTCTTGTCCGGACACCAGTAGTCGTGATTTCCATGATGAATCCATAAATTCAAGCCATTCCTCATTTAAAGCTCTAGAATTTTAGCACTGCGCCAGTGGGAGAAAATCCCTGTTTTTTGCCCAAAAATTTGTGATGTGACAAAAAATTCCCCAAATTTCTTGAAATTTCGGCTAGAGGTTCTCTATGGGGTGCTATGATGAGCCAAGGAAGCCTCAGCCAAGATTCAAAGCCGATCTTGCTCTTTTTCCTCCTTTGCCTTCCTTGTTTCTTTCTTCAATTTTGCTTTCAAACTCTTTATTCGGGCCTTGGCGCTCATGTTTCGTGCCCTGTAATGAAAATCCATGTGTCTCAATAGAGCAAGGTCCCTGTTGGCCTTGTCTAGCAGCCTCTCCAAATGCATGTTGGCCCTCTCAAGGTTGGCCTCCCGATCCTCATTGATTTTTTTGACACCTAATCTTCATGATTAGGAATTTTATGTAAATAAATAAATTGGGAAGGTGAACAGTCATCGGGAGATGAACTGAACAATCACTCCCTATTGTATATAACAATGGGTTACCTATGGAATAAAACACCAATCAGTTTTTCTACCTTTGGAGAGTTATTGCCTGGCCTGACATGGTATCAGAGCCAGTCCTAAAAATAGTTGTAACTCCCTTTATCTTTGCCACTGCCTCTGTCCTGAAATAGTCTGCCACTGCCTCAGTCTTGAGCGCTGCTCTACCTCTATCCATGGCCTGACATGCCTAGAGATGCGTTGGTGCCTCCACGCAGGACCGTCCAAGCTCATTTCGCTCTCACGTGACCGAGTTTCAAATTCTCTCATACACACAACGCCTTGAACCATGGTGACTTGCTTTCTGGAAAGAGAGCATAGCTATCGCCAGTGGAAGTGGGAGTTCCAGAATGGAGAAGAACACAAAGACGGGATGCATATGAGGCGGCACCATGAATGAGTTCCAGAACGGAGATTTGAATGTTGAATGCGCAGTGGTATTATCGTTTTGAATTTTGAATGGATTTGCATTAAAGCTGGTATCTGCTATTGTGTTCAATTCTTTGACTTCGGCGAAAAGAGACTTCTTTGTAAAGGTGATGACAAAGGCTTCTGAATTTAATCTTTTGCTTCATTGTGGACTTCTCGGTGAGGGCTTTTCTGAAATTTGCTGCCTTGAAATTTTTCACGAACAGTAGCTGAAGATTGCTTCCTTGAACCTACTTCATTGTCGATTTCTGCATTAGGCAACGGATTCTTTGAAACGTTGATCGGCTATTTTATTCAATTCTCTGAACTCCTTGAAAGATAAAAGGCTCCTTTGAAAAGCTGAAGTCATATTAACGTTTGAATGCACTGTTGAATTAAAGCTGAAGTCGCATTTATGTTTTGAATGCGTTTGAATTATTGGACGTTGTTTAACGCTGTCCCATTGAACTGTGGCTTGAATGATATATATATTGACCAGTATATATATATTGACCAACATATGTTTTGAATGCGTTGTCCCATTGAACTGTGGCTTGAATGATATATATATTGACCAGCATATGTTTTGAATGCGCTGTCCCATTGAACTGTGGCTTGAATGATATATATATTGACCAGCATATATATATATTGACCAGCATATATATATATATTGACCAGCATATATATATATATTGAATAGTTTGTAGAATGTGTTTTTGTAGAATGGAATATGGTGGATATATTATATGAGGATCCTTGGAGGGATTTGAAGAAACAGTACATAAAAGTATTTGAAATATTTTTGCCCTTTTGAGTACAATTTCACTGTATATCAACAGAAGAATTTTTTCTATCAGCAGAAGTTTTTTTTACAGAATGCATTCAATCATCTCTATGGTAGGAATAGTTCTCACTGGCAAGGAGAACTATCCTGAATGGTCCCGGATGATAAAACACACCCTCATCTTTAATGAGTTGTGGAAAGGAGTGTGTGTCGGAGAAGAAGACAAAGACCCAGTGCAGCCTACATCAGATAAAGAGCTTGTCATTTGGAAAAACAAGAATAGCAAAGCCTATGCATTAATCGCAGCATCTGCAAATGAAGAAGTAAGTCGCCATATTTCATCATATTCAACTGCCTTTGAAGCTTTACAAAAGCTGAAAGAACTCTATGACTCACATTCTGCACTTGAAGTTGTTCAGCTCATGATTAAACTCTTCACTCTTGAACTGAAAAATAATGATCCTCTTGCTCTTGCATCTGAAGTAAAATCTATAATGCATGATATCAAATCCATTAAGGTTGAGCTGGATATCCCTCTTATTGCTTTTCTCAAGGCACTCTATCCTACTTACTCCAATTATCTTGAGTCTTTACAAGCAAATGGAAATCTTAAATATATAACCTTTGACTCTCTTGTGAAAAAGTTTGTTGAAAGAGAGAAAGCCTTTGGAAAGAGGATAGCTCCTGAATCTTCTGAAGAGACTGTGTGCCTTGCTCATAAAGAAAAGCATCCTGCTCAAGATTCTACAAGAGGAAGAGGTGGACGAAGAGGAAGAGGAAGATACTTCAGAGGCAGGGGGGCAGACATTCTCAAGGAGAAAAGGCAGATCTGCATTGCATTCGCTGCAAACGAAATGGATCACATGATGCTTCTACATGCAAGCTACCATGGGACAAAATTGAGCAGAAAAGAAACCAGCAGAAAGGTAAAACTGATGATACAGACAAAGGTAAAGCACCTGAATCCGCTCACTATATTGAGGCACAATGTAACATTGGAGTAAATGAAGATTTGTTTAATGCTTCACTTGCTTCTTTGAAAAATGATTGGTTTCTTGATTCAGGAGCAACCTGCCATATGACTCATAGAAAAGATTTTTTTGAAGATTTCACTGACAATGTTGATGGAGCAGTGTACTTTGCAGATCAGATAAAAATCAAGCCATCAGGGCTTGGCACAATCAGGCTTAAACTGCCCGGTCTTCCAGACTTTCTTCTGGATCATGTTCTATATCTCCCACAGCTCAAGAGAAACTTGTTGTCCTTCGTCCACATCCGCCAGCAAGGTCACTCAATTCATATGTTTGATGGCAAGCTTGAGGTAAGAAAAGCATATGACCACTCACTTGTCATGAGGGGAATAGAAGAAGAAAGACTTCTCAAATTGAAGGAACCTCTGCTCATGCACAACATTTCTCATATATTTCTCATCATGAAGAAGGTACACTTCCATCAAGTTTATTATGGCATGCTAGATTTGGACATTTAAACTATGACAGTCTCCGCTTATTGAAGAAAAATGGTGTTGTTGGTTTGCCTACAATTCCTAGGAAACATAAGCAATGTGATGCTTGCATTCTAGGAAAGCATAGCAAACAGTCTTTTCATGATTCACATTCAAGAGCACATAGGAAGCTTGAACTCATTCATTCAGATTTATGTGGTCCAATGGTTGTTCCTTCTGCAAATGGAAATAAATATATCATGACATTTATTGATGACTACACCAGAATGTGTTGGGTTTATTTATTGAAGAACAAATTTGATGCCTTTTAAACATTCAAGAATTTTCATAAATGGATTGAAAATGATGCACAATCTCATGTTGGGTCTATTCGCATTGATAATGGAAAAGAATATACATCAAATGAATTTGAAAAATATCTTCACCAACATGGGATCAAACATCAAACAACTGTGCCTTATAATCCCCAACAGAATGGTGTAGCTGAAAGAATGAATAAAACAATCTTGAATATGGTACGATCCATGATTTTCTTCAAAAATGTAAAGATAATGTTTTGGGTTGATGCTATTCTATGTGCTGCATATATAAAGAATAGATGTCCATCTAATGCTATAAGAAACAAGACTCCTTATGAATTGTGGTATGGACATGTTCCTTCGGTAAAACATCCCAGGATCTTTGGTTCCACCTGTTATGCTTTGATACCAAAGGTACATAGAAACAAACTTGGTGCTAGAAGTCATAAGTGTATCTTCCTGGGGTATTCAAACACCTCCAAAGCATACTGTCTCTATGATGAAGTAAATAAAAAGTTTGTTGTATCTAGAGATGTAATTTTTCTTGAATCATCCAAATCTGACAATGTTGTTGAGCGACAACTTGATCGCTTGGATAGATTCGCAAAAATGAAATCATTTCAAGAATTTGATAATCAGATTCCACATCTTGAAGGGGGGATTCCTATACTAGATCAACATGTGGATTCTTCTTCTGAAGAAAAATCTCCCCTGCATGAAACTTCAACAACGGATGATCCTTTAAGTGATGTAATTGATAGAATTGGGAGACTCAATCTTGATTCAATCCCAACTCAATCAAAATAGCAGCCTGGACCATCTCAGAAAGGTCCCAAAAGTGGCTGAAAAAGACACTTGAAAGTGTTCATCCTGATGAAATTGGAAAAACAGGAACCAGAAATTCAAACCGACAAAATGGAGGTGATGTAGATAACTCTAATTCACCTGTTGATATGGATGTTACTTATGATTGTGAATTGAACTTGTCTACAGATTTTGAACCAACTTCCCTCAAAGAAGCTGCTTCTCATGATGAATGGAAAGAAGCGATGCAAAAGGAGTATGATGCCCTCATAAAGAATGGCACTTGGAAGCTGGTTGATCCTCCATTTGGAACCAAACCAATTGGCTGCAAGTGGGTCTACAAGAACAAGTACAAAGCTAATGGCTCACTTGACAAGCACAAAGCTAGGCTTGTGGCAAAAGGTTTTGCACAGAAGGAAGGGGTCGATTATGAGGAAACTTTTTCCCCCACAGCAAAATGGGCCACCATCCGGACACTCTTTGCACTAGCAGCTCAGAACGGTTGGAAAGTCCATCAAATGGATGTAAAAACTGCATTCTTGAATGGAGATCTAAAAGAGAATGTTTTTATGTCCCAGCCTGAAGGATTTGCTGTGAAAGGACATGAACATAAAGTATGCAAACTTGTGAAATCCTTGTATGGCGTCAAACAAGCACTGCGAGCCTGGTATGAAAAAATAACTGAGCATCTTCTGAAACTCAACTTCAATCATTTTGATCTTGATGATGCAACTTTATTTGTCAAGAAAGTTGGCAAAACAGTTGTGTATCTTGTGGTATATGTAGATGATCTTTTAATGACAGGGAAAAATGGAAGCTACCTTGCATCCATAAAGAAGGAATTGGGGAAAAGTTTTGAAATGACTGATTTGGGCTATGTTCATTACTATCTTGGCATTGAAGTAACCCAACATCCAAAATCCATATTTCTTTCTCAAAAGAAATACATTGGAGATTTGTTAAACAGATTTGGCATGACAGAGTGCAATCCTCTTTCTACTCCAATGGAACAAAACTTAAAGCTCACATCTATTGAAGGAAAGGAATTTGAGGATGCAACAAAGTATAGACAGCTTGTAGGAAGTCTCATCTACCTCACTACTACCAGACCAGACATTTCATTTACTGTTGGAATCCTCTCCAGGTTCATGCAAAAGCCTTGTGAGGGACATTGGTCTGCTGCAAAAAGAGTTCTAAGGTACTTGAAGGGAACTCAAGACCTTGGAATCAAGTATACACAAGTGGACGACTTCAGCTTGATTGGATACTCTGATTCAGACTTCGATGGAGACAAAGAAACTGGGGTATCTACTTCAGGATATGCTATGAGTCTTGGATCAGGAGCTGTCTCCTGGAGATCACGCAAACAATCAGTTCCAGAAGATTCCACAACAGAAGCAGAATACGTGGCAGCAGTTGAAGCAACGAAAGAAATTGTGTGGCTCAGGAAAATTCTTGAAGATTTGCAGGTAAAACAAGTACAATCAACTCCACTCATGATTGATAACACCTCTGCAATAAAGTTGGCCAAGAACCCAAAGTTCCATGATCGAACAAAGCATATCAATACTAAATATCATTTGATTCGACATCATGTTGAGGCCAAAACAATCCATCTCCGTCATTGTTCCACAAATGAGCAAATTGTAGACATCTTCACTAAAGCACTTGGAAGGGAAAAGCTTGAACGATTCAGAATGATGCTTGGACTCACCAACATCCCTTCAAATTAGGGGGGGAATGTTGACACCTAATCTTCATGATTGGGAATTTTATGTAAATAAATAAATTGGGAAGGTGAACAGTCATCGGGAGATGAACTGAACAATCACTCCCTATTGTATATAACAATGGGTTACCTATGGAATAAAACACCAATCAGTTTTTCTGCCTTTGGGGAGTTACTGCCTGGCTTGACAGATTTCTTTCTCCAAAGATGTGAGCTCAACCCTTCTTCTTTGAGCAGCTTGGCGATGCTCACAAATGTTTTACAGCTCCATGATTGCCTGTTGATCCTCTAGCTTCTTGTTTCTCTGCTCCAGGTACTTCATGTTCCATTTGGCCCTCTCCAAATCAAGGGATAAGGCCTCAATCTCCGACTGCTGTTCCTAGACGACCTCTCTAAGCTCTGCATTTGTTGGCTCTGTATCGGTCTCATCATCATGAAGGAGAACGAATTCGGTCTCTCATTCACCTGATGGCTCTCTTGAAGGTTGCTCATCATGCACTGGCTCCTTACCTCTGCCCTGCTCCTGTGATGCTGATGTAGGAAGCGAGGCCCCTTCCACCCACGGGTGGAGATAACACTCGCTTTGTTGCGGCAAACAAAGGTATACTGCCTTTCTGGTAGGTGATGTATACTGGCATGGTAGCAGTCTCATGTCGCTCATACTGATGTGAAGAACCACCTACCTCATGCTCTACCTATGATACTACCTGTGGAGTGCTGAAGAAGTCACGGCAGATGAAGTCCTCCCAAGCAATACCCTGCAATCCCAACTGATGGTCCACCAAAATCCGGATAAGAGCAAAGTGATAAACACTGTTGAGCTGCTGTCGAGGGGTCTTGTGCTACATGAAGTTTTTCATCCTCTCTATGTTACCGCAAACAAAAAATGGGAGGTTCATCATCCGCACCCTGGTAAAGTGCATGAGCAACCTGATGTGATAGGCATAAAGGCGAGAAAACCTCCCCTCACAACTGAAGTACTTCATGATCAATTTCATGAGCGGAGCATACTCATCTCTCAAAAATATGAATGGAAAAATTCTAGTGAGCTGACTAAAACAGCTGGCCTTAATGTAAGGCTCATAATGATGCCTCTCCACCTTCTTCTTCTTATGCCACTGTTCTCCAATGTTTGGTATGCCCGTTGCCACTGATATGGTTTCGGTGTCAATGTGAAAGTGACCCTAGCCAAAATAGACTGACCTCCATGTAGGTGAAGTGAAAAAAGACGGGCCAACTCATGATGAACTTTGACATTTGCCACCCTTTGACAAAATTCAAAACATGCTAAGTTCTGGAAACAAGACACAGCAAGCGGGCATGCCTGCAACTCAGTGAGGGTGTTTGGCTCATCTCTAACATGTTTGCCCCTCCAGTGATGTCTCCTGTGGGCCTGTTCTCCTGAAGCTGTATCACTGTGGGTCTCCTCCTCATATTCTGATGAAACCTCAGATGCCATGACTGTTGTTTTATAAACTGAATTTAGGCTGCCCTTTGATTATAGTGAAGCTGGAGGTTGCTTTGAAAATCTGCCACCAAGGGGACAATTAAAAAGGGAGTATTAGGAGGGGGATAATATAATGGGAATAGGGGTTTATAGGGGAATTTTTTTTAGGGATATACAGGGGGTTTTGGGGTATTTTGATAGGGTATGGTTTGTGTTTTTAGCAAGGTAAGGTTTTAGGGTTTGTAAGGTAGGGTTTGTGTTTATTTGAGCAATAGGAGGAGGGGGAAAGGGAGTATGATTTTGGTAGTGTTCGGGTAGTGATTATGGGGAAAATGGCATAGGGGAATAAGTAACAGGGGTAGGGTAGGAAGAATAACCTTAGCATCAATATCACTATATCACAAACCCTAGCATAACAATTTTTCTTTGATGCCTTCTTGTGTTTACTTTATGAATTTTTTTTTGCATTTTATTATAGGCATAAAACCATCATATTACTACCAAATTTGATGCACAAGTGGATCTAGGTTTCCTACCTTGTAATTGGATAAGCTCTACAAAAATTTTTGAGTGAAATTGATAGGTTCTAGGCACTTTGCCCCTGTGCGTCGCGCACGAAGCCCAATGCGCTGCGCCAGTGGTAATTTTGAACTATGGGCAGGCTCTATGTGCATCGCGCCAGTGGTAATTTTGAACTGTGGGCGGGCTCTATGTGTGCCACGCCCGGTGAGTGCGCCGCGCGCCCAGAAATTGCCTAAAGCTGCTCCAAATCACTCAAATCCTCAACTCACGACCTTGCAATCTTCTCCCAACACCTTGATTGCACAATGAGTTTGTTTCATGATGATATTTGTGTATATAGGCTTGGAGGTCATGTTTTAAATTAACTTTTTCAAAAACCCCACTTTTCTAATGTCTTGTTCAACACTTTTTTCATTGACTTTAATACAACCCTTATCTTCACTTTTTCTTTGAATTTTGGGCTCAAACGATGAAATTTTCGACACTTTTTGCAGGGATTGCATGAGAGAGCACTTTGGCCACACAAACTATGACTGCACTTGAAGAAATCAATTGTTGATCCTTTTTTGAAATTTTTTTAACCAATAGCACTGTTGGACTTTTCTTCAAAACAGAGTTTTGAAGAACCGTCGATTTTTATCAATAATATGATGGAAAGTTGCAGATCATTACTTTGCAAGAGCATCACTCTGGCCTACATGGCTTTACTGGACATATTTCAAGACCAAACTGATCAATCCCTAGACCTAATGACCAAAAATGACTTTTGTCCGTTGAAGGACCAGACCTTGACTGTTATGGACTTTTTGATTATTTGACACAAAGACTTAATCCAGTAGGAACCAGACATGAGGGGAAATGACTAGCATGACCTTCTCCATGATATTATAGCATGCCCCTAGCGAAATGCAGCTGAGTGAATGGAGCGGGACACCTAAAAATGAAATGCATAAAGAGTTTTGATCTTTGGTGGAGGGCTGACCAGACCGACTCTAACAGAACCTATGCAATTGATGTCTAACAAACTGTAATTTTCCTCAGCCATAAGCTTACCCAAGCCCCAAACTTTGACAAGCTTGGTGGGCTTCACTTCTATTTTGAACTCTATGAATTTTGCAATCCATTTAGCTCTCTTTCCATTAATATCTAGCTAAGTTAGGACATCTTTTACTGAGGTTGAAGGTACATACGCAACCACTTTGGAATGCAGAATATAAATTCTGAATGCCTTATAAGATTTTATGAGAGCTTAAGCTTTTTTTTCAATAAGGTCATACCTTAGTTCAGCCTCCCTCAGAGTTTTGCTGAAAAAGGCCACAGGGTGCTCTACACCTTCATCATTTTTCTGCAATAGAACTGCTGCAAGTGTATCATAAGAGGCAAAAGAGAAGATATAAAACCCCCTTGTATAATCTGGATTGATTAAAGTGGGAGCTTCCATGATAAATTGCTTGATGGCTTCAAAAGAGCTTCTTGCAATTTCTGTCCATTTTATTTTTAATCCTTTCTTCAGCATGGAAGTGATGTGATTCACTAGCTCTACAAAGTTTGGAATAAACCTCCTGACAAAGTTAATCTTACCCAAGAAAGATTGAATGTCCCTTTTTGACCTTGGGATGGACAATGCCTGAATTTCTTGAACTCTTGCTGGATCAATCTTCACACCTTTAGCAGAAACAATATGTCTGCGAAGTTTGCCTTCATCTAGAGAAAACTATGGCTTCTTTGGGTTCACATAAACTCCAAACTGTTTTCACTTTAGAAACACCTTCTTCAAATGCTGCAAATAGTCCTTGTGACTGCTGGAAAAGAATGTTATGTTATCAAGGTAAATAAGGACAAACTTGTCCTTCTCTCCCACAAAGGCTATGTCCATGGCCCTCTGAAAAGTAGCCCCAACATTCATTAGTCCAAAAAGTATCTTGGAGTACATGAAAGTGCCCCAAGGAGTAGTGAAGGCGGTCTTTTCCTGATCTTTTGGATGTAAAACAATTTGATTGTAACCTGAAAATCCATCTAAGAAAGACATGACTCTAGCCCTTGAAACTTTTTGCAGCAAGTGTTCCATCTTAGGCAGGGGGTAGTTGTCCTTTTTAGAGTATTTGTTCACCTGAAGTCAACACAAAGCATGATTTCTCCCTTCTTATTTTTTACTATCACAACGTTAGCTAAACACTTTGAATACCTTAGGGGAACTATGATCTTGGCATCCAACAGCTTCCTGATTTCCTTTTCAATCAAAGGCAATAAGAGAGGGTTGATAGGCCTTAATTTCTTCTTAAAAGGGATGGTGTTCTTCTCCAATGGAATCTTATGCTTAATGATGTTGGTGTCATAGCTCTTAAGATCACTGTACTCCAAAGCAAATATATCAACAAATTGTTTCATTAGGGTGCAATACTTAGAACTTTGGGTAGAAGACAAGTGAGTGGACAGATTTATGTACTTTGGATGGGCTGGACTCCCTACATTATGTCTATGAACTGTAGACTCATTTTCTTTTTTGGCAAGCTTATAAGGTACATCATTATGATCAAACAGTTTCTCTATGGGCACCAATCCTTTGGGTATATGGTTACTAGGCAGCTGAACAATGCTATCCTGACCAGTCTTGTCCTTTATCTTGGACTGGATGCATTCTCCAATGGTATTGTTTTCTTGGTCAATGTGCATTTCAGAATATTCATCAATAACTTGTAAAAACCTATTAATTTCATCCTCATCTTCAAAAACTTTCCAGTATTTGACATTGTCAGGCAGAGATGGTCTATATTTCACCTAAACTTCATAAGTCAATTTAGGAGGCAAAGGAGGAATAAATGTGCTAGCAGACACAACAAGGGAATCAACAAGATGGTTCTTCATTTTAGGGATGTAATAAATGCTAAAACTATTAAAATAACCCTTAAGATTCCATGCCTCATCTCTATATGCTTTCAGCTTTGGATGCTTTGCTTGGAAAGTTTTGTTGACCTGCTAAATGATAAGGTCTGCATCTCCAAACACCTTCAGACCTTTGATGCCCATTTCTTTAGCAGCATTTAAGCTCAATATCAAGGTTTCATACTTTGCTATGTTATTTGTGACCTGAAAAGTTAACTTGAAAGATAAAGGAATGCATTCTTGTGTGGGGGACACAAGGAATACACCTACCCCTACAAATTCCTTAGAGCAAGCTCCATCAAAGAACATGTCCCAAATTTGTGGGCCTTCTTCCTCTGTGATCTAGAAAACTGGTTTCCTAAGCTGTATGGAGGCCAACTGGGATTATTCAATATCAAGAATACAAGCTCCAAAATGAGTGTCGACAACATAGATGGGATGATTAGTGGAATTCCTTCCATCACTGATGATATAAGCCAGCTGAGTTTCTCTGTATAATCTCTTACTCTCACCTCCAAAAACTGGGACAATAGCATAGGAAAAATCATTTTGCAAAATTCCACCTAATCTCTTGATCCAACCTCTAGAAATCAACATGCCAAACTTTGGGGGTATATATGCTACCACAATATCCATCATCATTCTGTTCATGGGCAGCTGAGACAGGGTGATGGCTAGGTCTTTGATTAATCCCAAACATTTCACTTTTTTAGAGTCAAAAGAAAACAAGTCATGATAAGACTTGTAATGTCAAGACCCAACTCATCCATGACAACCTTGGGCATTAGATTATGCTTGGCTCCTGTGTCCAAAAGCAGTTGTGAAGGATTTTGTCATGAGTAGTCAACAAGACATAGAATGATGGGGAGTTGTCATCACAATTTTCAATCATTGGGCTGAGAACAACAACTGGTTTGCCGTCTTGTAGATTTACATAGTCAATGGAGGCTTGGATGACTTTAGGCTCAAGGGCCTTAAAGATAGATCTCATGAAGGACTCATTCTTCACTAGTTCAATCAGAGTTATAGATATGCTTATCTTCTAAATTTCTGATTCAAAACTGAAAGGAGAAGGGGACTTGTCAAGGCCTCTTACCTTGTGAGCTGGAGCTTTGAAGATGATGGGATCAACTATCGGTCGTTTCTGCTTATTAGCTTGCTGTATTGCAGCGACAACAACTCTCTGGACAGGAGTTTCCTTCGCATTATTCATCTTCAACCTCAGATTATATCTGTGTTGGTCATCATTTTGCAGAACAACTCCACCATTCCACTCTTGGCTAATATGGTCATTGAATAATGACTTTTCATAGGCAGCTAAGGTAAAAAAGGAGGCACTGCCTTTGTCTTCCAGACAATGGATTTCATCATCTTCTTCAAACTGCTCTTCTTCCATGACTACATTCTGGAAAGGGGTCTTCACCCTTTGGTCTTCATTGGCATCTTTTCTTCTTTGTAGAATCTGCAACTGCTCATTAGCTCTTCTATATGGATTTGGGTTTCTAGGAGCAAAGGTATTAGGAACTCTTCCTTTCCTAGGGTGCTGCTCAACCTTTAATTTGGAGATTTCAGAGGCTAATGACTCTATCATCTTGGCATGTTATCTATCTTGGGATCTGAAGATGATGAAGATTATCTCCTCTGTCTCCTTCTATCAACATTCCCCTTGAGCTTCTTTGTAGCCATGATGTTTTATTCTACTTCCAATGTTGCATCTTTCATATCAGCCAAGGTAGTACATCGTCTCTCCCTCAATAGTAGACAGAAGTCAAAATCAAAGGCACTAGCGTAGGTGAGTTTAACAGAGGTAGTGGTGGATTTTACTTCAGATGGTATCTTGTTGTACATGTGGTTAAACCTCTTATTAAAATCAGACAACAGCTCACCATTTTCCCTCTTTAAGTTCCCAAACTCAGTGTGGTAGTAGAGTAGATCTTTCTTATCCCCCCAATGCTTTAGGAATGCATCATCTAAAGTCTCAATATCTACGATAGACCTTGGGGTCAGTTCCCTGAACCATTTTCTAGCCTTACCATCTAGACTTTGGACAAAGACTCTCATCCATACATCATCTTCACTAATGTTTGGGTTATAAACATAGCTATAGAATGATTCAAGATGTTCCTCAGCTGTAACACCTTCAGTCATAGTGAACTTAGGCATATACTTCTGATATTCTCCAGTAGGCATGGAATTCAAAGGAGTGGGCAGTACTAGAGGTTCATACCTAGCAGCTATGATTCTTTCCATTTTGGTAGGTGCTGCCATAACTGTGGTTGCTATAAGGGTACTGGAAGTTTGAATGACAGAGGGTTGAGGAGTGACTGATATGACTGAAGGAGTATGATGGATAGGAAGAGAGGCTTCCTTTGGGCTTACAACGAAAGGAGAACATAAAGAATAAGGAGTTCTATAAATCTTTGAGATTTTTTCTTCGCTGCTAGTATTAGATGCTATACTCTCAACATGTATTTGTTCTATTACAGGATTTTCTTGAAAAGATATAGAATATTGTTTAGAGCTACCTGAACCTGATGCTCTTTTCTGCAATGGCTTTATTTCTTTGATGATTTTTTCAGGGTTAGGTACTGGGTCAGCTTGTGGCTTCTGAGGATTTCTCGGAGTATGCCTCACAAACTAAGCCAGAACTATGGAGTGGAGTCGCCAAGAGGTTCGTCCTCATGTAGGGTCACCGAATAGATGATTACAACCCAAATAGTGTCTAGGATTTGTCTATCATTAAAGTTGGATTTGTGTCGTCCCCCAGGGAAGCTGAGCTTTAGTCTCCTCTCCCCGGCAATGGTGCCAATTATGTTAGCACTCCAGGAAACTCTCCTAGGTTGTATCTCGGAGATGCCTAGTAACATATAAATCTTCAATATCGTTCTTTGAACTATTGGAATGGATTGAGGTTTGGATCAAGTTAGATGACTATTTCAATTCTGTTTTCACTCAAGACATGCATGAACACCCTCAACTTGACAAGGCTTTCGACCACTAATGGTCAATAGTATATAGATTTAATGAATAGATGGGGAATCCTGATTATACCAATAGATACATACATAAACACATATGAATGGCTAGCTAGAGAAAGTAAATGAAGATTGCAACTCTAATTTATCAATGCAGAGATAAGATGATAGTTATCTGGCATTAGACACAGAATAAAACATGAATAACCTACTCAAGTACAAGCTTAGAATAGAGGAGAAGATGGCGATTGAACATGTAACATCAAAAGAAGCTTGTATTACTCGAATGAAGATGAAACGCTGGAAGGAAAAGAGTATCCACAGTCTCCAAAAGTTGAACCCTTATTCCCTCCAACTTTCAGGTATTTATAGGCTTTTTACAATACTCTTGAACTTTCTGAGGCTCGAGATGTCTTAATCTATCCCCTCTGTCTTCTAACTACTTTATGCCATAACTCGACAAACATGAGCTCAGAGAGCTCTGTTTCTAACCAACATGGTAATCAAATTCTGGTAATTTCGCTACATTGTCAGGTGGTTCACTCATGCCAGCACGTTCCATGATCATTTCTATTGGTTCAGCTGCATCGTGCAGTTGTTTTTTCCCCTTTTGACCATGCATTCTATTATTTTAGTTCAACTGTCCAACTGTCAAAAACAATGACAAAGCCAACAAATTTCCTCCCCGGGTGACTGGTGGGAAGTGGGGCACGGGGCCGTTGGATGGTGTGGATCGACAGTCGGGATGTTGGTCAGGTGGTGGAGATCGAGCCAAGGAAGAATAGATGTGAGAGTGCACAGGAGCCGTCGGATCGATATGATCAATGGAAAGGATCATATCACAGAGATAGAGGAATTGATATCACATCGGCGGATTTAAAAGCGAAAGGTGGTATTTTGGGTGAGATCACAAGAGGTAAGTGGTAATTCGGATTGGCACCCAATTCCACTCATCAAGTGACACGTAGCAGCAAGGAGGAGAGAGGAAACGATTTTCGGGTGGTTAATCCTCGTGCATGTTGCTCACTCGAAATCATTGTGAACCGTCAGATATGATGGAGGAAGATCGACGGTTGAGGATCGTCATGCAAGTTGATTTGATTGGCTAAGCGATAACCATCGGATCGAGTTCAGATCAATGGTCAAGATCTAATCATTAATCACAGAGGTGAAGGGTTGGTGGACAGTGTGATGGAATTGCGATATGCTGATGGGCGATTAAGCGATGCGCGATAGCCATTGGATCGACGAATGAAATGGACGGCGGAAATCGATCTGATTGGAGATTAGAGAATGGAGAGCGCAATGGAAAGGAGATGAATTGAGAGTAGACCCACCAATATTTATGAGCGTGGGTGTATAATTTTTGAAGTCCAGATTATGGCCAAAGCGGAGCAAGACGAGACGTGGACCATCGGAGCTAAAATAGGGGACATTTTCGTTAAAATAGCAGCACTACACCTCAGGGATAACAGGCCCCACAAAATCGATTGCCCATTTTTCGAATGGCTGCAGCGTCATCTGTGGATTGAGTGGCATGTCATCCCTTCATGATGGTTTTCTAGTCCTTAGACATATGTCGCAGGCCCGACAATGTGCTTTTGAATCTTGGTGCAGGGTTGGCCACCATAGCTTAGCGCAAAGAATCTTCTGTGCAGTGGCGCGTCCTACATAGTGTCCTCGTATAGCCCCCCATGTGCTTCCGCGAGGATCTATCCTCGTTCAAATTTAGGTACATATCTTCGCAATATCTCATCGTTTCCCATTCTGTAGAGGTGCCCCACGATGACAGAAAAGTTCGTCGTGCGCACCACCAATTCCTTCTTTTGTTGGACTGAATATTTCTTCGGCATAGTCCCTGTGGTTAAAAAATGAATTATATCTTTGAAGTGGCTGTCTGCGATGCGCACTGCAAAGAGCTGTGCATCCAGTAGTCCCTCCTCCAAATTTGTTGTCTCCTCGCTTGTCTCAACTTGTGATAAGTGATATGGTCTTGCATTTAGGCGTCCCGGCTTTACCATGACCTCAAAGTCATATTCTTGAAATAGTAATAGCCATCTACATATGTGCCCCCCCAACATAGGCTTGTTCACCAGGTATTTCAACGCGGAATGATCGATATACATCTTGAAGTGCTCGCCAAGTAAATATTGTCGGTATTTCTAGAGCGTGTACACCATTGCTAGCCCTTTGCGCTCACTAGTAGAGTAGTTCTTTTTGGCTTTGGACAACCACTGACTCACGAATGCGATCGGGCAATCCACGCCTTCCACGCCTTCCTGCGTAAGTATCAACATGTACATGAAATTCTACATCCCATTTTAGGAAGACTAGGATGGGAGCAGATGCCAGTTTCTCCTTGAGAACATCCCAACTTTTCATAAAATCATTATTCCAACAATGTGTAGTGTTCTTTTTCAATAGTTTTTCCATTGGTGCTATTATTTGTGCATAGCTCTTGATAAAATTTCTATAGTAACTAGTGTGCCCTAAAGTAGCGCATAGTTGTTTTACACTTCGCGGTGCTTCTAGATTGAGAATAACAACAATCTTTGCAGAGTCCACCATCAGGCCTTGTTTGTAGACCACATGGCCGAGCAGGCTTCCAAAGGGAACGAGGAAGGTGCACTTTTTAAGATTCAGTGCAATCTGGTGTCGTCGGCAAGTATCCAACATCAAACGTAAGCTCACTATATGGTGTTTAACTAACCCAAATACAGTCCAATCATCCAGATAGACCTCCAAGAACTTGTGGATGTATTCCTTGAACGCGGCCACCACTATGCGCGAAAATATCACTGACGTGTTCTTCAGTCCAAAGGGCATAATGATGTATTGAAAACAACCCCATTCGATTGCGAAGGTTGTCTTGCTCCTATCTTCCAGTGCGATCTTGATCTGATGGTACCCTGAGAAGCCATCCGTGAATGAGTAAGCTTCCTGACCACCAACATTCTCCAATACTTCATCTGTGAACAGTGTCGGGAATGGATCGTGAACACAGGCGTCGTTAAGCTTCCTGAGGTCCACGCATATTCTAAATTCGCCCTTCTATTCTTTCTCCTATACTACCATAGGATTCACCCAGTCGGATTCTTACACTGGTTCAATAATGTCGGCTGCGAGCATTTTGTCTAATTCGTCGCAGGCCTTTTATTTATACTTTGGATTCAAGTGGTAAGGACGTTGCTTAATTGGCTTCACGTCCGATTTCAGAGTGATCTTCATCATCCCTAAGTCGCCAATGATCCCCTTTAAGTTCATGATTTTGGTCGGGAACAAATCCTAATATTCGCGTAATAACTCGACGACCTTATCTATCATAGCATCGTCCCAATAGTCCCTAAGCGTCATGTACTTCGGCGCCGCGTCTTTGCCAATATTTACCTGCTTTGTTTTTAGAGGCGTTGTGATGTCGGGATCCTCAATTGATGGTCTTCGAACCTCGCGACAGCCTTCGGATTTTGGAATATTAATATTTTTGGGGTCGTCATCATCCTCCCCTACTTGCATATTATAACATTCTAGAGCACTGCTTAACTGGGTTGCTCATGCTAGTTGAAGCACCTCTAGTGGCTCCTATGGTATTTTGAAGATGGTGGCTTTCATTGCTTTGCAGAGCGTCGTCAACAGTATCTGACCATCAGTCTTCAAATGTGAATGTTAACAAAAATCCCTCGCGCAAGACATCCCATTCACCCCTACCATGTTAGAGTTCTGTCTTAGTATATCAATTCATGGGTATGACATCTAGGGTATGGTAGAATAAATGTACCCATTTAGGTTGTAGTTCTTCCCCATATGCCTTGGTCCATTTCGCAAGGTGCGTGCGCAAGTCATCTTGTCCATTGTATTTATCTTCTATCCATAGTTTTGGTTTCCCAAATCATAGGCGCATCATCCTTCTACATCGGCGCCAGTTCTCAAAATTTCCTTGATGTGTTCCCCACTAGCGTGCAGGTGTTGCGCACAGCGCCCACGTCAATGCATCGAACCACTGTTGTTCCGATACTGAACTTTCAAACTTGCTCAAGAATTCATCCACCATTGTCAACCCATCATATGTTGGCAGATCTCAGCCTGTGTTATTACGCAACGCAGTGATCTAATCATCATGTTGCAATTCAGCGTTGTCGCTTTGTTCAATCGATTGTGCCAACATTCGACTTCTTCGTTTGAATCCGAGGTGCAGGAACTTGCGCGCTCCCACGAGATCCTTCCATCTGCAGTCGGATTCACCCAATCCTGATCTCCTGCAGTTATCTTGTAAATACAATCTAGCTCATTATCGCTTTCATCGTCGCGCACTGGTTCGGTGTAGCGCGCTTCTTCGACCAGGTCTAGCGGGACTACTATGCGTAGTGACTTGTTCTTGAATATCATCTTCCGCTTCTTTAGGTTGATGACTCCATTCATATCAGTGGCCCAATCTATTCCTAGCAATGTGGGATAGGGATTGCTATCATCAACAATCTCTATTACTTCAAAGTCCATTTGTGTGCTCATGCCTTCGATATCAACTATTACCCTTGCAACCTCCCCATCGGAAAAATCTTTTGTTGGTTTGCCATTTGTAATTGAATAGGGGATTATTGCAACGCGGGCCTGCCCATGTGTTCCCATATTTGCTTCGGTAACACATTCGCATCCGACCCCAGGTCCAGGATTACATGATCTATTTCGTATTCACCAATCTGCGTTGTCAATCTCATTTCCCTCTCAGTGCGTAATGCATGCTTTCCCAGTTTCCGGACTACGCGCAGTTCTCCCGATCCCACGCACCTGGTGATCAGATCTTGTAGCCCCTTAACTGCCATGTTGTCGCGCAACAGTTTCATGCATGTCTCTAGAAAGGTAGCAAGCATGGAAGGATCCATTCCTGGCTCTAGTTGATCCTTACTATCTGAAGTGGGGGCCTCCGTGAAGCTCTTCTTAGCTTCCCTAAATGTCTCCTTTGCGCGTTCTAAGTCAAACTCAGGTTCCTTTGCAGGAGCCTTACGAACCCATGTATCTCCCTCGGGCTGCTTCCCCTTATCTTCCCCTGTGGTCGCGCCACTTCTAAGCATCATGTTCACATTTGGGTCTTCTTCATGAGGTTCAGACCTCATCATTTGGATATTCTGAGTCGGAGGAGGCTAGAGTACTCCTTTTTCGCACATATGTGTAATCAACATAGGAGAATCTATGATTTCATGATCAAAATGAGCACAATACGAACATGATATCCTTGTCGAATTGGTACAATCATGGGCATAGTGCTCTGGCTCTCCGCACTTGTAACAAATAACTATCTGCGGCCCCTTCCTGGTCCCATTCCTCCTCGTCATCAACCTCACCCCTGAAATCCAACGCGCACCATCCCTGCAGTTGTGTCGAGGGCTTGCATCTCTGTTTGCATCCTATAGGCTGGGGTCTGATCCATCATTAGCTCGTAACTGCGACAAGTGCGCTTGTCGTGGCCTACCGACCTATAGAAATTACAAAACAGTTGTTGGGGAGTCTGTGTATACTGCTGCAACAAATGACAATTGTCTGTCATGTGTTTTCCTCCTATCTGAAAGATCGTGCACCATAACGCGGGTGTCACACTTGGTCCTGCCTGTGCTTCTGGTCTCAATGGAATTGGTCCCCCTCCTGCCAAGTAGTTTGCGAATACTAGACAATGATCCTTGTCATGACCCTGGCCTTTGCATTTTATGCACCATACTTCCTCGCGTGCCTCTGTTTGCAGTGCCCTATCCTGCTTCAAACTCTACATTTCCAAGCAGATATTTTGTAGTTGCACATGGATTTGTTGAACTCCCAACCCAAGATCTTGTATCGGGGTCTCATGCAACCTCATCACCATTTCTAATGCTTCGGCCTGGTAGAAAGTTTCTGTTGTGACAACGCCATCCTCAAATGCAGTGTCAAGGATGCCACAAACCATACGCGATGCTGTGCATCCATGAGCATCATATTAGCCTCGCGGATCATACTCTTCAGCCGCTGATCCAAATTCCAGGGGGTCTCGCCTGAAAGCATCGCGATCTTTTTAAACCCAATGATTGACCATGTCTTTGATTTCAGCCAGCTAAATTATCTGTTCAACGCATTCTAGATCTTTGCTATCCCCGCGTTTGGGTGGTCATTAGAGTGCTTGATATACCATGTCAATGCGCGATCCTGCAGTGCGCTCACCAATGTAGCCTTCTTAATGTTGTCGTCCGTGACCCCTTGCACTTCCCACACTGCTCTTACCACGAACCAGAACTAGTCCGGATCCTCATTCCCTACTCCTATGAATACGGGTAGCTTGATTGCGCTCGCCATACTGAACTGTGGGGTTGGTGGAGGTGGAGTGGGTGGAGATGGAGATGAGGGAGGTGAAGCGGGTGGTGGCGAGGGTGGAGGTGATAACTGCGGAATGCGCTGCCTTATCAAGCTGACCGCACTTCTCAGAGATACTTGAGCGAGCTCTTCCTAGCTTTCTTGTGAAGCTAAAATTAACGGGCTGTTTGCTAATTCCCCGCTACCTTTGTAGATCTTTTCGCTCCGCGTTGTCCCAAACATTAATGTATTCGCATAACCCTTTTTTCACACAACAACATCTTAATCCAGGTATTTAAAGATTTAATATACTTACTTCGTGGTCCCTTGAGAAAACGTCGTTCTACCTCACTATAGCTCACGGTCGTGTCCATCACAAACTCAATGATAAATCCCCCTATTGTCTAGTCAAGCCAATGGTCCACAGCTTACACGATCTTGTCTTTTGATGCCTCTAGTCTATGCACTAACTCCAGAGTCCACACTATCGGTTGGTTGAGCTTACACCTTCCCTGGTTGTCGGCTGATCTAGTGATCCACTCATACAGTTCAGAGGGAAAGGATGCAAAGAAAATATCGTGGATTTTTGTATAAACATAACAATCCAGCCAGCTCTTCTCAGATACTTGTGGAGTTCTATTTTCCTGTGTCACGAACTCGTGAATCTTCTTGTCCAACCACTCTTCAATTTCCTTCTTTGCTGGGTTCCAATGGCATGACATCAGACATCCCTTAGGCAGATCCTGGTCCCGGCAATGAAACCATTTGTTGGCTACGTGGGGCTTGACCCAGGTTCAACAGTGAGTTTAGCCTAACAAATTCCGGTACTACTCGCCCTTTCAGCAATAGTCTGCGGAGCGCGAACTGAGGTCTCATCCGACAATTTTATGGTGTTCGTTGGGGGAGGAGCCTCTGGTTCCTCCACCCCTAAAAGTTCCGAAATAGTCATTCATTTCCCTGTTCTGAACCCCCCAAAACCCTCTCTGAACATTGCCAAAGTCGGACAGGGTAACGACAAAGCTGCTGATGAGTTTATGATAGAGTCCTATGAAAACCTTGAACCTGGAAATAGGACCACGATCAACTGCAAAGCTAAGTCAGACAAGATTCGAAGACTGCACATTCCCCCAACAAGATTGAACAATAACATCCAGTTTATGCAGGATCACACGTTGATCTACAAATTCAATGGGTTCTGGCCCATGGAAAAAACACTCTTCTAATATATCACGCTCAAATGGAAGCCAAAAGCACACTATGACATGAAGCTAGATTCCAAGGGTTTCTTTACCATTATCTTCACTCACTAATATGACCTCACGGTTCTAGAAGGTGACCCTTACTTTCTCAATTTCGTTGGGCTTTACATGCGATAATGGACTCCTCCTTTCATCCTGAAAAGGAAGATTTCTCATGGGCTCCAGTCTAGGTTCACCTGTATTCCATACCCTACGAATATTGGGACCCTAACACCCTCAGTGACATTGGAAATATCCTGGGAAATTTTATTTGCCTCCTTGAACAAACCTGCCAGGGATTCTATGCTGCTTACGCTTGAATGTGTGTCTACATGGACATATCAAGATCCCTATTAGAAGTTTTTGCTCTAGAATCCGAAGACAAGGACTGGTTTCAAATGTTGGACTATGAACATGTGTCATTCAAATGTGGAAAATGCCATTAGCATGGCCACCTCTTCAGATATTTCCCCCTCAATGACTCCAAGCCTGAAGCCAAAACCTCCAATCCTATGACAGAGAGGGATTCACCAAGGTCCAAAAAATTCACCATCACAAGAAGAAGACAACACTGATATCACCGCTACTCATGTAGCAGAGGAATGCAACAAAGAGAAATATCAACATGAGGTCCAAGACAAAGGAAAGAGACCAGAGCCCATGGGCAGTGTAGATCCAAAAGTGTAGGTTTTAACCCCGTATAGAAATTACCTGCATACGAATTCTAAATCACATAAAATAAACAATGCGAGAGCATAACACATAAAACACATATACACAAAGATTTTTCCCTGGATCCCAAAACCGGGACTACCAGCTTGATTTTTCATTATTTTCCTTTCAATGTTACAATACATATTTATACATGTCGAAGTATCCAATACCATGGACCGAAAAACCATTGCGTCCAAAACCATGGACCGAAAATCATGCACAAAACCATAGGTGGGTCCACCCAAACTAACATAGGGTCCAAAACCAAAATTTTCTGGGGCGCTGCCCCGGACCCCATAGAGTGGGGTTAGGGTACCCCTCAAACCCCCTATGACCTCCCCCCCTCTACCCCTTGGTTAATTATGTGGGCTAGTCGTGGAAAGAATATAACACAACCGAACATTCTCCCACTTGTTGTTTTCTTTCCACAGGGGGCCACAAGAGAGTTTAATCATTTATCTAGCCCTGCAACACCCATTATTTCTCTACACCAAGAGAACTTCTCAGAGCTCACAGATTTTGTCAATACATCTGCAACATTCTTCAAAGTGTCCACCTTTACCAGCAACACCTTTTTGTCTTCTATCATATCCCTCACAAAGTGATATTGAACATCAATTTGCTTTGTCTTTGAATTATATGTAGGGTTCTTTGCCAAGAAAATTGCACTTTGGCTGTCACAGTCTATCCTTATAGCTCCCTGTACTAACCCCATAATTGAACGCAATCTCTACAACCAAACTACTTCCTTGCTTGCATGAGTGGCTGCCATGTATTTTGCCTCTATATATATATATATATTTTACTAGAGGAATCGGCAACTGTGGTGGTATCGTACTCGCGTTACATGGGGTCGAATCCAGCGGCTACCTTTATAACCTCTAGGAGGGTCCGCCCAGGCTGCCTTGAACGTCCCTCAGGTATTCTTGGGGTTTGAACTCGTGACCTGCATAGCTACACGAACAACTTAGCAAAGCGTTCGCTTGCCACTAGACCAAACCCACACGGCCTATTTTGCCTCTATAGTTGATAGTGACACTACAAATTGTTTCTTACTCATCCAACTGACTGCACCTCCAAATAGGTTAAACACATACCCACTTCTACATCTTCTCTGATCCAGATCTCCAACCTAGTCTGCATCAACAAAGCCACGAATATCCAACACTTTGTCCAATCCTGGTCTTCCTTGGTAGCACAAACCATAATCACTAGTGCCACGCAAATACCTGAAAACCCGCTTCACTGTTGTCCAATGCTCCTTCCCTAGTTTTGACATAAACCTGCTCAATAGTCCCATTGCATGTGCAATGTCTGGTCTAGTACAGACCATTGCATATATTAGGCTACCGATTGCACTTGCATATGGAACACGGGACATGTCCTCTTCCTCTTCTTGTGTATTGGGACATTGTTCAGCAGATAAATTTACACCTACAAGAATAGGAACCTTCACCGGTTTACTATCCTGCATAATATTATCTCAACATACTTCCTTTGGTTTAACCAGAGCTTCCTCTTTGCCCGATCTCTTTTAATTTCCATGCCCAAAATATAGTTTGCAACACCAAGATCTTTTATGTTGAATTTGGAGGACAATTGGGTCTTCAAATCCTGGATAATTTCTTGGTCATTTCCAACCAGCAACATATCATCCACATACAAGACCAAATAAATAACACGGTCACCAATTAATTTAAAATACACATAATGATCTGCTTTGCTTCTCGTGAAGCCAAATCGTCGTATAAATGTATCAAATTTCTGATACCACATCCTTGGTGACTGTTTTAACCCATACAGAGACTTCTTTAACTTGCATACTAGTTCTTTCTTACCCTTCACCGCAAAGCCTTCAGGTTGCTTCATGTAGATTTCCTCTTCGAGATCCCTGTGAAGAAATGTTGTCTTCACATCCATCTGTTCTACCTCAAAATCAAAAGCAGCAACAACAGATAAAAGTAATCTAATAGAAGTTACCTTAGCAACAGGAGAAAAAATATCACCAAAATCAATTCCCGGCACTTGGGAATAACATTTTTCTACCAGCCGAGCTTTGTATTTCTCCACCTTTCTTTCTGCATTTGTCTTCTTCTTGAACACCCATTTGCTGCTAATGGGTTTCCTTCCATTCGGCAACTCCACCAGATCCCAAGCCTCATTTTTGTGCGAAGATGCCATTTCATCAACAATGGCCTCTTTACAAAGTTTTCCATCATCTGAATCTACTACTTCCTTCATAGTTCTGGGATCATTAGCAGTAATAGATAAAGAAAAATTTGAACAGAAAGCAGATGGACTATACCTTTATGGCTGCCTTCTTTCTCGAACTGATCTTCTCACACCTGGAGTTTGTGGCTCTTCATCTTTTGATTCCTCCTCTGCTGCAGAGTCTGATTCTTCCTCCTTTAGCTCACACTCTATCTTTTCAAGTTCCTTTTGTTGGACTTCATGTTTAATAACATATTTCACTTCTTTGAACACCACATCTCGTCTATACACAACCTTCCTTGTTACTGGGTTCCAAAGCTTATGACTCTTTAAACCATTCTTATACCCAATAAAGATGCACTTTTTAGATTTATTATCCAACTTGGTTCATTTCTCCTTTGGAACATGTACATATGCATCACATCCAAATACCTTTAGATGTGAAAGAGAGGGTTTCTTACCAGTCCATACCTCTTATGGAGTTTTATCCTCCAACTCTGATGAAGGTGATCTGTTGAGCAAGTAAGATGTAGTATCCACCACCTCTTCCCAGAATTCTTGTCCTAACCCGACACCACTAAGCATGCTTCTTGCCCTTTCCATCGACGTCTTGTTGATTCTTTCTGAAACTCCATTTTGCTGAGGTGTATATGGAGTATTCTTCTGCCGCGCTATACCACACTTCTTGCAGAATTCTTCAAATTCCTTACTGCAAAACTCTCCACCGTTATCTGTCGTCAACACCTTTCTCTTCTTCTCTATCTAGTTTTCCACCAAAGCCTTAAATTCTTTAAACTTGTCAAAGACTTTAGATTTCTTCTTAAGGAAATATATCCATGTATTCCTTGAGAAGTCATCTATAAATGATACATAGTACACAAACTTACCTAGTGGTGGAACTTTCACAGGTCTAAAAACATTACTATGCACAAGCTCTAATATATGTGTTCGCCCTCTTACCACCAAAGGGGAAACTCACCCGTTTCTACTTCTCGTATACACAATTTTCACAGAAATCAAAATCCAGAGAGCTATTACTCATACCCTCTACCATACCTTTACCATGAAGTATTCGAAGGCCCTTCTCTCCAATATGTCCAAGCCTTTGATGCCACAACATGGTCTTCTCTCCAGAGACCACTCGATTTTTTGCTCCACTTTCAGGAACCACGGAACTGTTGCACCCATCAACAATAGTGCTACCTTGCAGCTTGTACAGAGTTCCAATCCAAACTACCCACATCAATACCAGTGCTCCCGAAACCATCTTGCAGGTATCCTTCTTGAACATTGTTTTTACACCTGCATCATCTAGCTTGCTAACAGAAATCAGATTTTTGGCCAATGCATGAATATGTAGAACACCCGGAAGCGTTCTAACCCTTCCACCTTGCAACTTCAACTTTACTTTTTCGCGACCAACGATTCTAGCCTTCCTATCATGCCCTAAGAAGACATCACCACCATTGTATTTCTCATACTCGCAGAACCACTCTCTATGGGGAGTGAAGTGAAAGGATGCACCTGAGTCAGTTAACCATGCCTCATGATCTACATGTGTACTTGAAGAAGCCAAGTACACATTCCCACCTTCATCTGAGGTGGTTTTTGCCTCTACAGAAGGAGCATCATGAGATCCCTTTCCTTTATCAGGAGCTTTAAATTTACAATCACTTTTGTAGTTCCCTTCCTTCCTGCATTTCTAGCACACCACCTTTATAGGTTTTCCTGGAGATTTAGATCTCCCTCTAGATTTAGATCTCCCACTCTATGAGTTATTTTTGTTTCTATTCTGGGACCATCCTCATACAGGCAAGGCATCACCATTCTGGCTCTCCATATTTTTTCATCTCATCTCCTCCGTCAGCAAGTATGAGACTATTTCACGAACTGCAAAGCAGTTGCATCGCTACCTATTGCAATAACCAGACTATCCCATGAATCTGGTAGAGAACATAATGATGCACTTATCTTCATTTGATATTTTAATATCAACAGATGTTAACTGACTTACCACAATATTAAATGCATTCATATGCTCTGTCACCGAGTCTCCCTCTTTCATCCTCAGGTTATACAACTTTTTCTGCAGGAACAATTTATTCACCAGAGACTTAGATTGGTGCAAAGTCCCTAACTTGTCCCACAAAGCCTTCACCGTAGCTTCCCCTGATACATTCAACAATATTAAATCTGAGACACACAATCGTATTGTGCTCTTTGCCTTCTGATCCAACTTTTTCCACTCTTCATCAGACACTCCCGTTGGTTTAGTACCTGGGTCTACCATGATCCACTAATCTTTATCCACCAATAGATCCCCCATCTTGAGTTTCCACAACTCAAAACTCTGACCATTAAATTTCTCCATCTCTATCTTTCCACTGCTCACCATCTTCTTTAACCACCAAAATCGATCTCGCAGATCTCCCACTGAACAGGGTCTACCACAGGCTCGAGCGAAACCCCTCAGCAACAAAGGCATCCCCTTGAAGCTAAAACAACTCTGATACCAAATGTAGGTTTAACCCCGTACATAAATTACCTGCATACAAATTCTAAAACACATAAAATAAACAATGCGAGAGCATAACACATAAAAAACATATACACAGAGATTTTCGCTTAGATCCCAAAACTGGGATTAATAGCTTGATTTTTCATTATTTTCCTTTCAATGTTACAATACATATTTATACATGCCAAAGTATCCAATACCATGGACTAAAAAACCATCGCGTCCAAAACTATGGACCGAAAATCATGCACAAAACCATAGGTGGATCCGCCCAACCTAACATAGGGTCCAAAACCAAAATTTTCCGGGTTGTTGCCCCGAACCCCATAGAGTGGGGTTACGCGTACCATTCAATCCCCCTATGACCTCCCCGCCTCTACCCCCAGTTAACTATGTGGGCTAGTCGTGGAAAGAATATAACACAACCCAACAAAAAGAACCACAACCTCAAGATGAGGAATTCACATATCGAGGAGGACTTGACCTGATGGCTATCAAAGACATTTGCAGAAGAAATGCAACCAACTCAATTCCCGACAACTAGATACACCTCCTTGCAGAGACCCTTCAGAACGTAAAGGAAAAACTGTAACTAGGAGTGCAAACTATCACCAACAAGGATAACAAGAAGAGCGGTAAGGATTTCAAGAAGCACGGGAGAAAATCCACGCTACAAACTCTAGATGCTCTAGGGCGTAAACTAGTGGAATCTGGACAATACAAACAAATCTCAGAAATATAATCCCCTCAACTGTAACTTTCTTCGTGAAGATCATCTCTTGGAATATAAGGGGCTTGAAAGACCCCTTGAAAAACTGACTTCTTCGTAGGAAGATCTAGCAGGACCTTCCTACAATCTTGCTCATTTAAGAAACAAAGTGTTATAACACAGAGCTTGTTGGGATATTATCCAAGATTTGGAAGCAAGCAAAAAGCCTTGTAGTGGATGCAGAGGGAGCTTCAGGTGGACTTGGCATCACCTGGAACCCCTCTCTTCTCACCTTATCTTTCCACCTCCTAGGCACCAACCTTTGAGGCACAATCTCTAATGTTTATGGACCTCAAGCACCTAAAAAATATGAGATGTTGGAATACATATCCACCCTGAAAACCTAACTTGCCCCCGCCAACTGGATCCTTGGGGGAGACTTCAACATCATCACCTCTCTATAGGAGAAGAAAGGAGGGTGAGGATAACTTGACCCAGCATCTGTTGTTGCCTTCGTTGAGGACTCCAACCTTGTTGATGTTAAAACCACCAATGGTTTATACTCCTAGAACAACAAGCGAGGAGGGCTTGCCCAAATTACCACTCATCTTGTTCATGGTCTCTTAAGACCTCATGGTCATTGGTCATAATCTCTCTACTATCATCCTCCCTTCTGCAGGCTCGTACCAATGGCCAATAGCCCTCTCCTAGAGAACCTGCTTCAAACCCATGAAGGAACCCTTCAAATTCGAACAATTATGGCTCTCTTACCCTAACCTTATCCCCAAAATTGAAGGCTGGTAGAAAGGTATAAGCCACTTCCAAAGATCCAAAATGTTTTGTCTTCCAACAAAAACTCAAGAAAATCAAGCTTAGGAAGTGGAACAAAGAGGATATTGGGTACATATTTCAGGAAAAAGAAGCCATGGAGAAAGCAATGACACTTCTACAACATGAAATAATCCTCCATGGTAGAAAGGAAACCACTAATGCATAAGAAGCTCACCTCTCCTAGCAACTTGAGGAATGATATAAGTAGGAAGAGATTTAATGGAAGCAAAAATCTAGAGTCCTTCGGCTCAAAGAAGGAGAACGAAACACCTCCTTTTTCCACAAATCTACCATCCAACACAGAGCTAGAAACACGATCTCTTTACTCAGAAAAGAATCAGGAACCATGGTGGAAAATCAAAAGGAGATTGAGCAGGAGCTGGTTAACCACTTTTTTAGTGTGCTCCAAGAGCCTCCCATCCATCAAAGGGATTCCATTTCTAAAATTACAGCCAACATCCCCAAGCTTATAACTAAGGATCATAATGTAGCCCTTATGAGTTCAATCTCATACTCTAAGGTTCATGATGCCCTTTTCCAAATGGTAGATAATAAGGCCCCTAGACCGAATGGCTTTAAAGTATCATTTTTCAAAAGATGTTGGTACTTTCTTGGTAATGAGATCCATGACATAGTGGAAGAGTCCAAAACCACCAAATCCATTCTCCAAACCCTCACTACCACTTTCCTCACCCTTATCCCTAAGGAGGAAAATGTTGCCATGTCTGATAAATACAAACCCATAGCCTTATGCAATGTTATCTACAAAATTACTTCCAAAATAATCGCCAACAGACTCAAGCCTCTCCTCCCTCTCCTCATCTCCCCTGAGCAATCTGACTATGTTGAAGGAAGACAAATCTTGGACGACATCATTTTAGCCCATAAGATCATTCACTCTCTCAAGTCTCTTAAAAAAACTGGGCATGTTATTGAAGCTAGACATGTCCAAAGCTGTTGAAAAATTAAACTGGAATTAAATTGAAAGCATCCTCATGGCCTTTGGTTTCTATACTCAATGGACCCAATGGGTAATGTCTCTCTTAACCTCACCCTTCTTCTCCATTCTTGTCAATGGCACCCCGTCCAACACCTTTCTCCCCTCTATAGGCATCAAACAAGGTGATACCCTCTCTCCATTTCTCTTCATCCTCATGGATGAAGGTCTAGGTCACACCATTCATGTTGCTAAGGACATTGGCTCCCTCTCAGGCCTCACATTTCATAATGGTTCCTCTCACACGCATAAACAGTTTGTTGATGACATGCTTCTCATGAACCATCCCTTTGTGTAAGAAGCAAGAGAGCTAAATGTCATCCTCACCCTTTTCTCCTAGGCCTCAGGTACAAACATTAACCTTAACAAATCCCAAACTCTTCTTCTTCAACACCCCTCCCATCACGCAAAGAAACATCTAGCGCATCCTTAGTTTCTCCATTGCCACCCTCCTAGCCAAATACCTTGGTGCCCCCCTCACTTCCTCCGTAGTCAAGCACTCCTCCTAGCAAGACCTTCTAGACAATCTTTCCTCCAAACTTAACTTCTGGGCACACAAAGCTCTCATCTTGCCCAACATGCTCATTCACCTCAAATCGGTTCTTCAGGCCATGCCTCCCTATCTCTTCTCCATACTAACGCCTCCTAAATGGGTCCTCAAAGCGATCAAAATAATTCAAAGATCCTTCTTATGGGGAGAGGCTGACATCAAACTTAAATGGGCGCTTATCAAATGGGACACTGTATGCCTTCTGAAAGCTTTTGGCAGGTTGGGAATTCGTGATCTAGAAAATGTTAACAAAATTATGGGCGCCAAAATGTGGTGGAAATGGATAAAGTACAAACAAGAACCTTGGGCCAAGCTCTGGCACTACAAATATGTAGGTGACCACCCTCAGAATGACTTGATTTGTTCGTCCCACTCTTTGGCAAGCTCTTTGATCTAGCAGTTGAAAAATCAAAATAGGCACATGATTCAGGCTCACAACTTCTGGGAAGTTCGAGATGGATGTTGGGCTGACTTCTGGAATGATTCTTGGTAGCAACAATTAGTTATGGCCTCGATCCTCCCCACCCCTCTCAGCCTCGCCTCTACCCTCAACGCTGGATGATTCTCCATCTCCCAATTTTGGACCAACCCCGATAGCCCAACAGAGCGCACCTGGGCCTAGGAAATTCTTTGTCAGGAAGAAGCAAATGACCTCAATCACTCACTTTTGCAACAAGAATTGGCTAAGAGATCCACTGAACCAAAATATGGAAGGAATGTTCTTTGCTGGGGATACCAAAACTCAAGTAAATTTTCTGTTAAGGAATCCTACAACCTTCTCATTCAACAAGATCTTCCAGAGCCAGAACCATTTTGGAGCAAGCTTTGGAGCCTTAATACCTGGCCTAAAAGATGAAATCCTTCCTCTGGCTCCTTTCCAAACACAAAGTCCTCACATGGGATAATATGACCAAAAAAGGATTCCATGGGCCATCCTGGTGTGTGTTATGTGGAGATCAACAAGAAACTATGGACCACCTTTTCCTCGACTACCCTTTCTCCAAGTCCTTATGGCACAATTTCGGACCAAAAAAATTTCGCTTTCGCTCCTCCCTTGGTGACTTGACTCAAGGGCCAAGTGATATGAGAAAACCCCAACACGAACCTGCGGTAAAAGTTGGCAAGACCTAGAAAGCTGCGGAGCTCTGTCAGAATGGTCGGAGATGGCAAATCCCGAATGACTTGGATCTTGGCTGGATCCACATGCACCCCCTATTCATCAATAATGTATCCCAGATATTGAACCTCGGTTATGCAAAAAGTGCATTTCTCCAAATTGGCACATAGCTTGTGTTGTTGCAGTGTTTGGAGTACCTGTTGGATGTGGTGGAGGTGCTCTTCCCAACTCTGGCTAAAGATCAGAATATCATCCAAGTATACCACTAAAAATGAGTTGGTGAAAGGACGCAAGATGTCATCCATTAGCCTCATGAAGGTTGCAGGAGCATTCGTCAATCCGAAAGGCATCACCAACCATTCGAAAAGGCCCTCCTTGGCTTTGAAGGCAGTCTTCCACATATCAGAGGGTTCAATTGGAACTTGGTGATATCCTGACTTCAAATCGATCTTGCTGAAATATTTTTCTCCCTTTAGTTGGTCCACGAGGTCATCAATCCGCGGGATCGGATACCTATTACGGACAGTGATCTTGTTCAGCGCTCGATAGTCAATACAGAGTCTCCAAGTCCCATCCTTCTTCTGTGCCAACACGATTGGGCTCCCACAAGGCGATGAACTCAGACGGATGTGACCTTTCTACAGCAGCTCCTGAATCTACCTCTTGATTTCATCATTCTCCAGTACAGAGCGCCGATAAATTTGTTCATTGGGTAGTGGCGCACCTGGGGTCAGATCGATGGAGTGCTTGACCTGACAGTGTAGAGGAACCCCTGCAGGGGAGGTGAAGATGTCCTCGTACTCTGCCACGACCTTGTCCATCTGTTGCTGTCGTGTAGAGGGGCCATGTCTGGAGGTCGTGGCCACTGTCTTCTTCTTTTCTTGAGGGCGTATCATTAGGAAAACAAATTTCTCGGTTTTGGAAATGAGCTTAGTACATTGTTTTGCAGTGATCAAAGAGATGGTGGTAGTTGGTGCTACCTCTGGTATCATGTACAACTTATTTGCCAATGTAACGATAACAGCACGGGGCCTTGATTCATACACATCATGTCGCTTCCACAAGTATGGTTGTCCTAATAATACATCACAAACTTCAAGGGGAGCGATGTCACACAATACCTCATCCGTGAAGGGCTTGATGTTGTATGGAAGGTGACATTGCTGGCTCACGCGAAGATCCCGTCCTTGGTGAAGCCAGCCGATGGTGTATGGTTGTGGATGTGCTATGGTCGGTAAGCCCAACCGCTTCACGACCTCTGCCGAAATGAGGTTCTTTTGGCTCCCACTATTGACAATGAACTGTATTGGGGAGCCTTTTACCCACATCTAGGAGTGGAAGAGACGCTCCTCCTCCTCTGGATCTTCAGGTTCATTTTTCTGGATCTTGGCAGTGGCAACAGTCGCATTGGGATCCGCATAAATGATCTGCTTCCCTTTTTCATTCCCTTTGTCAGGTTTTGACTCAGAGTCGGAACATGCATCTGATTCTAAAACCTTTAGCTCAGCCACCAGTGACTGCTTGGCCCGACACTCACTTGTGCTGTGAGTGGAGCTCTTATGGAACTCACACCATTTTCTCGTGTCCTTTTTTCGCTTTGCAGCGTTGTTCTTTGCTTGCAGCTTTGGCGGGTTGTCTTGGGTTGTCCCGCCTTGGCTTTGTCCTTTATTCTGTGGTTTAGGGGCACCTTTCCCTTACTTCAGATTCACAGATCCAAAGTCACGCTTCTTTTGTTTAAACTTCTGCTCAACCTTGACAGCATATCGGTATGCTGTGCCAAGCGAGGAGATGTTCAGGAATTCTATTTCTTCTTGGATGTACTTGTGCAGGCAGCCGCGGTATTTGAGTATCAAATGCTGCTCTGTATCCTTGATACCCAACTTTGTGTGAAGGGTATGGAAAAGATTGGTGAACTCCGACACATCTTGGTCCCTTCCCTGCCGCAGTGTGGTCCACTTTATGTATTCATCCTCATAGGTTCCGACAGGGTAGTACTGCTCCTTGATGGCATCCCAGAATGAATTCCAAGTGGGTGCAGCTGAAAATAGTGAGTCGGTATTTTCATCCTTCTGCTCGCAGTAGGTTTCCCACCAGTCCTTGACGTGGGGGGCTGCTTTGAGAAGAGCGAAAACAATCTTTTCCCGACTCGAAAATTCATGAACAGAAAAATAACCCTCTAACAGATTTAACCATTTATCTACGGCACTGGCGTCTATCTGACCCTCGAATATGGGGATTTCACAATTAACTTGTACCTTAAAGGGCATGGAATTTCCAGAGTAGCTGCTGGAAGCCGATGCGTCGCTTTTGGGTAGCCGCTGAAGGATCTGGGCAAAGTTGTCCATCATCGCGTTCTGTTGTCACTCGAGGGCTTCTTCGAGCAAGATTTTGATAGGATCTCCTGCCCCCTCGTCTTTCTTCTCATCCGCCATGGGAGGTCGTCGGGATTTGCGAGGCTGGTCTTGCAAAGGTTCGACCAGTTCAAGCCCTAACTCCTTATATTCCGACCTTGTTGGGGACATGCAAAGAAAAACAGAGAAAAAGCAGACCGCTCTGATACCACTGATCCGGATTTAAACAGGAACACAACAAATTACAGAGATAACCATAAACACAGATATGCAGTGGAAATAATATTTCATTTCATTAATATAAAATACTGAAATATGCTTACAGACAATAATGGAAATAAACCAGCTAGGGCGATGGTAGCTTATCTCTGAGAAGAGATGTGGTGGCTACATGCCTCTGAACTGTCTGAACTGTGTTACAATGAGGCTCAAAGGCCTATTTATTATTGAGAAACAATGGAAAACCCTTCACATCCCAAAACCTAACCCTAGAAGATGAAACGCCAAATTGTGGGCCCCGTTTTGGGGTGAGTTGGACAGCCAACTTCCCGGTGTCGCGAATTGGTCGTATTATCTCTGTTTGACGCGCATGATAGCCCATTGGAAAGATCTCTCCGAGGACTACGACGAAAAAGGCGATTTTAATCAAGAAAATCGTTGGCGGTAGATTTCCCAAAAAACGTCGTTTAGGGCCTCAAAACAGCTCCGGAAGTTTAGGACCCGAAAAACTGCTAAAAATAGTAAACTGCGCTATAATTAAGGAAACTGAAAATGCTGAGAGGAACAATGGTGGGGGTCTAGGTGGACTTGACAGGTGGCCACCAATATCCACCTGGATCATGGTGGAATCTCAAACTCCCTACTCTTACTTCCTCAATACTCCCTTCCCAATTTCTGCTCGCACCTTCCTCTTCATCTCTCTCCCCTCCCCTCCACTTCAAACTCAACTTTGATGGTGCCTCTCAGGGAAATCCTGGGGAGGCTAGCTTTAGAGGAGTTATCGAAGACCACACAGGCTAGGTTATACATATTTACAAGAGTCACATTGGACATGAAAGCAATAATGTAGTTGAGATCAAGGTGCTCATAGCAGGAATCCAAATTGCTCATAATAATCACCTTATGCCACTCATTGCCAAAGCAGACTCTTAGATCATCAACAACATGGCCAACAAAATTATGAATTTCTCACTGCCTACAAAGCAAGCTCTATGCTCGCGAATCGACTACCATGTTCAATACCTAGCACACATTTTGAATCACCATGAAGCCATCGTCTTCTCGCATGTCAAGCACAAAGCGAACACCCTCACGGACTTTCTTTCCAACAAAGGCATCAAAGATCAACAACAACTGGAATGTTGGTCATTCGCAGTGGAGAACCTCACAGAGTGGTTTCACCAATGCTCAAAGTTGGTTCAACATGATCTCCACTCCCCAGATCTGGGTGACCGGGTGGCGATTGCTCCATCTGATTGACGAATTGTGGCATGTGTAGAGCATTTGGCTTCACATGGATCTATCCTGGCACATTAACTCCATGCACCCCTCCGCTTCGATTTGAAAAGGACCACCTTGCGTCTTCTCCAGTTTATTTCACTCACCGTGACCTGAACTCCATGCCATTCCTCCTCTAGCTGCTCACCCTTCTTCCCCATACCACTTCACCCTGTCCTACTGCCTCACCCACCAGTTCTTGTACACCAACCATGAGTGAGAATAGAGGACAGGGTCATCGCCCTGGTCGAGGCCGCGAGAGAGGGAGACCCCCTACCACCCTGGATGACCACTCAATCGCCACCATGTTTGATCATTCCATCCCTAAGAGCATCCATAAGAAAGTTGTGGCCATGGACGAAGAGGAAATGAACCATGGATGCTAAGCCCTCTGGGATTTGCACAACCTTCTAGCTTGACAGCTAAAGGACTAAGGATAAAGCCACCCATCAAATTGTAGAGCTCTCGACGCTCCTTAGCCACTCGCCCCCCACCTTGAAGCGGCTCACTTGCAAGGACCTTCACATCGATTACCCCTTGAATGTCCCTTCACTAGTTAGGTCTCCCACGCACTCCCCTCCTGCTAGCTTCCCCCCCCCCCCCCCCCCCCTCCACCTCACAAAGCTCCCCTGCCTCCCGACGCACCAAATGTTCCATCTTCTTCCCCACCCAGGCCTTGCCCTTATGATTGTTACATTATGGAGGAGGGTGATGCGTGGAAGGCTTGTGGCACTTCTCAAGTGTAATGTGGCTCCAACTCGGCCTTTGCCTGGATTCACAACAGTTCTCGTCACTTGTCAGCTTCCTGAGTAGACCCAGGTTGGTTTCTCCTTCTCTTTTAATCTATGGATTTTGGAAGACCTTTTTTCTTCTGAAATTTCCAACTTAATACCATAGTTGTTGCTTAGCCAAAGAATTTGAAGACTAAGGACCTTTTGCCTCAACCTCATTGTGACACTATCATTTTGTATTAGTCCACTGTCCAAGCAACGCGAGGCATCACCCTCTTGTGCAATTTCTATGGTTTTATCTTTTTGAAAAATAATGTAAACAATGATAACTCTGGTTTCCCCTTCGAAAGGTAGAAAACTCTTGTTTCATCTCTCTGGTTTCTCACTAAAATGCAGGGAAAAATTCTCATGATTGTACATATTGTAAATTTGGCTCAATGAAATATAATTTAGGTATTCTTACTTTTGGGAAAGAAAAAAAGAGAGAGAAAAAAGAAAAGAAAAAAACAAACAACATTTTTTCATATTTCATTAAATATATATATTTAAATTAAAGTATAAACCCTAGTAGATTAAATCTATTTTTATACATCGGCTAAGCTTCATGTCGACCCCCCTGTCGCGGACTACTTTCATGCGCCTATTGAATTGAAGTTAGGGGGTGGATATGGAGGTCCTACCCTTGTGCATGAGTCGAGAGTTTCTTAACTTGAAGGCATCATAGCATATCAGAAAGCAGCGGAATCTGCTCCATTACGGGAAACCGCTTTTTAGCGGTAGCAAAGAACGCTCTATGGCCCTGCTATGGTTTCAGGGTTTTCTAAATTCCTTCTGCAAGAACAGATACTATGTGCCATTGAGATACAAATGTAGGGAAGGGGCCTACACAAAAATGGTGAAATAAGTTGAATGTGAATCGGACATATCAAAATGTGGAGGTGGCAGAAGGTGTTCCAATTCCTTTGTAATGCAAAACAATATTTGAACGACCGGAAACAATGGATTCCTTCTGCTTCTGTGTATTCAGATGCTCCGAGGAAGAAGGGAAAACTTGCTCCATTGCAGGTGAGGATAAAAAAACAAATGTTTTTCTCAGATAAAATGCGTTTTCCACTTTTATTTAATACTTTTGCATCGCATTATGCATGAAATCCATGATTTTGCGGCCTGCAATCAGTAAAATTTAGGGCATACTATACCTGTTTGTAGAAGTCCTATTGATTACTTTGGTGGGTATCATAGGAACGAAAAAAAATGGTGGACAGAATTAGGTTGTGGGTGAAAGGAGGGAGAGGAGGTGATGGTTGCACCAGTTACCGTAGAAGTCGCCATGCTCGACGCGCCGCGCCAGATGGTATGCATTCTTGTTCAATTATTTTCAGTAAGCACATTTTGTAATTTCAGAGTTAATTTTGTGCACTCATTACACCTTTATAGAGGCTTTTGGCACATGTATGACATGTGATCGTTGCATTTGAACATGAACAGAATCAAAGCCTTAAAACCAACTTGATTGAAAGTTAATGATGGGCGTTTGAGTTTTAACTGGTTTGATTCTTGAGAGGATTTTTACGAAAATGTTAATGATGTTGTATAACATAGGTGGAAAAGGAGGTAAAGGTGGCAATGTTATCCTTGAAGCTCTGCAGCAGTTTGGGATCTAAGCAACCTGCAACACCACTTGGTATGCGTTTTTATTACCATATTTGGAAACTCATCATTCTCGTAGGGTATAGGATTTTATCTTCTTGCCCTCTAACATAGTCTTTCTTTGGAAAAAACAGTAGCAATTATAAGGTTGGTTCATGCTTTTTTCAGAATGCACAGAAAGGTGGTCATGGATTTCCCAAAAATAAAGTGGGGAGCAGAGGAGCAAACAAGGTTTGCAAATTATCATTTATCTTGCTGTATTGGTATATAAATGTAGTTGGAATACTTTGTTTTCCCTAAGATGCATCTACGGAAGCACACATGTTCTAGCAGAAATGATCATTGCCATCAAGTCATTTAGTGGGTTACTTCCTCTGCAGGTTGTACAAGTACCTGTGGGTACTGTAATTCATTTAGTCCGTCGTGTAATTCCGTCATCTGTACAGTATACTCCGCTTCAGGAAATGTTTCCATGGGAGATTCCAACATCTGATCTTGAAAGCAATAAGCATGTCGACCTTGAACTCCAAAATGACAAGAATGATTCCTGCACAGAAGCTTTGAAGGTATATGCAAACACAAAAGGTTATAGTGTTCCTTTAAACAGGAAAGACAAGAAAAACAGAATGGAAGTCAGCTCTTGCAAGATTCAGAATGAGACCTCGAATTCAAAGCAGCTGGATGATGAAAAATGGTTGGGCTTTGATGAATCGTGTTCCCAGTCTGAAAGTAGTAAGAAAAAAAGTTCATGGGATGATTGGGAATATGAAGGAGATGAAGATTTTGAGGGAGAAGAGGGTTCTGAAGGGGAGGAATCTGAAGCATAGATGATAGAGGACTCAGTAGTGGAATTCGTATAACCAGGGCAGTGCCTATTGGTTGCTTGTGGAGGAGACGGAGGACGAGGAAATATTGCCATGGCAAGGGATCCGAGGATCCATAGAACTAAACTTAGTGATGAACATGATTCTACTGATGACCTGGAAGATACAGATATGGAATTTGATGGGCAAAGCCAGAAGGATTTACAAAGATGTGAGCATGATCGTGGTCAACCTGGTACAGAAGCGGTTTTGATATTAGAGCTCAAAACTATTGCAGATATAAGACTTGTTGGGGCACCGAATGCAGGAAATAGTACTCTTCTAGGAGCCATATCACAGGCTAAACCTAGTGTTGGACATTATGCATTTACAACTTTGAGACCCAATATAGGCAAGCTTGAATATGAAGACTTTTTCCGTGTCACAGTTGCTGATATTCCTCGGATTATAAAGGGAGCACACGAAAATCGAGGTTTGGGGCATGCTTTTTTGAGGCATATTGAGCGGACTAAGGCCCTAGCATATGTAGTAGACTTGTCATCGGCCCTAGAAGATAGAAAGGGACTTCAGCCTTGGCATCAACTACGAGATCTAGTATTTGAACTTGAGCAGCATCAACCAGGGTTGTCTGACCGATACTCATTAATAGTGGCAAATAAGATAGATGAAAATGGTGTCGAGGAGGTGTTTGAGGAACTCAAACAAAGGATACCGTCTGTGCCTATTTTTCCTGTCTGTGCTGTGTTGGAAGAGGGAATACCAGAGCTAAAAGTTGGCCTTCGAGAACTCATTGATGGACCCAAAAAATGGAAGCTAGAACTAACGGGGATTTGTGTGGACTAGGCTTATGTTGGGCTTAATCACTACATTTATCTATATGGAACTTTTCAGCATTGAATTTTCATATGGCCGTTACTACGAGATTTTTGTTTAAGAAGGCTAAGGCTGTGAACTTATCAGTAAATTGCAGAGTATGATAAGTCATAAGAGATTTTCTTTCATTGCTGGATACGTAGCATCGACATCAGTCATAAAAAATCTCAAAATAACTGTATTGACCGTCTTTGCATTTACTTTAATCTATTCATCTATTTCTAGATATTGCTATACCTTTCTTTTGGAGTTAAAAAGAACATCAAATTTGCTGAATTTCTCTGTCGAACTACCTTGAACATGTGGCAGGCCTCGTGCTTTTCCCATTAGGAAATGTTTCGATGAAATACTATTGGAACATAGATGGATGTATTCCTGATCCTTTGCTGTGAATTTATTAACATGTACTTTCTGTATTAAACTTTAAATTTTTCGAGAGCATCTCTTAGTTGGGTCCCACGATTCTTTGATGCGAAAACTTTATTTTAGGATTTACTTTTATTTCACTATAGTTATTTTGTTGATTATCAAACTAGAGCTTAGTAGTTTTTACAGGGTGCAAGCAGCTGGGATATTTTTGGCTGGTTTTTTCAGCATATACTGTACTTGCATCATGTGGTGTATTTCATGATGGTGAGGAAGAAGTAGCTATTTTCCTATCGCTCAGAAAGAACCTGAATAGCTAGTAAGCTCATACATGTAATGATTATCTTTTAAGCAACCAAAATGAACTAAGTATAGCAAAATCAGGTTAACAGGTACACCACACAGGAAAGAGAAACTGGCTCACATTGACATAACAATCAAGAAACTGAAACTTGAAGAGGTATTCTTTGCTTTTGCAAACATAGGATACCTCTTCTTGGTTATTTTAAACTGAAACTGTAAACTTGATTAACTAGCAAAACCAGTTAATCTGAAACTGAAACTTGTTAAAGCAAAGTATACCTTCTATACATTGTAGAAGATTATTCTGAAACTGAGGACGATCATTTTAACAACTGTTTTGTCAGTTCTTCTGCGATGTCATGAGTCAGAAGATGGTACAGCCTGCAATTGTTATGGATGATAGTGAACTCTTTGTCAATGCATTTAATGATATAATTCAGAAAGCTATCTGTCAATTTCAAGTTTAACTTGGCAGCCAAAATGCATCAATTTAAACTTGAAATGGACAAACTACTATGTGGCAGTCAATTGGATACAACTTATCCTGTTAATATAGTGATGACAAGAAAGATAAATCAAAACCTATGTTCTTTATATTCCTGGTTCCATCGGCCCTTCAAAATCTACTTCATTTCCTAAAAGAATCCCATGTAATTGCTAGATAAATGACAGAAAATTTGTTCCAGTTGGTTTCCTCTCTCCAGTTTATTAGATTTTGGGCACTAGACTCAGTGCACACACACACACACACTAGATCTGGTAACAACTTCCACTTAACTTTACTCAGCTAATAAACTGAAACACACTAATATGTCTAACTTTTACACAGTGGAAACTTTAAAACTAGTGATTAGATCATGCGCAGTAACATATTAGACACGTGTTTCCCAATTAATAGTTCTTCATTAATTCTTCTTAGAACCTACTTGGGTTCCCTTACGGGGATGATTTACCTTGAGGAAATGACATATACAACAATTACCTTGAATCTGATCCTAGATCCGTCCTTAATTTCGGTTTTCTAGATCTCCTTTGCTGCTTCGTGCTCTTTCCTTAGACCTGGCACAACTGAGTATCTCACTCACAACAAACCTGCAATATTACTCATGCAGATCTCTTGCTTGCTTGAGAGAATCTTTCTCTGAATGTCTCATTGAGAGAATCTCTTTCTCAATGTTTCCTGCCCCTGCATGTCTCTATGCTCTCTTGCTAACAATAGGCCCTCATGGCCCTCTCTCAGTCATCTCTTGGCCCTCTTTTCCAACAATAGGTCCTCTCAGCCTTCTTTGTTCTCCACAGGCCCTCCCGGCCCTCTTGTTGCCAACAGGCTCTCTCGATGCTCTTGGCTATCAACAGGCCCTCTTGGTCCTCTTCGCTGTAAATAGGCTCTCTTGGCCCTCTTCCAACAGGCCCTCTTGGCTATCAATAGTACCTCTTGGCCCTCTTGGCTTCCAACAGACCCTCTTGGTTGTCAGTAGGTTCTCTCAACCCTCTTGGTTGTCAACAGGCCCTCGTGGCTGTCAACATGCCTTCTAATCCCTCGTGCTTGTCAATAGGCGCTCTTAGCTCTCTTGGTTGTTAACAAGTGCTCTCGATCCTCTACATGCTTGAGGCCTACTCGGCCTTTTCCTTGACAAGATGGCCTCTTGTTGACAATGAGAATGAATCACTCACCCTTTTCCTTGACAAGATGCCCTCTTGCAGACAACGATAATGAATCACTCGCCCTTGCACTTATACTTTTCCAAAGGGTGCAATACCATGGGTCTATACCATAGGTCATCAAAATACCATGGGTCTATGGGTGCAAATCTCCATCACTTATCCCACTTGCCCCACATGTGAAAATACTTTTGATGCTACCCAAAACATTGACACTCTGTGTTAGTGAGTGATGTATTCTCACAACACCATCTGGAAGTGGTTCTGCCTTCAAACTTGGAACACATGTGATATAGATATGAACCTAAAACACATATGACACTCTTGATCTGCTACCACAACAACTCCATATGACATAGAAGCAATTCCTGCTGTATGACAGGGACCCTTCTTCAAAGACATCCTACTCCTAGAAACCTCTTGCTCCTGAGCATCTTGCATGGCCATCTTGTACCATGACTTCCTGAATCCGCAGATTCTTTTCCTCTGAGTTGTTGAGTCCCTTTGAGCACGCTGACTCCCTCTGGAGACTGGCTCCCTCTTGAGCATAGGTTGCAAGCCTTCTTGGCCCTCAAGGTCTTTGCTTCACCTTCACTCCAAGTTTCTCACTTGGATCTCTAATGGCTATCTCAGCCTTTGGACCATCTTGATCTTGCCTTCTCGGCCACTCTCCTATCACAAGAATAGATTTGGCCCTTACTTGGCCCCTCCAAGCTCAGATCTCTTCACAAGACATTCATAGATGGACCATAATGGGTCTCTCTTTCATTTCTCTCTGTCTAATCTTGTTAGCTGACATAAGTATTCAATCTGAGTATAAATGTTAGTTGATAATCTCTAAAGTCTTCTACCCAGGCCTTCACAATATTGATTAGTCTATCATAGTTGGATCTCTGAAAGGGAGGGTTTATTGGTTAAGTAGGATTTTTGTGCCTCATTAGCAACAAACCATAAAAAAAAACCCCTTAATTTGACCATTGTGTTTCATAGGTTTTTCTTCAGTGATGATTAACAACGAAAAGCCTCGTAACATTGCGGTAGCACGGGGAAAATTTTAAGAACCACCATAAATTTATATGTATAATAAATGGGCTAATCCCCATGATACATAGGAAAAATAGGAGGCGCTTTTATCAATAATATAATATGTATATATAATTTTTTTCGCAAATCTCTCACCAAATTATATTATCTTGTATAGTGAAGGATTATTTTTCAGTGAATTATAAAATCTTATAAGATCTTGACAAATATTTTACTGAATAATAAAACATTGTGAAGTCTTGGCGAATGTTTTGTTAAAGTATGAAACCATATATGATAATAAGAAAACATATTCATTAAACTGTAATATACTAACATACATGTTTGGAAAAAGAAACATAATTTTCTCTTCCTCCAAACAATGTTCCAAGTTTCAGTGGTTGTGTTTGTCAAGGTTCTTACAATACACTCTTTCATATACTTATATTAGTTTTGATAATATTCCACAAAAAAGTTCTTGTAGGTGTTGATATTGACAACGAGTTCTGTCAAGGTAGGAGAGATTAATCTTTTCTCTACAACTTTTGTCAAGCTACCTTTTTTTTCAAGTTATCAAATTTCTTTCTTATTCTATAGACTCCAACTGCGAGATCAAAAAAACACATCAAGTTTGTTTACCCCAACATGCCAACAAGTAGCAAGCCCCAACTATATTATATAAGAAAGTATTAAGTATCCCAAGGGATTGAAGGGGATCTAATTGAAAGAAGTGACCATTGTGAGAATCCTTCCAATCAATATATGAATATATAAATGTAGATTTATTATTATTTTAATTGGAAATCTTCAATTAAATGATAAAATTTAATTATGTCTCTCCCAATATAAATTGCTTATTAGCATAATTCACTACCCTCATAGGTCTCGCATTTTTTAACAACATTGTAATATGTAGATTAATTTCCTTTTTGGTGAACAATATCCACCTTTTAGGAAAATATGGTGCAGTAGCTCCAACCCCTACCCCTACAGATCATTAGGACAAACTAAGAATAGCACAAACCAACTTATTTTTCAAACAACTAATCCAACATCAGTACCTAAACTTTTTCATGAAGATATCATATTGAGAATGTTTGAAAAATGGTGAGAAAACTTTTGCGAGGGTGATGCGGAAAGAGTGACAAGGTTTCATTGTTTTGAATTTTTTTTGTTAAATCAGAGAAACGTTAAAAACCAACATTAATGGAGATATTGATATTTTTTACTAAATTTTGTGAAGTGATTATATGTAGCTTTAACCATTCACCTTAAGATGTTTTTACAATAATTTCCTAAGTCTATTTAATATCTTCATTATCATAAAAACCAACCTATATCCATCTTAACTCCACATCTACCAAACTTAGGGGGATGAAATCTATTTATCCCTCTGAGCATTTGGTAGACCCAGAATTAAGATGGATTAAGATGATAGAATTTCCCACTACACATCTACCAATTTTAGGGGGGATAAATATATTTATCCCTCTAAGCATTTGGTAGACCCAGATGGATTAAGATGATAGAATTTCCCCTTTAAATAGTCTTTAAATAGTCTATGATCACATGAATACCATGGTATTACTATGGGTTATCATAGACCTTGAGATTAAAAATTACTATTAGTAATTTATAAAAATTAATAAAATTAATAATTGATTTTTATTTTAACCAAGTTAAAATGTTTAATATACATTAAATTACAACATCCATTTTTACTCTTGATCCACAAAGCTCCGAGAGGATCAAATATTTTTCCACTCTATGCTAGTTTGCATATCAAATATTTTTCCTCGATAATATTTTTCCACTCTATTCTAATTTGCATATCAAATATTTGTCCACTCTATGCTAGTTTGCATATCACGATATTTCTAGTTTGCATATCAAATATTTTTCCACTCTATGCTAGTTTGCATATCAAATATTTTTCCACTCTATGCTAGTTTGCATATCACGATATTTGATACCTCTCGGGCTTAGTAGATCCAGAGTAAAGATGGATCTAATTTAATTCCCCATTTAAATAGATCTATGTTGGTTTAATTCTCCATTTAAATAGGATACATTCCACGTGAATACCATGGGTCAATACCATGTGCCATTTTTATTTTTATTAATACGAATATTAGGGTTATTTTTACTTTTATTAATACTAATATTAGGGTTAATAATGTTTTTTTGCATGGTATTAATAATAATGTAGCCCATGGTATTTGGCCCATAGAATTGACTTAAATAAAACATTTTTTTGAACCTTCATAAATAGAAAACTTGTTATGGAATAAATATAAAAAGAGGTTTTATTTATTTACTATACGTCTAGTTCATTTATATTTTTATACCTCCACTTTATTTTATTTTTATTTGTTTACACCCTTGCAGGTATATATGGTGATTTATGGAGTAAATATAAAAAAATGTTTTATTTATTACCATACATATCATTTATTTATATTTTTATTTGTTTATACCCTTGCATGTATATAAGGTAACTTATGGAGTAAATATAAAAAAAAAAATGTTATATTTATTACCATACCTCCACTTTATTTATATTTTTATTTGTTTACACCCTTGCATATATATAAGGTGACCTATGGAGTAAATATAAAAAATGTTTTATTTATTTACCATACCTCCACTTTATTTTTATTTTTATTTGTTTACACCCTTGCATGTATATAAAGTGACTTATAGAGTAAATATAAAAAAATGTTTTATTTGTTTACCATACCTTTTGTTTATTTATATTTTTATGACTTGTAGAAGTATATTGTTTTGTTCTTTGAACACTGCTGATTTTATCTCATACATTATATACAAAATTCTCAAATATGTATCTCAATATAATTTTTGTGGTACATATTAACTTGAAAGTTTTGTGCATATGCAGTAAGTGGTATTTTAGTCACATTTTCTAGTTGGTTGCATATCTGAGAGGCTATGGCTTGTGTTATTTCATATTCGTTGAATAGCTGCCAAGATTTAGAAAGCTCTTTTTGGCCTTGACTAGGAAATCAGTTTCAAACCTTAATATATATGCATGTATTCGAGGTTATAATGTCATCACTAATACAAATGTGCATCTCTTTTCCAAAATCATCAATACTCAATAGGATACGTTTTTTTTGTAGTGGTTGCTTGAAACTTGATGATAGACCTATTAATAGACTTATAAATTTCTTTGATTTATCTTGTTAAAATTTCAATACATGGTAAGCACACCTACAAACCCTAGAAATCTGAAAACTCAATGAAACATCAAAACTATTATTTGTATACTGAAAAGTATGACCAACAGACAATAGAAATTCGTAGCACTCCAAGTCACGTTTGTTTTTCCTTTATTTTCTGTAAGAAAAAATTGTACAATGCAATGGCTACAAGACCTCAGTGTATGTTAACCAAGAGAGACCCTGTCCACTTGTATGGAAAAGTAGGCGAGGGTTTACAATGTTGGAACACTAAGCTCAGGCACCTAGGATAGAACACGAAGGATACATGCATGCATGAGTTAGGATGCCGAGGGAATTGCCCCTCGGATCCATTCAAACTCCATTCCCTTGTGTGCACAATTCAGCAGAGAAACCAAATCGTGGACGACGGACAGGGATGCAGTCTGGTAAGGTATCATTTCGCAGATCGACTACACCATGAATTTTTGTTGTTTTCCGTGTGAGCATTGTGTTTGGCTAATTCATACGCAGAGAAGGCCCAATCTTTGAATCCATTCTTTAGTCGATTGATGCATCCACTAGTGCAACAACCCCTCGGTGTTTCACTTTCGTCTGGATTCGTAGCTAAAAGGCGTTCCCTATTAGTGTCCCCAAGTAAGCAGAGTCTCATTGTAAAGACATGAAATTATGGATATGCAAAAAAAGAGAGACCTCTTTAGTTGGAACCTAAGACAATACAAGAGGTGTTGACAATTATGTATGCCAAACGGTGATTTAAAATTAGCATGTTAGTATCACAGATACGATTCGTCAATACAAAATTAAGAATAAATAATTCGAAGGGAGGTGAGGAAGCATGTTATATATTTAGGCGTGGGTGTTTGGCTAATTCGTAGGAAGGGAATTTTTGTGAGCATTGCATTTGGCCAATTCATAGGCAGAGAAACCCCAATCTCTGAATCCATTCATTAGTCACAGTCGACGCAGCCACTGGTGCAACAACCTCTCGATGTTTCATTTTCCTCTGGATTCGTAGCTAAAAGGCACTCCCTATTAGTGCCCCAAGTAACTAGAGTCTCCCTGTAAAGACATTATATATCATTGTTTAGTAAAATGGTCGTGACTGAAACAAAAAACGTTTTTTAGATGTCCCACAACCGCCTCTATATGTGTAACATAGTGTATTTTCATGTCCTCAAACAATCCATTATATTGCTACTATTGCAAGACAATCATTTGTTTCTTATGTTTTTGCAATATAGTTCAAAGTGTTTAAAAGGAAAAATATATAAATAAATTATGAAATAAATTCCCCCTTGAGGCTTTATGTATATGCTCCTAGCTTCATCCTACTGGATATTATATAGTAATAATGATTTTTGTCATTTCTTACTTGCAGCTCAATTTTTCTCAATTTTTTGAATATACCTTAAGTTCACAAGTTCATAGTTGATGTTTTTTACAAACAAAGTGATCTCTTTCCCATACATAACAATGCCCTTTATTTGATATCATGCATTTACATAGCTTGGCTTGCATTTGGGAGTTCATTACCTTAGGCCCCCAATCACTGGAAATCCCAAAACGCAATTTCAAATCTTTCATTGCTTTTTTTTCACAGCAAGCCTCTTCTACGCTTGTAATCATTCAAAGTTAAGATTAGGTCATGCCTCCTTCAATCATTACTAGGAATTTTCACTCCACTTGTTTCCTCAATCTTCTGCTTTTTAGATATAAAAGTTAAATGGGCCCCTTGAGCACCCTCAGACTTCTGCAGTTCAACAAGTGATATAGGAAGCTTGAAATCATGCAGAGAAAACAACTTTGCATCTTCAAATACAGGAGCCTCAGTGTCTGCAAGCTTTCCTTCATCCTCGGAAGTTTCCAATGTTGCAACTACCTCTGCCTTGGTTACAGATGCCTCTGCCTTGGTTACAGCTGCCTCTTTGTTAGTACATGTGTTTCCTTCTACAACATTTGCAATCTTTTTTTCGAAATAATGTTTTTAGGAGAGGGCTAAATGGGCCGTTTGAGCCAGCATACTTTTGCAGTTCAACAAGTGATATAGGAAGCTCAAAATTACGCAGAGAAAAGACCTTTGCATCTTCAGATACAAGAGACTTAGCGTCCACAAGGTTTCCTTCATGCTTGATAGTTTCCAATGCTGCAGTAGTTACAACTTCCTTTTCCTTGGTTGCATCTGCCTCTTTGTTAGCACTTGTGTTGCCTTCAGCAAAATTTGCCTTTGTAGTGAATTTTGTGATTGAGTCCAGCGTTGAGTAAAAGGATCATACTTTGCTTCATCTGCTTTAAGATTAAAGTTCAGAGGCTTGATCTCATAAGCATTCTTGAAATTTTCAGCCTTGTTTTTCTTATTCATCTCTGCAAGCATCAAGGATCAAGGATTTTGCATTCTTTCTTTTGCTCTAAAGGGAAATGACTTCTAATTCCTTCAACCTTGTTTTAGTTCTATTCTTTGTAAGCTCCATCTCTCATCTAAGCCTATCATTTTTTGCAGCCATAGTTGAAGGCCTTGAAGAAGCCGACTAATTTTCCCGCAACATCTATTTTTCTAGTTTCTGCAGTGTACACAAAATTATTTTATCTCCTTTGGGTCCATAATGTAATCGAGGAAAATGATAGGTTATGCTCTAACACAAAGGAATTCAAATATTGTTTGATACAACATAAATGGTCTTTGGTTAAAATTCTAAAATTTAAAGTTGGTAAATTTTAAGGTTCCTAGATGTTTCTTTTGTTTTTCAAGTCTCCTTAACTGAATGGTGGAATCATATAATTATAAAGCTTAAAATGGTAATTTTGATAGCTAGATTTGAGATATGTTTTAGAATTTTGGCTGTTATATGTAAATTGTCTTTCATGTTGATGTTTTTGCAGTAACACATGCAAGACTCAACCAAAATTCTATGGGCTTGCTTTTGGCCTCTTAAAGGGGAAGCATGCGTGTTAGTGTAATGGCTGAGATTTTGGTGAAGGATGTTAATGATATGGTGCTTCCTTTTTGGAATGGGGAGTGTTTCTAATATGTGGTGAGAATCGAATAGTTTGTATGGTTTATCACCCCTAGCCATAATGGAAGTACACTATTGTTTTGTTTTTTCTATAACTTTCACATTCAAACTCCACAGTCACAACAATTGTTAGTGCTTCTAAGACAACACATTTGTGGAAACAGTGAGTACAATTCCTCCATTGAAACTCCACGGTCACAACAATTGTTAGTGCTTCTAAGACAACACATTTGTGAAAACAGTGAGTACAAGTCCTCAGTGGATACATTTCAGTACTTCCTGTGCCTTTTAACATCATCTTAGCTTGGATGTTGTAATGCACCCCCTTACATAACTAGGGGTAGTCACTATGTTAACCCGAGACTCAACATGTGGTTAAGAGAAATGGTGTAATGTTTTCCTGTAATTGTTGTGTAAATTTTGTGAGGAAGCATTATTGTTTCCAATTGCATTTTATTCAGTGTTGTGAAAATCATAATTTTATATAAAAAAATCACGATTTTTTTATTTTCCCGATAATATCGCGCAATTAATTCAATGATTTTTCCATTTTGAAAAAATTGAGATTTAATCCTGATTTTTTGGGAAAAAAACCTTGATTTGTTTGTTTGTTTTTTTAATTTTTTTTAATTTTTCCGATTTTTACGATTTTTTCCCGTCGCCAATTTACTCCCGATAATGATTTTTGCAACACTAATTTTATTGAATCATATGATCAAATTACAGGTTCTGTTAGTGATAGTTGTGGCTCAGAAATCGACACCCCCTTTTTTCCTTTTTATTTTTTAACCAATTTTGTGACTAACAACAGTTATGAAATAGCCACTACCCATTACACTATGAGCATTAAGATCAATGACTCCATATTACATATTTCAACATATTTACATATTAACCTAGTTACATATTTCAACACTCCCTCTTAAATAGGGAAGTATTCATAATCCATACAAGGTATTTGGACATTCTCAATCTGAAAAATTCTCATAAGAAGAGTCGAGCTGGTAACCCATTTGTATTAGCATCATATCATCTAGCGTTGTCACATAGCAAGGTCTTGACTAACAACTTTATCTCTCTACAAGATCAGAGCACAATGTTGGCAAGACTAATGATTTATAGACACCCTCATCATTGTCTCTCTTGGAGCATACCCCACCCGAGACTCTCAGAGTGTGTTGCACCAGGAATATTCTTATCTTTGATTCCCAGTCCTCAAAGAATATCGGTCTTCTATAACTACTCTTATATTGGATGCCCTACCACATATTTAAAGAGTATCGAATGTCAGATGCTTACCTAATCCTCCATTCTATCTTCCCAAGTGAAGACAATAATGATGTGTCTATCTTTCCCTCTCAATTAGGGAGGATATGCCCATTCTAGTGAAGGAATATACCCAAGCTCCCTCTTAATCAGGGACTTGACGAAGCTCCCTCTTGACCAGGGACTTGTTGCACCTTTTAACATCATCTTAGCTTGGATGTTGTAACACAACCCCTTACATAACCAAGGGTAGTCACTATGTTAACCTGATACTCTACTTCCTACGCCTTTTAACACCATCTTAGCTTGGATGTTGTAATGCACCCCCTTACATAACCAGGGGTAGTCACTATGTTAACTCGAGACTCAACGTGTGGTTAAGAGAAATGGTGTAAAGTTTTCCTGTAATTGTTGTGTAAATTTTTTGAGGAAGCATTATTGTTCCCAATTTCATTTTATTGAGTTCATATGATCAAACTACAGGTTTTGTTACTAATAGTTGTGGCTCAAAAATCAACACCCTCTTTTTTCCTTTTTCTTTTTTTACCAATTTTGTGACTAAAAATAGTTATGAAATACCCACTGCCCATTCCATTATGAGCATTAAGATCAATGGCTCCATATTACATATTTCAACATGTTTACATATTAACCTAGTTACATACTTTAACACTCCCTCTTAACTAGGGAGGTATTCATAATCCATACAAGGTACTTGGACATTCTCAATCTAAAGAATTCTCCTAATAAGAGTTGGATTGGTAACCCATTTGTATAGCATCATATCATCTAGCATTGTCACATAGCAAAGCTTTGACTAACAACTCTGTCTCTCTAGAAGATCAGAGCATAATGTTGGCAAGACCAATGATTTATAGACACCCTCATCATTGTCTCTATTGGAACATACCCCACCCGGGTCTCTCAAAGTATGTTCCACCAAGAATATTCTTATATTTGATTCTGAGTCCTCAAGAATATCGGTCCTCTACGACTACTCTTATATTGGATGTCCTACCACATCCTTAAAGAGTATCGAATGCCATATGCTTATGCAATCCTCCATTCTATCTTCCAAAGTGAAGACAAGAATGATGTGTCTATTTCTCCTTCTCAATTATAGAGGATATGCCCATTCTATTGAAGAAATGTACCCATTCCTATAAAAGGAATGTACCCAAGATCCCTCTTAATCATGGACGTGACTAAGCTCCCTCTTGACCATGGAATTTGTTCAAGTAGCTCTTTAGGTGGAGACCATGAGACAACCATCTACTTTAAGAGCTCTTCCTTTTTGATGTCATGAACTTATTTTTCTTTATTTAGGAGCCTTCATATTTTTTAGGACTTCTTCGTAGGGTATCGACCATCCATCACTTTCATTCATGAATCATGTCAATCATGTCATATCTTCTTTCATTTGGAAGTGTTAATTTTAGACAACAATGGTATGTTCTATGTATGCTTTAGAGCAATTTTACTTCAATTTCTTTGTGAGCCCAATATCATTTTCAGTTTAGCAATCACATAAATATGTAAGTAAAATGCTGATAGAACATAGACATAAACAGTGGAAGACAAGCCAAGACAAGAGGACACAAGATGTGGCACCAACCAAGGACAAACCCCAATGTGGGGAAACCCTTGATCAAATCTTCTTTTAGTTTTCAATAGTTCACCAGAGACAGAGATAGTACAATTTACAAATTTTGATCATTTATGACACAACAAAAGAGCCTTAACCAAAAAATTCAACGCTGGTCAAACGTGAGATCAGATTGCCTTGATTCTTGTGCCCAAATCTGTGGCCTGCTAAGACAAAATCCCTCCACCCAAAATTGCACCAAAACAGGTCAACGCAGCCCAAAAACCTCTGAAATTTTCGGTCAAACCTGGTCAACGTAGATTTCCCAAAAAACGTCGTTTAGGGCCTCAAAACGGCTCCGGAAGTTTAGGACCCGAAAAACTGCTAAAAATAGTAAACTGCGCTATAATTAAGGAAACTGAAAATGCTAAGAGGAACAATGGTGGGGGTCCAGGTGGACTTGGCAGGTGGCCACCAATATCCACCTGGATCATGGTGGAATCTCAAACTCCCTACTCTTACTTCCTCAATACTCCCTTCCCAATTTCTGCTCGCACCTTCCTCTTCATCTCTCTCCCCTCCCCTCCACTTCAAACTCAACTTTGATGGTGCCTCTCAGGGAAATCCTGGGAAGGCTAGCTTTAGAGGAGTTATCAAAGACCACACAGGCTAGGTTATACATATTTACAAGAGTCACATTGGACATGAAAGCAACAATGTAGCTGAGATCAAGGTGCTCATAGCAGTAAAGGACTAAGGATAAAGCCAACCATCAAATTGTAGAGCTCTCGACGCTCCTTAGCCACTCGCCCCCCACCTTGAAGCGGCTCACTTACTTGCAAGGACCTTCACATCGATTACCCCTCGAATGTCCCTTCACTAGTTAGCTCTCCCACGCACTCCCCTCCTGCTAGCTCCCCCCCCCCCCCCCCTCCCCCCTCCACCTCACAAAGCTCCCCTACCTCCCGACGCACCAAATATTCCATCTTCTTCCCCACCCAGGCCTTGCCCTTATCATTGTTACATTATGGAGGAGGGTGATGCGTGGAAGGCTTGTGGCACTTCTCAAGTGTAAGGTGGCTCCAACTCGGCCTTTGCCTGGCTTCACAACAGTTTTCGTCACTTGTCAGCTTCCTGAGTAGACCCAGGTTAGTTTCTCCTTCTCTTTTGATCTATGGATTTTGGAAGACCTTTTTTCTTCTGAAATTTCCAACTTAATACCATAGTTGTTGCTTGGCCAAAGAATTTGAAGACTAAGGACCTTTTGCCTCAACCTCATTGTGACACTATCATTTTGTATTAGTCCACTGTCCAAGCAATGTGAGGCATCACCCTCTTGTGCAATTTCTATGGTTTTATCTTTTTGAAAAATAATGTAAACAATGTTAACTCTGGTTTCCCCTTCGAAAGGTAGAAAACTCTTGTTTCATCTCTCTGGTTTCTCACTAAAAGGCAGGGAAAAATTCTCATGATTGTACATATTGTAAATTTGGCTCAATGAAATATAATTTAGGTATTCTTACTTTTGGGAAAGAAAAAAAGAGAGAGAAAAAAGAAAAGAAAAAAACAAACAACATTTTTTCATATTTCATTAAAAATATATATTTAAATTAAAGTATAAACCCTAGTAGATTAAATCTATTTTTATACATCGGCTCAGCTTCATGTCGACCCCCCTGTCGCGGACTACTTTCATGCGCCTATTGAATTGACGTTAGGGGGTGGATATGGAGGTCCTACCCTTGTGCATGAGTCGAGAGTTTCTTACCTTGAAGGCATCATAGCATATCAGAAAGCAGCGGAATCTGCTCCATTACGGGAAACCGCTTTTTAGCGGTAGCAAAGAGCGCTCTATGGCCCTGCTATGGTTTCAGGGTTTTCTAAATTCCTTCTGCAAGAACAGATACTCTGTGCCATTGAGATACAAATGTAGGGAAGGGGCCTACACAAAAATGGTGAAATAAGTTGAATGTGAATCGGACATATCAAAATGTGGAGGCGGCAGAAGGTGTTCCAATTCCTTTGTAATGCAAAACAATATTTGAACGACCGGCAACAATGGATTCCTTCTGCTTCTGTGTATTCAGATGCTCCCAGGAAGAAGGGAAAACTCGCTCCATTGCAGGTGAGTATAAAAAAATCAAATATTTTTCTCAGATAAAATGCATTTTCCACTTTTATTTAATTCTTTTGCATCGCATTATGCATGAAATCCATGATTTTGCGGCCTGCAATCGGTAAAATTTAGGGCATACTATACCTGTTTGTAGAAGTCCTATTGATTACTTTGGTGGGTATCATAGGAACGAAAAAAAATGGTGGACAGAATTAGGTTGTGGGTGAAAGGAGGGAGAGGAGGTGATGGTTGCACCAGTTACCGTAGAAGTCGCCATGCTCGACGCGCCGCGCCAGATGGTATGCATTCTTGTTCAATTATTTTCAATAAGCACATTTTGTAATTTCAGAGTTAATTTTGTGCACTCATTACACATTTATAGAGGCTTTCGGCACATGTATGACATGTGATCGTTGCATTTGAACATGAACAGAATCAAAGCCTTAAAACCAACTTGATTGAAAGTTAATGATGGGCGTTTGAGTTTTAACTGGTTTGATTCTTGAGAGGCTTTTTACGAAAATGTTAATGATGTTGTATAACATAGGTGGAAAAGGAGGTAAAGGTGGCGATGTTATCCTTGAAAGCTCTGCAGCAGTTTGGGATCTAAGCAACCTGCAACACCACTTGGTATGCGTTTTTATTACCATATTTGGAAACTCATCATTCTCGTAGGGTATAGGATTTTATCTTCTTGCCCTCTAACATAGTCTTTCTTTGGAAAAAAACAGTAGCAATTATAAGGTTGGTTCATGCTTTTTGCAGAATGCACAGAAAGGTGGTCATGGATTTCCCAAAAATAAAGTGGGGAGCAGAGGAGCAGACAAGGTTTGCAAATTATCATTTATCTTGCTGTATTGGTATATAAATGTAGTTGGAATGCTTTTTTTCCCTAAGATACATCTACGGAAGCACACATGTTCTAGCAAAAATGATCATTGCCATCAAGTCATTTAGTGGGTTACTTCCTCTGCAGGTTGTACAAGTACCTGTGGGTACTGTAATTCATTTAGTCCGTGGTGTAATTCCGTCAACTGTACAATCTACTTCGCTTCAGGAAATGTTTCCATGGGAGATTCCAACAACTGATCTTGAAAGCAATAAGCATGTCGACCTTGAACTCCAAAACGACAAGAATGATTCTTGCACAGAAGCTTTGGAGGTATATGAAAACACAAAAGGTTATAGTGTTCCTTTAAACAGGAAAGACAAGAAAAACAGAATGGAAGTCAGCTCTTGCAAGATTCGGAATCAGACCTCGAATTCAAAGCAGCTGGATGATGAAAAATGGTTGGGCTTTGATGAATCGTGTTCCCATTCTGAAAGTAGTAAGAAAAAAAGTTCATGGGATGATTGGGAATATGAAGGAGATGAAGATTTTGAGGGAGAAGAGGGTTCTGAAGGGGAGGAATCTGAAGCAGAGATGATAGAGGACTCAGTAGCGGAATTCGTAGAACCAGGGCAGCGCCTATTGGTTGCTTGTGGAGGAGACGGAGGACGAGGAAATATTGCCATGGCAAGGGATCCGAGGATCCATAGAACTAAACTTAGTGATGAACATGATTCTACTGATGACCTGGAAGATACAGATATGGAATTTGATGGGCAAAGCCAGAAGGATTTACAAAGATGTGAGCATGATCGTGGTCAACCTGGTAGAAGCGGTTTTGATATTAGAGCTCAAAACTATTGCAGATATAGGACTTGTTGGGGCACCGAATGCAGGAAAGAGTACTCTTCTAGGAGCCATATCACGGGCTAAACCTAGTGTTGGACATTATGCATTTACAACTTTGAGACCCAATATAGGCAAGCTTGAATATGAAGACTTTTTCCGCGTCACAGTTGCTGATATTCCTGGGATTATAAAGGGAGCACACGAAAATCGAGGTTTGGGGCATGCTTTTTTGAGGCATATTGAGCGGACTAAGGCCCTAGCATATGTAGTAGACTTGTCATCGGCCCTAGGAGATAGAAAGGGACTTCAGCCTTGGCATCAACTACGAGATCTAGTATTTGAACTTGAGCAGCATCAACCAGGGTTGTCTGACCGATCCTCATTAATAGTGGCAAATAAGATAGATGAAAATGGTGTCGAGGAGGTGTTTGAGGAACTCAAACAAAGGATACCGTCTGTGCCTATTTTTCCTGTCTGTGCTGTGCTGGAAGAGGGAATACCAGAGCTAAAAGTTGGCCTTCGAGAACTCATTGATGGACCCAAAAAATGGAAGCTTGAACTAACGGGGATTTGTGTGGACTAGGCTTATGTTGGGCTTAATCACTACATTTATCTATATGGAACTTTTCAGCATTGAATTTTCATATGGCCGTTACTACGAGATTTTTGTTTAAGAAGGCTAAGGCTGTGAACTTATCAGTAAATTGCAGAGTATGATAAGTCATAAGAGATTTTCTTTCATTGCTGGATACGTAGCATCGACATCAGTCATAACAAATCTCAAAATAACTGTATTGACCGTCTTTGCATTTACTTTAATCTATTCATCTATTTCTAGATATTGCTATACCTTTCTTTTGGAGTTAAAAAGAACATCAAATTTGCTGAATTTCTCTGTCGAACTACCTTGAACATGTGGCAGGCCTCGTGCTTTTGCCATTAGGAAATGTTTCGATGAAAGACTATTGGAACATAGATGGATGTATTCCTGATCCTTTGCTGTGAATTGATTAACATGTACTTTCTGTATTAAACTTTAAATTTTTCGAGAGCATCTCTTAGTTGGGTCCCACGATTCTTTGATGCGAAAACTTTATTTTAGGATTTACTTTTATTTCACTATAGTTATTTTGTTGATTATCAAACTAGAGCTTAGTAGTTTTTACAGGGTGCAAGCAGCTGGGATATTTTTGGCTGGTTTTTTCAGCATATAATGTACTTGCATCATGTGGTGTATTTCATGATGGTGAGGAAGAAGTAGCTATTTTCCTATCGCTCAGAAAGAACCTGAATAGCTAGTAAGCTCATACATGTAATGATTTTCTTTTAAGCAACCAAAATGAACTAAGTATAGCAAAATCAGGTTAACAGGTACACCACACAGGAAAGAGAAACTGGCTCACATTGACATAACAATCAAGAAACTGAAACTTGAAGAGGTATTCTTTGCTTTTGCAAACATAGGATACCTCTTCTTGGTTATTTTAAACTGAAACTGTAAACTTGATTAACTAGCAAAACCAGTTAATCTGAAACTGAAACTTGTTAAAGCAAAGTATACCTTCTGTACACTGTAGCAGATTATTCTGAAACTGAGGACGATCATTTTAACAACTGTTTTGTCAGTTCTTCTGCGATGTCATGAGTCAGAAGATGGTACAGCCTGCAATTGTTATGGATGATAGTGAACTCTTTGTCAATGCATTTAATGATATAATTCAGAAAGCTATCTGTCAATTTCAAGTTTAACTTGGCAGCCAAAATGCATCAATTTAAACTTGAAATGGACAAACTACTATGTGGCAGTCAATTGGCTACAACTTATCCTGTTAATATAGTGATGACAAGAAAGATAAATCAAAACCTATGTTCTTTATATTCCTGGTTCCAGCGGCCCTTCAAAATCTACTTCATTTCCTAAAAGAATCCCATGTAATTGCTAGATAAATGACAGAAAATTTGTTCCAGCTGGTTTCCTCTCTCCAGTTTATTAGATTTTGGGCACTAGACTCAGTGCACACACACACACACACTAGATCTGGTAACAACTTCCACTTAACTTTACTCAGCTAATAAACTGAAACACACTAATATGTCTAACTTTTACACAGTGGAAACTTTAAAACTAGTGATTAGATCATGCGCAGTAACATATTAGACACGTGTTTCCCAATTAATAGTTCTTCATTAATTCTTCTTAGAACCTACTTGGGTTCCCTTACGGGGATGATTTCCCTTGAGGAAATGACATATACAACAATTACCTTGAATCTGATCCTAGATCCGTCCTTAATTTCGGTTTTCTAGATCTCCTTTGCTGCTTCGTGCTCTTTCCTTAGACCTGGCACAACTGAGTATCTCACTCACAACAAACCTGCAATATTACTCATGCAGATCTCTTGCTTGCTTGAGAGAATCTTTCTCTGAATGTCTCATTGAGAGAATCTCTTTCTCAATGTTTCCTGCCCCTGCATGTCTCTATGCTCTCTTGCTAACAATAGGCCCTCTTGGCCCTCTCTCAGTCATCTCTTGGCCCTCTTTGCCAACAATAGGTCCTCTCAGCCTTCTTTGTTCTCCACAGGCCCTCCCGGCCCTCTTGTTGCCAACAGGCTCTCTCGATGCTCTTGGCTATCAACAGGCCCTCTTGGTCCTCTTCGCTGTCAATAGGCTCTCTTGGCCCTCTTCCAACAGGCCCTCTTGGCTATCAATAGTACCTCTTGGCCCTCTTGGCTTCCAACAGACCCTCTTGGTTGTCAGTAGGTTCTCTCAACCCTCTTGGTTGTCAACAGGCCCTCGTGGCTGTCAACATGCCTTCTAAGCCCTCGTGCTTGTCAATAGGCGCTCTTAGCTCTCTTGGCTGTTAACAAGTGCTCTCGGTCCTCTACAGGCTTGAGGCCTACTCGGCCTTTTCCTTGACAAGATGGCCTATTGTTGACAATGAGAATGAATCACTCACCCTTTTCCTTGACAAGATGCCCTCTTGCCGACAACGATAATGAATCACTCGCCCTTGCACTTATACTTTTCCAAAGGGTGCAATACCATGGGTCTATACCATAGGTCATCAAAATACCATGGGTCTATGGGTGCAAAGCTCCATCACTTAGCCCACTTGCCCCACATGTGAAAATACTTCTGATGCTACCCAAAACATCGACACTCCGTGTTAGTGAGGGATGTATTCTCACAACACCATCTGGAAGTGGTTCTGCCTTCAAACTTGGAACACTTGTGATATAGATATGAACCTAAAACACATATGACACTCTTGATCTGCTACCACAACAACTCCATATGACATAGAAGCAATTCCTGCTGTATGACAGGGACCCTTCTTCAAAGACATCCTACTCCTAGAAACCTCTTGCTCCTGAGCATCTTGCATGGCCATCTTGTACCATGACTTCTTGAATCCGCAGATTCTTTTCCTCTGAGTTGTTGAGTCCCTTTGAGCACGCTGACTCCCTCTGGAGACTGGCTCCCTCTTGAGCATAGGTTGCAAGCCTTCTTGGCCCTCAAGGTCTTTGCTTCACCTTCACTCCAAGTTTCTCACTTGGATCTCTAATGGCTATCTCAGCCTTTGGACCATCTTGATCTTGCCTTCTCGGCCACTCTCCTATCACAAGAATAGATTTGGCCCTTACTTGGCCCCTCCAAGCTCAGATCTCTTCACAAGACATTCATAGATGGACCATAATGGGTCTCTCTTTCATTTCTCTCTGTCTAATCTTATTAGCTGACATAAGTATTCAGTCTGAGTATAAATGTTAGTTGATAATCTCTAAAGTCTTCTACCCAGGCCTTCACAATGTTGATTAGTCTATCATAGTTGGATCTCTGAAAGGGAGGGTTTATTGGTTAAGTAGGATTTTTGTGCCTCATTAGCAACAAACCATAAAAAAAACCCCCTAAATTTGACCATTGTGTTTCATAGGTTGTTCTTCAGTGATGATTAACAACGAAAAGCCTCGTAACATTGCGGTAGCACGGGGAAAATTTTAAGAACCACCATAAATTTATATGTATAATAAATGGGCTAATCCCCATGATACATAGGAAAAATAGGAGGCGATTTTATCAATAATATAATATGTATATATAATTTTTTTGGCGAATCTCTCACCAAATTATATTATCTTGTACAGTGATGGATAATTTTTCACTGAATTATAAAATCTTATAAGATCTTGACAAATCTTTTACTGAATAATAAAACATTGTGAAGTCTTGGCGAATGTTTTGTTAAAGTATGAAACCATATATGATAATAAGAAAACATATTCATTAAACTGTAATATACTAACATACATGTTTGGAAAAAGAAACATAATTTTCTCTTCCTCCAAACAATGTTCCAAGTTTCAGTGGCTGTGTTTGTCAAGGTTCTTACAATACACTCTTTCATATCCTTATATTAGTTTTGATAATATTCCACAAAAAAGTTCTTGTAGGTGTTGATATTGAAAACGAGTTCTGTCAAGGTAGGAGAGATTAATCTTTTGTCTACAACTTTTGTCAAGCTACCTTTTTTTTCAAGTTATCAAATTTCTTTCTTATTCTATAGACTCCAACTGCGAGATCAAAAAAACACATCAAGTTTGTTTACCCCAACATGCCAACAAGTAGCAAGCCCCAACTATATTATATAAGAAAGTATTAGGTATCCCAAGGGATTGAAGGGGATCTAATTGAAAGAAGTGACCATTGTGAGAATCCTTCCAATCAATATATGAATATATAAATGTAGATTTATTATTATTTTAATTGGAAATCTTCAATTAAATGATAAAATTTAATTATGTCTCTCCCAATATAAATTGCTTATTAGCATAATTCACTACCCTCATAGGTCTCGCATTTTTTAACAACATTGTAATATGTAGATTAATTTCCTTTTTGGTGAACAATATCCACCTTTTAGGAAAATATGGTGCAGTAGCTCCAACCCCTACAGATCATTAGGACAAACTAAGAATAGCACAAACCAACTTATTTTTCAAACAACTAATCCAACATCAGTACCTAAACTTTTTCATGAAGATATCATATTGAGAATGTTTGAAAAATGGTGAGAAATCTTCTGCGAGGGTGATGCGAAAAGAGTGACAAGGTTTCATTGTTTTGAATTTTTTTTGTTAAATCAGAGAAACGTTAAAAACCAACATTAATGGAGATATTGATATTTTTTACTAAATTTTGTGAAGTGATTATATGTAGCTTTAACCATTCACCTTAAGATGTTTTTACAATAATTTCCTAAGTCTATTTAATATCTTCATTATCATAAAACCCAACCTATATCCATCTTAATAGACTTAATATCTTCATTATCATAAAAACCAACCTATATTCATCTTAACTCCACATCTACCAATCTTAGGGGGATGAAATCTATTTATCCCTCTGAGCATTTGGTAGACCCAGAATTAAGATGGATTAAGATGATAGAATTTCCCACTACACATCTACCAATTTTAGGGGGGATAAATATATTTATCCCTCTAAGCATTTGGTAGACCCAGATGGATTAAGATGATAGAATTTCCCCTTTAAATAGTCTTTAAATAGTCTATGATCACATGAATACCATGGTATTACCTACCATGGTATTACTATGGGTTATCATAGACCTTGAGATTAAAAATTACTATTAGTAATTTATAAAAATTAATAATTGATTTTTATTTTAACCAAGTTAAAATGTTTAATATACATTAAATTACAACATCCATTTTTACTCTTGATCCACAAAGCTCCGAGAGGATCAAATATTTTTCCACTCTATGCTAGTTTGCATATCAAATATTTTTCCTCGATAATATTTTTCCACTCTATTCTAATTTGCATATCAAATATTTGTCCACTCTATGCTAGTTTGCATATCACGATATTTCTAGTTTGCATATCAAATATTTTTCCACTCTATGCTAGTTTGCATATCAAATATTTTTCCACTCTATGCTAGTTTGCATATCACGATATTTGATACCTCTCGGGCTTAGTAGATCCAGAGTAAAGATGGATCTACTGATTTAATTCCCCATTTAAATAGATCTATGCTGGTTTAATTCCCCATTTAAATAGGATACATTCCACGTGAATACCATGGGTCAATACCATGTGCCATTTTTATTTTTATTAATACGAATATTAGGGTTATTTTAATTTTTATTAATACTAATATTAGGGTTAATAATGTTTTTTTGCATGGTATTAATAATAATGTAGCCCATGGTATTTGGCCCATAGAATTCACTTAAATAAAACATTTTTTTGAACCTTCATAAATAGAAAACTGGTTATGGAATAAATATAAAAAGAGGTTTTATTTATTTACTATACGTCTAGTTCATTTATATTTTTATACCTCCACTTTATTTATATTTTTATTTGTTTACACCCTTGCAGGTATATATGGTGATTTATGGAGTAAATATAAAAAAATGTTTTATTTATTTACCATACATATCATTTATTTATATTTTTATTTGTTTATACCCTTGCATGTATATAAGGTAACTTATGGAGTAAATATAAAAAAAAAATGTTATATTTATTACCATACCTCCACTTTATTTATATTTTTATTTGTTTACACCCTTGCATATATATAAGGTGATCTATGGAGTAAATATAAAAAATGTTTTATTTATTTACCATACCTCCACTTTATTTATATTTTTATTTGTTTACACCCTTGCATGTATATAAAGTGACTTATAGAGTAAATATAAAAAAATGTTTTATTTGTTTACCATACCTTTTGTTTATTTATATTTTTATGACTTGTAGAAGTATATTGTTTTGTTCTTTGAACACTGCTGATTTTCTTCTCATACATTATATACAAAATTCTCAAATATGTATCTCAATATAATTTTTGTGGTACATATTAACTTGAAAGTTTTGTGCATATGCAGTAAGTGGTATTTTAGTCACATTTTCTAGTTGGTTGCATATCTGAGAGGCTATGGCTTGTGTTATTTCATATTCGTTGAATAGCTGCCAAGATTTAGAAAGCTCTTTTTGGCCTTGACTAGGAAATCAGTTTCAAACCTTAATATATATGCATGTATTCGAGGTTATAATGTCATCACTAATACAAATGTGCATCTCTTTTCCAAAATCATCAATACTCAATAGGATACGTTTTTTTTGTAGTGGTTGCTTGAAACTTGATGATAGACCTATTAATAGACTTATAAATTTCTTTGATTTATCTTGTTAAAATTTCAATACATGGTAAGCACACCTACAAACCTTAGAAATCTGAAAACTCAATGAAACATCAAAACTATTATTTGTATACTGAAAAGTATGACCAACAGACAATAGAAATTCGTAGCACTCCAAGTCACGTTTGTTTTTTCTTTATTTTCTGTAAGAAAAAATTGTACAATGCAATGGCTACAAGACCTCAGTGTATGTTAACCAAGAGAGACCATGTCCACTTGTATGGAAAAGTAGGCGAGGGTTTACAATGTTGGAACACTAGGCTCAGGCACCTAGGATAGAACACAAAGGATACATGCATGCATGAGTTAGGATGCCGAGGGAATTGCCCCTCGGATCCATTCAAACTCCATTCCCTTGTGTGCACAATTCAGCAGAGAAACCAAATCGTGGACAACGGACAGGGATGCAGTCTGGTAAGGTATCATTTCGCAGATCGACTACACCATGAATTTTTGTTGTTTTCCGTGTGAGCATTGTGTTTGGCTAATTCATACGCAGAGAAGGCCCAATCTTTGAATCCATTCTTTAGACGATTGATGCATCCACTAGTGCAACAACCCCTCGGTGTTTCACTTTCGTCTGGATTCGTAGCTAAAACGCGTTCCCTATTAGTGTCCCCAAGTAAGCAGAGTCTCAATGTAAAGACACGAAATTATGGATATGCAAAAAAAGAGAGACCTCTTTAGTTGGAACCTAAGACAATACAAGAGGTGTTCACAATTATGTATGCCAAACGGTGATTTAAAATTAGCATGTTAGTATCACAGATACGATTCGTCAATACAAAATTAAGAATAAATAATTCGAAGGGAGGTGAGGAAGCATGTTATATATTTAGGCGTGGGTGTTTGGCTAATTCGTAGGAAGGGAAATTTTGTGAGCATTGCATTTGGCCAATTCGTAGGCAGAGAAACCCCAATCTCTGAATCCATTTATCAGTCACAGTCGACGCATCCACTGGTGCAACAACCTCTCGATGTTTGATTTTCCTCTGGATTCGTAGCTAAAAGGCACTCCCTATTAGTGCCCCAAGTAACCAGAGTTTCCCTGTAAAGACATTATATATCATTGTTTAGCAAAATGGTCGTGACTGAAACAAAAAACGTTTTTTAGATGTCCCACAACCGCCTCTATATGTGTAACATAGTGTTATTTTCATGTCCTCAAACAATCCATTATATTGCTACTATTGCAAGACAATCATTTGTTTCTTATGTTTTTGCAATATAGTTCAAAGTGTTTAAAAGGAAAAATATATAAATAAATTATGAAATAAATCCCCCTTGAGGCTTTATGTATATGCTCCTAGCTTCATCCTACTGGATATTATATAGTAATAATGATTTTTGTCATTTCTTACTTGCAGCTCAGTTTTTCTCAATTTTTTGAATATACCTTAAGTTCACAAGTTCATAGTTGATGTTTTTTGACAAACAGAGTGATCTCTTTCCCATACATAACAATGCCCTTTATTTGATATCATGCATTTACATAGCTTGGCTTGCATTTGGGAGTTCATTACCTTAGGCCCCCAATCACTGGAAATCCCAAAACGCAATTTCAAATCTTTCATTGCTTTTTTTTCACAGCAAGCCTCTTCTACGCTTGTAATCATTCACAGTTAAGATTAGGTCATGCCTCCTTCAATCATTACTAGGAATTTTCACTCCACTTGTTTCCTCAATCTTCTGCTTTTTAGATATAAAAGTTAAATGGGCCCCTTGAGCACCCTCAGACTTCTGCAGTTCAACAAGTGATATAGGAAGCTTGAAATCATGCAGAGAAAACAACTTTGCATCTTCAAATACAGGAGCCTCAGTGTCTGCAAGCTTTCCTTCATCCTCGGAAGTTTCCAATGTTGCAACTACCTCTGCCTTGGTTACAGATGCCTCTGCCTTGGTTACAGTTGCCTCTTTGTTAGTACTTGTGTTGCCTTCTACAACATTTGCAATCTTTTTTTTGGAATAATGTTTTGAGGAGAGGGCTAAATGGGCCGTTTGAGCCAGCATACTTTTGCAGTTCAGCAAGTGATATAGGAAGCTCAAAATCACGCAGAGAAAAGACCTTTGCATCTTCAGATACAGGAGACTTAGTGTCCTTCATGCTTGATAGTTTCCAATGCTGCAGTAGTTACAACTTCCTTTTCCTTGGTTGCATCTACCTCTTTGTTAGCACTTGTGTTGCCTTCAGCAAAATTTGCCTTTGTAGTGAATTTTGTAATTGAGTCCGGCGTTGAGTAAAAGGATCATACTTTGCTTCACCTGCTTTAAGATTAAAGTTCAGAGGCTTGATCTCATAAGCATTCTTGAAATTTTCAGCCTTGTTTTTCTTATTCATCTCCGCAAGCATCAAGGATCAAGGATTTTGCATTCTTTCTTTTGCTCTAAAGGGAAATGACTTCTAATTCCTTCAACCTTGTTTTAGTTCTATTATCTGTAAGCTCCATCTCTCATCTAAGCCTATCATTTTTTGCAGCCATAGTTGAAGGCCTTGAAGAAGCCGACTAATTTTCCCGCAACATCTATTTTTCTAGTTTCTGCAGTGTACACAAAATTATTTTATCTCCTTTGGGTCCACAATGTAATCGAGGAAAATGATAGGTTATGCTCTAACACAAAGGAATTCAAATATTGTTTGATACAACATAAATGGTCTTTGGTTAAAATTCTAAAATTTAAAGTTGGTGAATTTTAAGGTTCCTAGATGTTTCTTTTGTTTTTCAAGTCTCCTTAACTGAATGGTGGAATCATATAATTATAAAGCTTAAAATGGTAATTTTGATAGCTAGATTTGAGATATGTTTTAGAATTTTGGCTGTTATATGTAAATTGTCTTTCATGTTAATGTTTTTGCAGTAACACATGCAAGACTCAACCAAAATTCTATGAAATTGCTTTTGGCCTCTTAAAGGGGAAGCATGCGTGTTAGTGTAATGGCTGAGATTTTGGTGAAGGATGTTAATGATATGGTGCTTCCTTTTTGGAATGGGGAGTGTTTCTAATATGTGGTGAGAATCAAATAGTTTGTATGGTTTATCACCCCTAGCCATAATCGAAGTACACTATTGTTCTGTTTTTTCTATAACTTTCACATTGAAACTCCACAGTCACAACAATTGTTAGTGCTTCTAAGACAACACATTTGTGAAAACAGTGAGTACAAGTCCTCCATTGAAACTCCACGGTCACAACAATTGTTAGTGCTTCTAAGACAACACATTTGTGAAAACAGTGAGTACAAGTCCTCAGTTGATACATTTCAGTACTTCTTGTGCCTTTTAACATCATCTTAGCTTGGATGTTGTAATGCACCGCCTTACATAACTAGGGGTAGTCACTATGTTAACCCGAGACTCAACATGTGGTTAAGAGAAATGGTGTTTCATAGGTTGTTCTTCAGTGATGATTAACAACGAAAAGCCTCGTAACATTGCGGTAGCACGGGAAAATTTTAAGAACCACCATAAATTTATATGTATAATAAATGGGTTAATCCCCATGATACATAGGAAAAATAGGAGGCGATTTTATCAATAATATAATATGTATATATAATTTTTTTGGCGAATCTCTCACCAAATTATATTATCTTGTACAGTGATGGATAATTTTTCACTGAATTATAAAATCTTATAAGATCTTGACAAATCTTTAACTGAATAATAAAACATTGTGAAGTCTTGGCGAATGTTTTGTTAAAGTATGAAACCATATATGATAATAAGAAAACATATTCATTAAACTATAATATACTAACATACATGTTTGGAAAAGGAAACATAATTTTCTCTTCCTCCAAACAATGTTCCAAGTTTCAGTGGCTGTGTTTGTCAAGGTTCTTAGGAAGGGAATTTTTGTGAGCATTGCATTTGGCCAGTCCTCAGTTGATACATTTCAGTACTTCCTGTGCCTTTTAACATCATCTTAGCTTGGATGTTGTAATTCACCCCCTTACATAACTAGGGGTAGTCACTATGTTAACCCGAGACTCAACATGTGGTTAAGAGAAATGGTGTAATGTTTTCCTGTAATTGTTGTGTAAATTTTGTGAGGAAGCATTATTGTTTCCAATTGCATTTTATTTAGTGTTGTGAAAATCACAATTTTATAAAAAAATCACGATTTTTTTATTTTCCCGATAATATCGCGCAATTAATTCAATGATTTTTCAATTTTGAAAAAATTGAGATTTAATCCTGATTTTTTGGGAAAAAAATCTTGATTTGTTTGTTTGTTTTTTTAATTTTTTTTAATTTTGCCGATTTTTACGATTTTTTCCGATTTTTTCCCGTCACCAATTTACTCCCGATAACGATTTTTGAAACACTAATTTTATTGAATCATATGATCAAATTACAGGTTCTATTAGTGATAGTTGTGGCTCAAAAATCAACACCCCCTCTTTTCCTTTTTATTTTTTAGCCAATTTTGTGACTAACAACAGTTATGAAATAGCCACTACCCATTACACTATGAGCATTAAGATCAATGACTCCATAGTACATATTTCAACATATTTACATATTAACCTAGTTACATATTTCAACACTCCCTCTTAAATAGGGAAGTATTCATAATCCATACAAGGTATTTGGACATTCTCAATCTGAAAAATTCTCATAAGAAGAGTCGAGCTGGTAACCCATTTGTATTAGCATCATATCATCTAGCGTTGTCACATAGCAAGGTCTTGACTAACAACTTTATCTCTCTACAAGATCAGAGCACAATGTTGGCAAGACTAATGATTTATAGACACCCTCCTCATTGTCTCTCTTGGAGCATACCCCACCCGAGACTCTCAGAGTGTGTTGCACCAGGAATATTCTTATCTTTGATTCCCAGTCCTCAAAGAATATCGGTCTTCTATAACTACTCTTATATTGGATGCCCTACCACATATTTAAAGAGTATCGAATGTCAGATGCTTACCTAATCCTCCATTCTATCTTCCCAAGTGAAGACAATAATGATGTGTCTATCTTTCCCTCTCAATTAGGAAGGATATGCCCATTCTAGTGAAGGAATGTACCATTCTTATAAAAGGAGTGTACCCAAGCTCCCTCTTAATCAGGGACTTAACGAAGCTCCCTCTTGACCAGGGACTTGTTGCACATTTTAACATCATCTTAGCTTGGATGTTGTAACACAACCCCTTACATAACCAAGGGTAGTCACTATGTTAACCTGATACTCTACTTCCTACGCCTTTTTACACCATCTTAGCTTGGATGTTGTAATGCACCCCCTTACATAACCAGGGGTAGTCACTATGTTAACTCGAGACTCAACGTGTGGTTAAGAGAAATGGTGTAAAGTTTTCCTGTAATTGTTGTGTAAATTTTGTGAGGAAGCATTATTGTTCCCAATTTCATTTTATTGAGTTCATATGATCAAACGACAGGTTTTGTTACTAATAGTTGTGGCTCAAAAATCAACACCCTCTTTTTTCCTTTTTCTTTTTTTACCAATTTTATGACTAACAATAGTTATGAAATACCCACTGCCCATTCCATTATGAGCATTAAGATCAATGGCTCCATATTACATATTTCAACATGTTTAAATATTAACCTAGTTACATACTTTAACACTCCCTCTTAACTAGGGAGGTATTCATAATCCATAGAAGGTACTTGGACATTCTCAATATAAAGTATTCTCCTAAGAAGAGTTGGATTGGTAACCCATTTGTATAGCATCATATCATCTAGCATTGTCACATAGCAAAGCTTTGACTAACGACTCTGTCTCTCTAGAAGATCAGAGCATAATGTTGGCAAGACCAATGATTTATAGACACCCTCATCATTGTCTCTATTGGAACATACCCCACCCGGGTCTCTCAGAGTATGTTCCACCAAGAATATTCTTATATTTGATTCTGAGCCCTCAAGAATATCGGTCCTCTACGACTACTCTTATATTGGATGTCCTACCACATCCTTAAAGAGTATCGAATGCCATATGCTTATGCAATCCTCCATTCTATCTTCCAAAGTGAAGACAAGAATGATGTGTCTATTTCTCCTTCTCAATTATAGAGGATATGCCCATTCTATTGAAGAAATGTACCCATTCCTATAAAAGGAATGTACCCAAGATCCCTCTTAATCATGGACGTGACTAAGCTCCCTCTTGACCATGGAATTTGTTCAAGTAGCTCTTTAGGTGGAGACCATGAGACAACCAGCTACTTTAAGAGCTCTTCCTTTTTGATGTCATGAACTTATTTTTCTTTATTTAGGAGCCTTCATATTTTTTAGGACTTCTTCGTAGGGTATCGACCATCCATCACTTTCATTCATGAATCATGTCAATCATGTCATATCTTCTTTCATTTGGAAGTGTTAATTTTAGACAACAATGGTATGTTCTATCTATGCTTTAGAGCAATTTTACTTCAATTTCTTTGTGAGCCCAATATCATTTTCAGTTTAGAAATCACATAAATATGCAAGTAAAATGCTGATAGAACATAGACATAAACAGTGGAAGACAAGCCAAGACAAGAGGACACAAGATGTGGCACCAATCAGGGACAAACCCCAATGTGGGGAAACCCTTGATCAAATCTTCTTTTAGTTTTCAATAGTTCAGCAAAGACAGAGATAGTACAATTTACAAATTTTGATAATTTATGACACAACAAAAGAGCCTTAACCAAAAAAGTCAACGTTGGTCAAACGTGAGATCAGATTGCCTTGATTCTTGTGCCCAAATCTGTGGCCTGCTAAGACAAAATCCCTCCACCCAAAATCGCACCAAAATAGGTCAACGCAGCCCAAAAACCTCTGAAAATTTCGGTCAAACCTGGTCAATGGTAGATTTCCCAAAAAAACGTCGTTTAGGGCCTCAAAACAGCTCCGGAAGTTTAGGACCCGAAAAACTGCTAAAAATAGTAAACTGCGCTATAATTAAGGAAACTGAAAATGCTGAGAGGAACAATGGTGGGGGTCTAGGTGGACTTGACAGGTGGCCACCAATATCCACCTGGATCATGGTGGAATCTCAAACTCCCTACTCTTACTTCCTCAATACTCCATTCCCAATTTCTGCTCGCACCTTCCTCTTCATCTCTCTCCCCTCCCCTCCACTTCAAACTCAACTTTGATGGTGCCTCTCAGGGAAATCCTGGGGAGGCTAGCTTTAGAGGAGTTATCGAAGACCACACAGGCTAGGTTATACATATGTACAAGAGTCACATTGGACATGAAAGCAACAATGTAGTTGAGATCAAGGTGCTCATAGCAGGAATCCAAATTGCTCATAATAATCACCTTATGCCACTCATTGCCAAAGCAGACTCTTAGATCATCAACAACATGGCCAACAAAATTATGAATTGCTCACTGCCTACAAAGCAAGCTCTATGCTCGCGAATCGACTACCATGTTCAATACCTAGCACACATTTTGAATCACCATGAAGCCATCGTCTTCTCGCATGTCAAGCAGAAAGTGAACACCCTCACGGACTTTCCTTCCAACAAAGGCATCAAAGATCAACAACAACTGGAATGTTGGTCATTCGCAGTAGAGAACCTCACAGAGTGGTTTCACCAAAGCTCAAAGTTGGTTCAACATGATCTCCACTCCCCAGATCTGGGTGACCAGGTGGCGATTGCTCCATCTGATTGACGAATTGTGGCATGTGTAGAGCATTTGGCTTCACATGGATCTATCCTGGCACATTAACTCCATGCACCCCTCCGCTTCGATTTGCAAGGACCACCTTGCGTCTTCTCCAGTTTATTTCACTCACCGTGACCTAAACTCCATGCCATTCCTCCTCTAGCTGCTCACCCTTCTGCCCCATACCACTTCACCCTGCCCTACTGCTTCACCCACCAGTTCTTGTACACCAACCATGAGTGAGAATAGAGGACAGGGTCATCACCCTGGTCGAGGCCGCGAGAGAGGGAGACCCCCTACCACCCTGGATGACCACTCAATCGCCACCATGTTTGATCATTCCATCCCTAAGAGCATCCATAAGAAAGTTGTGGCCATGGACGAAGAGGAAATGCACCATGGATGCTAAGCCCTCTAGGATTTGCACAACCTTCTAGCCTGACAGCTAAAGGACTAAGGATAAAGCCACCCATCAAATTGTAGAGCTCTCGACGCTCCTTAGCCACTCGCCCCCCACCTTGAAGCGGCTCACTTGCAAGGACCTTCACATCGATTACCCCTCGAATGTCCCTTCACTAGTTAGGTCTCCCACACACTCCCCTCCTGCTAGCTCCCCCCCCCCCCCCCCCCCCCCCGCCTCCACCTCACAAAGCTCCCCTGCCTCCCGACGCACCAAATGTTCCATCTTCTTCCCCACCTAGGCCCTGCCCTTATGATTGTTACATTATGGAGGAGGGTGATGCGTGGAAGGCTTGTGGCACTTCTCAGGTGTAAGGTGGCTCCAACTCGGCCTTTGCCTGGCTTCACAACAGTTCTCGTCACTTGTCAGCTTCCTGAGTAGACCCAGGTTGGTTTCTCCTTCTCTTTTGATCTATGGATTTTGAAAGACCTTTTTGCTTCTGAAATTTCCAACTTAATACCATAGTTGTTGCTTGGCCAAAGAATTTGAAGACTAAGGACCTTCTTCCTCAACCTCATTGTGACACTATCATTTTGTATTAGTCCACTGTCCAAGCAACGCGAGGCCTCACCCTCTTGTGCAATTTCTATGGTTTTATCTTTTTGAAAAATAATGTAAACAATGTTAACTCTAGTTTCCCCTTCGAAAGGTAGAAAACTCTTGTTTCATCTCTCTGGTTTCTCACTAAAAGGCAGGGAAAAATACTCATGATTGTACATATTGTAAATTTGGCTCAATGAAATATAATTTAGGTATTCTTACTTTTGGGAAAGAAAAAAAGAGAGAGAAAAAAGAAAAGAAAAGAAAAACAACATATTTTCATATTTCATTAAAAATATATATTTAAATTAAAGTATAAAGCCTAGTAGATTAAATCTATTTTTATACATCGGCTCAACTTCATGTCGACCCCCCTGCTGCGGACTACTTTCATGCGCCTATTGAATTGACGTTAGGGGGTGGATATGGAGGTCCTACCCTTGTGCATGAGTCGAGAGTTTCTTACCTTGAAGGCATCATAGCATATTAGAAAACAGCGGAATCTGCTCCATTACGGGAAACCGCTTTTTAGCGGTAGCAAAGAGCGCTCTATGGCCCTGCTATGGTTTCAGGGTTTTCTAAATTCCTTCTGCAAGAACAGATACTCTGTGCCATTGAGATACAAATGTAGGGAAGGGGCCTACACAAAAATGGTGAAATAAGTTGAATGTGAATCGGACATATCAAAATGTGGAGGCGGCAGAAGGTGTTCCAATTCCTTTGTAATGCAAAACAATATTTGAACGACCGGCAACAATGGATTCCTTCTGCTTCTGTGTATTCAGATGCTCCCAGGAAGAAGGGAAAACTCGCTCCATTGTAGGTGAGTATAAAAAAATCAAATATTTTTCTCAGATAAAATGCATTTTCCACTTTTATTTAATTCTTTTGCATCGCATTATGCATGAAATCCATGATTTTGCGGCCTGCAATCGGTAAAATTTAGGGCATACTATACATGTTTGTAGAAGTCCTATTGATTACTTTGGTGGGTATCATAGGAACGAAAAAAAATGGTGGACATAATTAGGTTGTGGGTGAAAGGAGGGAGAGGAGGTGATGATTGCACCAGTTACCGTAGAAGTCGCCATGCTCGACGCGCCGCGCCAGATGGTATGCATTCTTGTTCAATTATTTTCAATAAGCACATTTTGTAATTTCAGAGTTAATTTTGTGCACTCATTACACATTTATAGAGGCTTTCGGCACATGTATGACATGTGATCGTTGCATTTGAACATGAACAGAATCAAAGCCTTAAAACCAACTTGATTGAAAGTTAATGATGGGCGTTTGATTTTTAACTAGTTTGATTCTTGAGAGGCTTTTTACGAAAATGTTAATGATGTTGTATAACATAGGTGGAAAAGGAGGTAAAGGTGGCGATGTTATCCTTGAAAGCTCTGCAGTAGTTTGGGATCTAAGCAACCTGCAACACCACTTGGTATGCGTTTTTATTACCATATTTGGAAACTCATCATTCTCGTAGGGTATAGGATTTTATCTTCTTTCCCTCTAACATAGTCTTTCTTTGGAAAAAAACAGTAGCAATTATAAGGTTGGTTCATGCTTTTTGCAGAATGCACAGAAAGGTGGTCATGGATTTCCCAAAAATAAAGTGGGGAGCAGAGGAGCAGACAAGGTTTGCAAATTATCATTTATCTTGCTGTATTGGTATATAATGTAGTTGGAATGCTTTGTTTTCCCTAAGATGCATCTACGGAAGCACACATGTTCTAGCAGAAATGATCATTGCCATCAAGTCATTTAGTGGGTTACTTCCTCTGCAGGTTGTACAAGTACCTGTGGGTACTGTAATTCATTTAGTCCGTGGTGTAATTCCGTCAACTGTACAATCTACTCCGCTTCAGGAAATGTTTCCATGGGAGATTCCAACAACTGATCTTGAAAGCAATAAGCATGTCGACCTTGAACTCCAAAACGACAAGAATGATTCTTGCACAGAAGCTTTGGAGGTATATGAAAACACAAAAGGTTATAGTGTTCCTTTAAACAGGAAAGACAAGAAAAACAGAATGGAAGTCAGCTCTTGCAAGATTCGGAATCAGACCTCGAATTCAAAGCAGCTGGATGATGAAAAATGGTTGGGCTTTGATGAATCGTGTTCCCATTCTGAAAGTAGTAAGAAACAAAGTTCATGGGATGATTGGGAATATGAAGGAGATGAAGATTTTGAGGGAGAAGAGGGTTCTGAAGGGGAGGAATCTGAAGCAGAGATGATAGAGGACTCAGTAGCGGAATTCGTAGAACCAGGGCAGCGCCTATTGGTTGCTTGTGGAGGAGACAGAGGACGAGGAAATATTGCCATGGCAAGGGATCCGAGGATCCATAGAACTAAACTTAGTGATGAACATGATTCTACTGATGACCTGAAAGATACAGATATGGAATTTGATGGGCAAAGCCAGAAGGATTTACAAAGATGTGAGCATGATCGTGGTCAACCTGGTACAGAAGCGGTTTTGATATTAGAGCTCAAAACTATTGCAGATATAGGACTTGTTGGGGCACCGAATGCAGGAAAGAGTACTCTTCTAGGAGCCATATCACGGGCTAAACCTAGTGTTGGACATTATGCGTTTACAACTTTGAGACCCAATATAGGCAAGCTTGAATATGAAGGCTTTTTCTACGTCACAGTTGCTGATATTCCTGGGATTATAAAGGGAGCACACGAAAATCGAGGTTTAGGGCATGCTTTTTTGAGGCATATTGAGCGGACTAAGGCCCTAGCATATATAGTAGACTTGTCATTGGCCCTAGGAGATAGAAAGGGACTTCAGCCTTGGCATCAACTACGAGATCTAGTATTTGAACTTGAGCAGCATCAACCAGGGTTATCTGACCGATCCTCATTAATAGTGGCAAATAAGATAGATGAAAATGGTGTCGAGGAGGTGTTTGAGGAACTCAAACAAAGGATACCGTCTGTGCCTATTTTTCCTGTCTGTGCTGTGCTGGAAGAGGGAATACCAGAGCTAAAAGTTGGCCTTCGAGAACTCATTGATGGACCCAAAAAATGGAAGCTTGAACTAACGGGGATTTGTGTGGACTAGGCTTATGTTGGGCTTAATCACTACATTTATCTATATGGAACTTTTCAGCATTGAATTTTCATATGGTCGTTACTACGAGATTTTTGTTTAAGAAGGCTAAGGATGTGAACTTATCTGTAAATTGCGGAGTATGATAAGTCATAAGAGATTTTCTTTCATTGCTGGATACGTAGCATCGACATCAGTCATAACAAATCTCAAAATAACTGTATTGACCGTCTTTGCATTTACTTTAATCTATTCATCTATTTCTAGATATTGATATACCTTTCTTTTGGAGTTAAAAAGAACATCAAATTTGTTGAATTTCTCTGTCGAACTACCTTGAACATGTGGCAGGCCTCGTGCTTTTGCCATTAGTAAATGTTTCGATGAAAGACTATTGGAACATAGATGGATGTATTCCTGATCCTTTGCTGTGAATTGATTAACATGTACTTTCTGTATTAAACTTTAAATTTTTCGAGAGCATCTCTTAGTTGGGTCCCACGATTCTTTGATGCGAAAACTTTATTTTAGGATTTACTTTTATTTCACTATAGTTATTTTGTTGATTATCAAACTAAAGCTTAGTAGTTTTTACAGGGTGCAAGCAGCTGGGATATTTTTGGCTGGTTTTTGCAGCATATACTGTACTTGCATCATGTGGTGTATTTCATGATGGTGAGGAAGAAGTAACTATTTTCCTATCGCTCAGAAAGAACCTGAATAGCTAGTAAGCTCATACATGTAATGTTTATCTTTTAAGCAACCAAAATGAGTATAGCAAAATCAGGTTAACAGGTACACCACACAGGAAAGAGAAACTGGCTCACATTGACATAATAATCAAGAAACTGAAACTTGAAGAGGTATTCTTTGCTTTTGCAAACATAGGATACCTCTTCTTGGTTATTTTAAACTGAAACTGTAAACTTGATTAACTATCAAAAGCAGTTAATCTGAAACTGAAACTTGTTAAAGCAAAGTATACCTTCTATACACTGTAGCAGATTATTCTGAAACTGAGGACGATCATTTTAACAACTGTTTTGTCAGTTCTTCTGCGATGTCATGAGTCAGAAGATGGTACAGCCTGCAATTGTTATGGATGATAGTGAACTCTTTGTCAATGCATTTAATGATATAATTCAGAAAGCTATCTGTCAATTTCAAGTTTAACTTGGCAGCCAAAATGCATCAATTTAAACTTGAAATGGACAAACTGCTATGTGGCAGTCAATTGGCTACAACTTATCCTGTTAATATAGTGATGACAAGAAAGATAAATCAAAACCTATGTTCTTTATATTCCTGGTTCCAGCGGCCCTTCAAAATCTACTTCATTTCCTAAAAGAATCCCATGTAATTGCTAGATAAATGACAGAAAATTTGTTCCAGCTGGTTTCCTCTCTCCACTTTATTAGATTTTGGGCACTAGACTCAGTGCACACACACACACACTAGATCTGGTAACAACTTCCACTTAACTTTACTCAGCTAATAAACTGAAACACACTAATATGTCTAACTTTTACACAGTGGAAACTTTAAAACTAGTGATTAGATCATGCGCAGTAACATATTAGACATGTGTTTCCCAATTAATAGTTCTTCATTAATTCTTCTTAGAACCTACTTGGGTTCCCTTACGGGGATGATTTCCCTTGAGGAAATGACATATACAACAATTACCTTGAATCTGATCTTAGATCCGTCCTTGATTTCGTTTTTCTGGATCTCCTTTGCTGCTTCGTGCTCTTTCCTCAGACCTGGCACAACTGAGTATCTCACTCACAACAAACCTGCAATATTACTCATGCAGATCTCTTGCTTTCTTGAAAGAATCTTTCTCTGAATGTCTCATTGAGAGAATCTCTTTCTCAATGTTTCCTGCCCCTGCATGTCTCTATGCTCTCTTGCTAACAATAGGCCCTCTTGGCCCTCTCTCAGTCATCTCTTGGCCCTCTTTGCCAACAATAGGTCCTCTCAGCCTTCTTTGTTCTCCACAGGCCCTCCCGGCCCTCTTGTTGCCAATAGGCTCTCTCGATGCTCTTGGCTATCAACAGGCCCTCTTGGTCCTCTTCGCTGTCAATAGGCTCTCGTGGCCCTCTTCCAACAGGCCCTCTTGGCTATCAATAGTACCTGTTGGCCCTCTTGGCTTCCAACAGACCCTCTTGGTTGTCACTAGGTTCTCTCAACCCTCTTGTTTGTCAACAGGCCCTCGTGGTTGTCAACATGCCTTCTAAGCCCTCGTGCTTGTCAATAGGCGCTCTTAGCTCTCTTGGCTGTTAACAAGTGCTCTCGGTCCTCTACAGGCTTGAGGCCTACTCGGCCTTTTCCTTGACAAGATGCCCTATTGCTGACAATGAGAATGAATCACTCACCCTTTTCCTTGACAAGATGCCCTCTTGCCGACAACGAGAATGAATCACTCGCCCTTGCACTTATACTTTTCCAAAGGGTGCAATACCATGGGTCTATACCATAGGTCATCAAAATACCATGGGTCTATGGGTGCAAAGCTCCATCACTTAGCCCACTTGCCCCACATGTGAAAATACTTCTGATGCTACCCAAAACATCGACACTCCGTGTTAGTGAGGGATGTATTCTCACAACACCATCTGGAAGTGGTTCTGCCTTCAAACTTGGAACACTTGTGATATAGATATGAACCTAAAACACATATGACACTCTTGATCTACTACCACAACAACTCCATATGACATAGAAGCAATTCCTGCTGTATGACAGGGACCCTTCTTCAAAGACATCCTACTCCTAGAAACCTCTTGCTCCTGAGCATCTTGCATGGCCATCTTGTACCATGACTTCCTGAATCCACAGATTCTTCTCCTCTGAGTTGTTGAGTACCTTTGAGCACGCTGACTCCCTCTGGAGACTGGCTCCCTCTTGAGCATAGGTTGCAAGCCTTCTTGGCCCTCAAGGTCTTTGCTTCACCTTCACTCCAAGTTTCTCACTTGGATCTCTAATGGCTATCTCAGCCTTTGGACCATCTTGATCTTGCCTTCTCGGCCACTCTCCTATCACAAGAATAGATTTGGCCCTTACTTGGCCCCTCCAAGCTCAGATCTCTTCACAAGACATTCATAGATGGACCATAATGGGTCTCTCTTTCATTTCTCTCTGTCTAATCTTATTAGCTGACATAAGTATTCAGTTTGAGTATAAATGTTAGTTGATAATCTCTAAAGTCTTCTACCCAGGCCTTCACAATGTTGATTAGTCTATCATAGTTGGATCTCTGAAAGGGAGGGTTTATTGGTTAAGTAGGATTTTTGTGCCTCATTAGCAACAAACCATTAAAAAAAACCCCTAAATTTCACCATTGTGTTTCATAGGTTGTTCTTCAGTGATGATTAACAACGAAAAGCCTCGTAACATTGCGGTAGCACGGGGAAAATTTTAAGAACCACCATAAATTTATATGTATAATAAATGGGCTAATCCCCATGATACATAGGAAAAATAGGAGGAGATTTTATCAATAATATAATATGTATATATAATTTTTTTGGCGAATCTCTCACCAAATTATATTATCTTGTACAGTGATGTATAATTTTTCACTGAATTATAAAATCTTATAAGATCTTGACAAATCTTTTACTGAATAATAAAACATTGTGAAGTCTTGGCGAATGTTTTGTTAAAGTATGAAACCATATATGATAATAAGAAAACATATTCATTAAATTGTAATATACTAACATACATGTTTGGAAAAAGAAACATAATTTTCTCTTCCTCCAAACAATGTTCCAAGTTTCAGTGGCTGTGTTTGTCAAGGTTCTTACAATACACTTTCATATCCTTATATTAGTTTTGATAATATTCCACAAAAAAGTTCTTGTAGGTGTTGATATTGACAACGAGTTCTGTCATGGTAGGAGAGATTAATCTTTTCCGTACAACTTTTGTCAAGCCACCTTTTTTTTCAAGTTATCAAATTTCTTTCTTACTCTATAGACTCCAAGTGCAAGATCAAAAAAACACATCAAGTTTGTTTACCCCAACATGCCAACAAGTAGCAAGCCCCAACTATATTATATAAGAAAGTATTAGGTATCCCAAGGGATTGAAGGGGATCTAATTGAAAGAAGTGACCATTGTGAGAATCCTTCCAATCAATATATGAATATATAAATGTAGATTTATTATTATTTTAATTGGAAATCTTCAATTAAATGATAAAATTTAATTATGTCTCTCCCAATATAAATTGCTTATTAGCATAATTCACTACCCTCATAGGTCTCGCATTTTTTAACAACATTGTAATATGTAGATTAATTTCCTTTTTGGTGAACAATATCCACCTTTTAGGAAAATATGGTGCAGTAGCTCCAACCCCTATAGATCATTAGGACAAACTAAGAATGGCACAAACCAACTTATTTTTCAAACAACTATTCCAACATCAGTACCTAAACTTTTTCATGAAGATATCATATTGAGAATGTTTGAAAAATGGTGAGAAATCTTCTGCGAGGGTGATGCGGAAAGAGTGACAAGGTTTCATTGTTTTGAATTTTTTTTGTTAAATCAGAGAAACGTTAAAAACCAACATTAATGGAGATATTGATATTTTTTACTAAATTTTGTGAAGTGATTAAATGTAGCTTTAACCATTCACCTTAAGATGTTTTTACAATAATTTCCTAAGTCTATTTAATATCTTCATTATCATAAAAACCAACCTATATCCATCTTAATAGACTTAATATCTTCATTATCATAAAAACCAACCTATATCCATCTTAACTCCACATCTACCAATCTTAGGGGGATGAAATCTATTTATCCCTCTGAGCATTTGGTAGACCCAGAATTAAGATGGATTAAGATGATAGAATTTCCCACTACACATCTACCAATTTTAGGGGGGATAAATCTATTTATCCCTCTAAGCATTTGGTAGACCCAGATGGATTAAGATGATAGAATTTCCCCTTTAAATAGTCTTTAAATAGTCTATGATCACATGAATACCATGGTATTACCTACCATGGTATTACTATGGGTTATCATAGACATCGAGATTAAAAATTACTATTAGTAATTTATAAAAATTAATAAAATTAATAATTGATTTTTATTTTAACCAAGTTAAAATGTTTAATATACATTAAATTACAACATCCATTTTTACTCTTGATCCACAAAGCTCCCAGAGGATCAAATATTTTTCCACTCTATGCTAGTTTGCATATCAAATATTTTTCCTCGATAATATTTTTCCACTCTATTCTAATTTGCATATCAAATATTTGTCCACTCTATGCTAGTTTGCATATCACGATATTTCTAGTTTGCATATCAAATATTTTTCTACTCTATGCTAGTTTGCATATCAAATATTTTTCCACTCTATGCTAGTTTGCATATCACGATATTTGATACCTCTTGGGCTTAGTAGATCCAGAGTAAAGATGGATCTACTGATTTAATTCCCCATTTAAATAGATCTATGCTAGTTTAATTCCACATTTAAATAGGATACATTCCACGTGAATACCATGGGTCAATACCATGTGCCATTTTTATTTTTATTAATACGAATATTAGGGTTATTTTTATTTTTATTAATACTAATATTAGGGTTAATAATGTTTTTTGCATGGTATTAATAATAATGTAGCCCATGGTATTTGGCCCATAGAATTCACTTAAATAAAACATTTTTTTGAACCTTCATAAATAGAAAACTGGTTATGGAATAAATATAAAAAGAGGTTTTTATTTATTTACTATACGTCTAGTTCATTTATATTTTTATACCTCCACTTTATTTATATTTTTATTTGTTTACACCCTTGCAGGTATATATGGTGATTTATGGAGTAAATATAAAAAAAATGTTTTATTTATTTACCATACATATCATTTATTTATATTTTTATTTGTTTACACCCTTGCATGTATATAAGGTAACTTATGGAATAAATATAAAAAAAATGTTATATTTATTACCATACCTCCACTTTATTTATATTTTTATTTGTTTACACCCTTGCATATATATAAGGTGACCTATGGAGTAAATATAAAAAATGTTTTATTTATTTACCATACCTCCACTTTATTTATATTTTTATTTGTTTACACCGTTGCATGTATATAAAGGCAGTTGTCTATAAAGCGACTTTTTGAAATTTTCAAAATAGAAATTTATTAATCGCAAGTTTGATAGCTAGTTTCTGCACAATAAATCCCTTTTCATGCTGAATCCAAATATGCAATTAAGAAACCATTTTAACTAATTTTCATTTTTGTTTCACCGAATCTCCAAAAAGTCGCATTATAGACAACTCCTATATAAAGTGACTTATAGAGTAAATATAAAAAAATGTTTTATTTGTTTACCATACCTTTTGTTTATTTATATTGTTATGACTTGTAGAAGTATATTGTTTTGTTTTTTGAACACTGCTGATTTTTATCTCATACATTATATACAAAATTCTCAAATATGTATCTCAATATAATTTTTGTGGTACATATTAACTTGAAAGTTTTGTGCATATGCAGTAAGTGGTATTTTAGTCACATTTTCTAGTTGGTTGCATATCTGAGAGGCTATGGCTTGTGTTATTTCATATTCGTTGAATAGCTGCCAAGATTTAGAAAGCTCTTTTTGGCCTTGACTAGGAAATCAGTTTCAAACCTTAATATATATGCATGTATTCGAGGTTATAATGTCATCACTAATACAAATGTGCATCTCTTTTCCAAAATCATCAATACTCAATAGGATACGTTTTTTTTGTAGTGGTTGCTTGAAACTTGATGATAGACCTATTAATAGACTTATAAATTTCTTTGATTTATCTTGTTAAAATTTCAATACATGGTAAGCACACCTACAAACCCTAGAAATCTGAAAACTCAATGAAACATCAAAACTATTATTTGTATACTGAAAAGTATGACCAACAGACAATAGAAATTCGTAGCACTCCAAGTCACGTTTGTTTTTCCTTTATTTTCTGTAAGAAAAAATTGTACAATGCAATGGCTACAAGACCTCAGTGTATGTTAACCAAGAGAGACCCTGTCCACTTGTATGGAAAAGTAGGCGAGGGTTTACAATGTTGGAACACTAAGCTCAGGCACCTAGGATAGAACACGAAGGATACATGCATGCATGAGTTAGGATGCCGAGGGAATTGCCCCTCGGATCCATTCAAACTCCATTCCCTTGTGTGCGCAATTCAGCAGAGAAACCAAATCGTGGACGACGAACAGGGATGCAGTCTGGTAAGGTATCATTTCGCAGATCGACTACACCATGAATTTGTGTTTGGCTAATTCATACGCAGAGAAGCCCCAATATTTGAATCCATTCTTTAGTCGATTGATGCAACCACTAGTGCAACAACCCCTCGGTGTTTCACTTTCGTCTGGATTCGTAGCTAAAAGGCGTTCCCTATTAGTGTCCCCAAGTAAGCAGAGTCTCAATGTAAAGACATGAAATTCTGGATATGCAAAAAAAGAGAGACCTCTTTAGTTGGAACCTAAGACAATACAAGAGGTGTTGACAATTATGTATGCCAAACGGTGATTTAAAATTAGCATGTTAGTATCACAGATACAATTCGTCAATACAAAATTAAGAATAAATAATTCGAAGGGAGGTGAGGAAGCATGTTATATATTTAGGCGTGGGTGTTTGGCTAATTCGTAGGAAGGGAATTTTTGTGAGCATTGCATTTGGCCAATTCATAGGCAGAGAAACCCCAATCTCTGAATCCATTCATCAGTCACAGTCGACGCAGCCACTGGTGCAACAACCTCTCGATGTTTCATTTTCCTCTGGATTCGTAGCTAAAAGGCACTCCCTATTAGTGCCCCAAGTAACCAGAGTCTCCCTGTAAAGACATTATATATCATTGTTTAGCAAAATGGTCGTGACTGAAACAAAAAACGTTTTTTAGATGTCCCACAACCTCCTCTATATGTGTAACATAGTGTTATTTTCATGTCCTCAAACAATCCATTATATTGCTACTATTGCAAGACAATCATTTGTTTCTTATGTTTTTGCAATATAGTTCAAAGTGTTTAAAAGGAAAAATATATAAATAAATTATGAAATAAATTCCCCCTTGAGGCTTTATGTATATGCTCCTAGCTTCATCCTACTGGATATTATATAGTAATAATGATTTTTGTCATTTCTTACTTGCAGCTCAATTTTTCTCAATTTTTTGAATATACCTTAAGTTCACAAGTTCATAGTTGATGTTTTTTGACAAACAGAGTGATCTCTTTCCCATACATAACAATGCCCTTTATTTGATATCATGCATTTACATAGCTTGGCTTGCATTTGGGAGTTCATTACCTTAGGCCCCCAATCACTGGAAATCCCAAAACGCAATTTCAAATCTTTCATTGCTTTTTTTTCACAGCAAGCCTCTTCTACGCTTGTAATCATTCACAGTTAAGATTAGGTCATGCCTCCTTCAATCATTACTAGGAATTTTCACTCCACTTGTTTCCTCAATCTTCTGCTTTTTAGATATAAAAGTTAAATGGGCCCCTTGAGCACCCTCAGACTTCTGCAGTTCAACAAGTGATATAGGAAGCTTGAAATCATGCAGAGAAAACACCTTTGCATCTTCAAATACAGGAGCCTCAGTGTCTGCAAGCTTTCCTTCATCCTCGGAAGTTTCCAATGTTGCAGCTACCTCTGCCTTGGTTACAGATGCCTCTGCCTTGGTTACAGCTGCCTCTTTGTTAGTACTTGTGTTGCCTTCTACAACATTTGCAATCTTTTTTTTGGAATAATGTTTTGAGGAGAGGGCTAAATGGGCCGTTTGAGCCAGCATACTTTTGCAGTTCAACAAGTGATATAGGAAGCTCAAAATCACGCAGAGAAAAGACCTTTGCATCTTCAGATACAGGAGACTTAGTGTCCACAAGGTTTCCTTCATGCTTGATAGTTTCCAATGCTGCAGTAGTTACAACTTCCTTTGCCTTGGTTGCATCTGCCTCTTTGTTAGCACTTGTGTTGCCTTCAGCAAAATTTGCCTTTGTAGTGAATTTTGTGATTGAGTCCAGCGTTGAGTAAAAGGATCATACTTTGCTTCACCTGCTTTAAGATTAAAGTTCAGAGGCTTGATCTCATAAGCATTCTTGAAATTTTCAGCCTTGTTTTTCTTATTCATCTCCGCAAGCATCAAGGATCAAGGATTTTGCATTTTCTTTTGCTCTAAAGGGAAATGACTTCTAATTCCTTCAACCTTGTTTTAGTTCTATTCTCTGTAAGCTCCATCTCTCATCTAAGCCTATCATTTTTTGCAGCCATAGTTGAAGGCCTTGAAGAAGCCGACTAATTTTCCCGCAACATCTATTTTTCTAGTTTCTGCAGTGTACACAAAATTATTTTATCTCCTTTGGGTCCACAATGTAATCGAGGAAAATGATAGGTTATGCTCTAACACAAAGGAATTCAAATATTGTTTGATACAACATAAATGGTCTTTGGTTAAAATTCTAAAATTTAAAGTTGGTGAATTTTAAGGTTCCTAGATGTTTCTTTTGTTTTTCAAGTCTCCTTAACTGAATGGTGGAATCATATAATTATAAAGCTTAAAATGGTAATTTTGATAGCTAGATTTGAGATATGTTTTAGAATTTTGGCTGTTATATGTAAATTGTCTTTCATGTTGATGTTTTTGCAGTAACACATGCAAGACTCAACCAAAATTCTATGGGCTTGCTTTTGGCCTCTTGAAGGGGAAGCATGCGTGTTAGTGTAATGGCTGAGATTTTGGTGAAGGATGTTAATGATATGGTGCTTCCTTTTTGGAATGGGGAGTGTTTCTAATATGTGGTGAGAATCGAATAGTTTGTATGGTTTATCACCCCTAGCCATAATGGAAGTACACTATTGTTCTGTTTTTTCTATAACTTTCACATTGAAACTCCACAGTCACAACAATTGTTAGTGATTCTAAGACAACACATTTGTGAAAACAGTGAGTACAAGTCCTCCATTGAAACTCCACGGTCACAACAATTGTTAGTGCTTCTAAGACAACACATTTGTGAAAACAGTGAGTACAAGTCCTCAGTTGATACATTTCAGTACTTCCTGTGCCTTTTAACATCATCTTAGCTTGGATGTTGTAATGCACCCCCTTACATAACTAGGGGTAGTCACTATGTTAACCTGAGACTCAACATGTGGTTAAGAGAAATGGTGTAATGTTTTCCTGTAATTGTTGTGTAAATTTTGTGAGGAAGCATTATTGTTTCCAATTGCATTTTATTCAGTGTTGTGAAAATCATAATTTTATAAAAAAATCACGATTTTTTTATTTTCCCGATAATATCGCGCAATTAATTCAATGATTTTTCCATTTTGAAAAAATTGAGATTTAATCCTGATTTTTTGGGAAAAAAATCTTGATTTGTTTGTTTGTTTTTTTAATTTTTTTTTAATTTTGCCGATTTTTACGATTTTTTTCGATTTTTTCCCGTCGCCAATTTACTCCCGATAATGATTTTTGCAACACTAATTTTATTGAATCATATGATCAAATTACAGGTTCTGTTAGTGATAGTTGTGGCTCAGAAATCGACACCCCCTTTTTTCCTTTTTATTTTTTAACCAATTTTGTGACTAACAACAGTTATGAAATAGCCACTACCCATTACACTATGAGCATTAAGATCAATGACTCCATATTACATATTTCAACATATTTACATATTAACCTAGTTACATATTTCAACACTCCCTCTTAAATAGGGAAGTATTCATAATCCATACAAGGTATTTGGACATTCTCAATCTGAAAAATTCTCATAAGAAGAGTCGAGCTGGTAACCCATTTGTATTAGCATCATATCATCTAGCGTTGTCACATAGCAAGGTCTTGACTAACAACTTTATCTCTCTACAAGATCAGAGCACAATGTTGGCAAGACTAATGATTTATAGACACCCTCATCATTGTCTCTCTTGGAGCATACCCCACCCGAGACTCTCAGAGTGTGTTGCACCAGGAATATTCTTATCTTTGATTCCCAGTCCTCAAAGAATATCGGTCTTCTATAACTACTCTTATATTGGATGCCCTACCACATATTTAAAGAGTATCGAATGTCAGATGCTTACCTAATCCTCCATTCTATCTTCCCAAGTGAAGACAATAATGATGTGTCTATCTTTCCCTCTCAATTAGGGAGGATATGCCCATTCTAGTGAAGGAATGTACCCAAGCTCCCTCTTAATCAGGGACTTGACGAAGCTCCCTCTTGACCAGGGACTTGTTGCACCTTTTAACATCATCTTAGCTTGGATGTTGTAACACAACCCCTTACATAACCAAGGGTAGTCACTATGTTAACCTGATACTCTACTTCCTACGCCTTTTAACACCATCTTAGCTTGGATGTTGTAATGCACCCCCTTACATAACCAGGGGTAGTCACTATGTTAACTCGAGACTCAACGTGTGGTTAAGAGAAATGGTGTAAAGTTTTCCTGTAATTGTTGTGTAAATTTTGTGAGGAAGCATTATTGTTCCCAATTTCATTTTATTGAGTTCATATGATCAAACTACAGGTTTTGTTACTAATAGTTGTCGCTCAAAAATCAACACCCTCTTTTTTCCTTTTTCTTTTTTTACCAATTTTGTGACTAACAATAGTTATGAAATACCCACTGCCCATTCCATTATGAGCATTAAGATCAATGGCTCCATATTACATATTTCAACATGTTTACATATTAACCTAGTTACATACTTTAACACTCCCTCTTAACTAGGGAGGTATTCATAATCCATACAAGGTACTTGGACATTCTCAATCTAAAGAATTCTCCTAAGAAGAGTTGGATTGGTAACCCATTTGTATAGCATCATATCATCTAGCATTGTCACATAGCAAAGCTTTGACTAACGACTCTGTCTCTCTAGAAGATCAGAGCATAATGTTGGCAAGACCAATGATTTATAGACACCCTCATCATTGTCTCTATTGGAACATACCCCACCCGGGTCTCTCAGAGTATGTTCCACCAAGAATATTCTTATATTTGATTCTGAGTCCTCAAGAATATCGGTCCTCTACGACTACTCTTATATTGGATGTCCTACCACATCCTTAAAGAGTATCGAATGCCATATGCTTATGCAATCCTCCATTCTATCTTCCAAAGTGAAGACAAGAATGATGTGTCTATTTCTCCTTCTCAATTATAGAGGATATGCCCATTCTATTGAAGAAATGTACCCATTCCTATAAAAGGAATGTACCCAAGATCCCTCTTAATCATGGACGTGACTAAGCTCCCTCTTGACCATGGAATTTGTTCAAGTAGCTCTTTAGGTGGAGACCATGAGACAACCAACTACTTTAAGAGCTCTTCCTTTTTGATGTCATGAACTTATTTTTCTTTATTTAGGAGCCTTCATATTTTTTAGGACTTCTTCGTAGGGTATCGACCATCCATCACTTTCATTCATGAATCATGTCAATCATGTCATATCTTCTTTCATTTGGAAGTGTTAATTTTAGACAACAATGGTATGTTCTATGTATGCTTTAGAGCAATTTTACTTCAATTTCTTTGTGAGCCCAATATCATTTTCAGTTTAGCAATCACATAAATATGTAAGTAAAATGCTGATAGAACATAGACATAAACAGTGGAAGACAAGCCAAGACAAGAGGACACAAGATGTGGCACCAACCAGGGACAAACCCCAATGTGGGGAAACCCTTGATCAAATCTTCTTTTAGTTTTCAATAGTTCAGCAGAGACAGAGATAGTACAATTTACAAATTTTGATAATTTATGACACAACAAAAGAGCCTTAACCAAAAAAGTCAACGCTAGTCAAACGTGAGATCAGATTGCCTTGATTCTTGTGCCCAAATCTGTGGCCTGCTAAGACAAAATCCCTCCACCCAAAATCGCACCAAAACAGGTCAACGCAGCCCAAAAACCTCTGAAATTTTCGGTCAAACCTGGTCAATGGTAGATTTCCCAAAAAACGTCGTTTAGGGCCTCAAAACGGCTCCGGAAGTTTAGGACCCGAAAAACTGCTAAAAATAGTAAACTGCGCTATAATTAAGGAAACTGAAAATGCTGAGAGGAACAATGGTGGGGGTCCAGGTGGACTTGGCAGGTGGCCACCAATATCCACCTGGATCATGGTGGAATCTCAAACTCCCTACTCTTACTTCCTCAATACTCCCTTCCCAATTTCTGCTAGCACCTTCCTCTTCATCTCTCTCCCCTCCCCTCCACTTCAAACTCAACTTTGATGGTGCCTCTCAGGGAAATCCTGGGGAGGCTAGCTTTATAGGAGTTATCAAAGACCACACAGGCTAGGTTATACATATTTACAAGAGTCACATTGGACATGAAAGCAACAATGTAGTTGAGATCAAGGTGCTCATAGCAGGAATGCAAATTGCTCATAATAATCACCTTATGCCACTCATTGCCAAAGCAGACTCTTAGATCATCAACAACATGGCCAACAAAATTATGAATTGCTCACTGCCTACAAAGCAAGCTCTATGCTCGCGAATCGACTACCATGTTCAATACCTAGCACACATTTTGAATCACCATGAAGCCATCGTCTTCTCGCATGTCAAGCACAAAGCTAACACCCTCACGGACTTTATTTCCAACAAAGGCATCAAAGATCAACAACAACTGGAATGTTGGTCATTCGCAGTAGAGAACCTCACAGAGTGGTTTCACCAATGCTCAAAGTTGGTTAACATGATCTCCACTCCCCAGATCTGGGTGACCAGGTGGCGATTGCTCCATCTGATTGATGAATTGTGGCATGTGTAGAGCATTTGGCTTCACATGGATCTATCCTGGCACATTAACTCCATGCACCCCTCCGCTTCGATTTGCAAGGACCACCTTGCGTCTTCTCCAGTTTATTTCACTCACCGTGACCTGAACTCCATGCCATTCCTCCTCTAGCTGCTCACCCTTCTGCCCCATACCACTTCACCCTGCCCTACTGCTTCACCCACCAGTTCTTGTACACCAACCATGAGTGAGAATAGAGGACAGGGTCATCGCCCTGGTCGAGGCCGCGAGAGAGGGAGACCCCCTACCACCCTGGATGACCACTCAATCGCCACCATGTTTGATCATTCCATCCCTAAGAGCATCCATAAGAAAGTTGTGGCCATGGACAAAGAGGAAATGCACCATGGATGCTAAGCCCTCTGGTATTTGCACAACCTTCTAGCCTGACAGCTAAAGGACTAAGGATAAAGCCACCCATAAAATTGTAGAGCTCTCGACGCTCCTTAGCCACTCGCCCCCCACCTTGAAGCGGCTCACTTGCAAGGACCTTCACATCGATTACCCCTCGAATGTCCCTTCACTAGTTAGGTCTCCCACGCACTCCCCTCCTGCTAGCTCCCCCCCCCCCCTCCACATCACAAAGCTCCCCTGCCTCCCGACGCACCAAATGTTCCATCTTCTTCCCCACCTAGGCCCTGCCCTTATGATTGTTACATTATGGAGGAGGGTGATGCGTGGAAGGCTTGTGGCACTCCTCAAGTGTAATGTGGCTCCAACTCGGCCTTTGCCTGGCTTCACAACAGTTCTCGTCACTTGTCAGCTTCCTGAGTAGACCCAAGTTGGTTTCTCCTTCTCTTTTGATCTATGGATTTTGGAAGACCTTTTTTCTTCTGAAATTTCCAACTTAATACCATAGTTGTTGCTTGGCCAAAGAATTTGAAGACTAAGGACCTTCTGCCTCAACCTCATTGTGACACTATCATTTTGTATTAGTCCACTATCCAAGCAACGCGAGGCCTCACCCTCTTGTGCAATTTCTATGGTTTTATCTTTTTGAAAAATAATGTAAACAATGTTAACTCTGGTTTCCCCTTCGAAAGGTAGAAAACTCTTGTTTCATCTCTCTGGTTTCTCACTAAAAGGCAGGGAAAAATACTCATGATTGTACATATTGTAAATTTGGCTCAATGAAATATAATTTAGGTATTCTTACTTTTGGGAAAGAAAAAAGAGAGAGAAAAAAGAAAAGAAAAAAACAAACAACATTTTTTCATATTTCATTAAAAATATATATTTAAATTAAAGTATAAACCTTAGTAGATTAAATCTATTTTTATACATCGGCTCAGCTTCATGTCGACCCCCCTGTCGCGGACTACTTTCATGCGCCTATTGAATTGACGTTAGGGGGTGGATATGGAGGTCCTACCCTTGTGCATGAGTCGAGAGTTTCTTACCTTGAAGGCATCATAGCATATCAGAAAGCAGCGGAATCTGCTCCATTACGGGAAACCGCTTTTTAGCGGTAGCAAAGAGCGCTCTATGGCCCTGCTATGGTTTCAGGGTTTTCTAAATTCCTTCTGCAAGAACAGATACTCTGTGCCATTGAGATACAAATGTAGGGAAGGGGCCTACACAAAAATGGTGAAATAAGTTGAATGTGAATCGGACATATCAAAATGTGGAGGCGGCAGAAGGTGTTCCAATTCCTTTGTAATGCAAAACAATATTTGAACGACCGGCAACAATGGATTCCTTCTGCTTCTGTGTATTCAGATGCTCCCAGGAAGAAGGGAAAACTCGCTCCATCGCAGGTGAGTATAAAAAAATCAAATATTTTTCTCAGATAAAATGCGTTTTCCACTTTTATTTAATTCTTTTGCATCGCATTATGCATGAAATCCATGATTTTGCGGCCTGAAATCGGTAAAATTTAGGGCATACTATACCTGTTTGTAGAAGTCCTATTGATTACTTTGGTGGGTATCATAGGAATGAAAAAAAATGGTGGACAGAATTAGGTTGTGGGTGAAAGGAGGGAGAGGAGGTGATGGTTGCACCAGTTACCGTAGAAGTCACCATGCTCGACGCGCCGCGCCAGATGGTATGCATTCTTGTTCAATTATTTTCAATAAGCACATTTTGTAATTTCAGAGTTAATTTTGTGCACTCATTACACATTTATAGAGGCTTTCAGCACATGTATGACATGTGATCGTTGCATTTGAACATGAACAGAATCAAAGCCTTAAAACCAACTTGATTGAAAGTTAATGATGGGCGTTTGAGTTTTAACTGGTTTGATTCTTGAGAGGCTTTTTACGAAAATGTTAATGATGTTGTATAACATAGGTGGAAAAGGAGGTAAAGGTGGCGATGTTATCCTTGAAAGCTCTGCAGCAGTTTGGGATCTAAGCAACCTGCAACACCACTTGGTATGCGTTTTTATTACCATATTTGGAAACTCATCATTCTCGTAGGGTATAGGATTTTATCTTCTTTCCCTCTAACATAGTCTTTCTTTGGAAAAAAATAGTAGCAATTATAAGGTTGGTTCATGCTTTTTGCAGAATGCACAGAAAGGTGGTCATGGATTTCCCAAAAATAAAGTGGGGAACAGAGGAGCAGACAAGGTTTGCAAATTATCATTTATCTTGCTGTATTGGTATATAAATGTAGTTGGAATGCTTTGTTTTCCCTAAGATGCATCTACGGAAGCACACATGTTCTAGCAGAAATGATCATTGCCATCAAGTCATTTAGTGGGTTACTTCCTCTGCAGGTTGTACAAGTACCTGTGGGTACTGTAATTCATTTAGTCCGTGGTGTAATTCCGTCAACTGTACAATCTACTCTGCTTCGGGAAATGTTTCCAACAACTGATCCTGAAAGTAATAAGCATGTCGACCTTGAACTCCAAAACGACAAGAATGATTCTTGCACAGAAGCTTTGGAGGTATATGAAAACACAAAAGGTTATAGTCTTCCTTTAAACAGGAAAGACAAGAAAAACCGAATGGAAGTCAACTGTTGCAAGATTCGAAATCAGACCTCGAATTCAAAGCAACTGGATGATGAAAAATGGTTGGGCTTTGATGAATCATGTTCCCATTCTGAAAGTAGTAAGAAAAAAAGTTCATGGGATGATTGGGAATATGAAGGAGATGAAGATTTTTAGGGAGAAGAGGGTTCTGAAGGGGAGGAATCTGAAGCAGAGATGATAGAGGACTCAGTAGCGGAATACGTAGAACCAGGGCAGCTCCTATTGGTTGCTTGTGGAGGAGACAGAGGACGAGGAAATATTGCCATGGCAAGGGATCCGAGGATCCATAGAACTAAACTTAGTGATGAACATGATTCTACTGATGACCTGGAAGATACATATATGGAATTTGATGGGCAAAGCCAGAAGGATTTACAAAGATGTGAGCATGATCGTGGTCAACCTGGTACAGAAGCGGTTTTGATATTAGAGCTCAAAACTATTGCAGATATAGGACTTGTTGGGGCACCGAATGCAGGAAAGAGTACTCTTCTAGGAGCCATATCACGGGCTAAACCTAGTGTTGGACATTATGCATTTACAACTTTGAGACCCAATATAGGCAAGCCTGAATATGAAGACTTTTTCCACGTCACAGTTGCTGATATTCCTGGGATTATAAAGGGAGCACACGAAAATCGAGGTTTGGGGCATGCTTTTTTGAGGCATATTGAGCGGACTAAGGCCCTAGCATATGTAGTAGATTTGTCATCGGCCCTAGGAGATAGAAAGGGACTTCAGCCTTGGCATCAACTACGAGATCTAGTATTTGAACTTGAGGAGCATCAACCAGGGTTGTCTGACCGATCCTCATTAATAGTGGCAAATAAGATAGATGAAAATGGTGCCGAGGAGGTGTTTGAGGAACTCAAACAAAGGATACTGTCTGTGCCTATTTTTCCTGTCTGTGTTGTGCTAGAAGAGGGAATACCAGAGCTAAAAGTTGCCCTTCGAGAACTCATTAATGGACCCAAAAAATGGAAGCTTGAACTAACGGGGATTTGTGTGGACTAGGCTTATGTTGGGCTTAATCACTACATTTATCTATACAGAACTTTTCAACATTGAATTTTCATATGGCCGTTACTACGAGATTTTTGTTTAAGAAGGCTAAGGCTGTGAACTTATCAGTAAATTGCAGAGTATGATAAGTCATAAGAGATTTTCTTTCATTGTTGGATACGTAGCATCGACATCAGTCATAACAAATCTCAAAATAACTGTATTGACCGTCTTTGCATTTACTTTAATCTATTCATCTATTTCTAGATATTGCTATACCTTTCTTTTGGAGTTAAAAAGAACATCAAATTTGTTGAATTTCTCTGTTGAACTACCTTGAACATGTGGCAGGCCTCGTGCTTTTTCCATTAGGAAATGTTTCGATGAAAGACTATTGGAACATAGATGGATGTATTCCTGATCCTTTGATGTGAATTGATTAACATGTACTTTCTGTATTAAACTTTAAATTTTTCGAGAGCATCTCTTAGTTGGGTCCCACGATTCTTTGATGCAAAAACTTTATTTTAGGATTTACTTTTATTTCACTATAGTTATCTTGTTGATTATCAAACTAGAGCTTAGTAGTTTTTACAAGGTGCAAGCAGTTGGGATATTTTTGGCTGGTTTTTGCAGCATATACTGTACTTGCATCATGTGGTGTATTTCATGATGGTGAGGAAGAAGTAGCTATTTTCCTATCGCTCAGAAAGAACCTGAATAGCTAGTAAGCTCATACATGTAATGTTTATCTTTTAAGCAACCAAAATGAACTAAGTATAGCAAAATCAGGTTAACAGGTACACCACACAGGAAAGAGAAACTGGCTCACATTGACATAATAATCAAGAAACTGAAACTTGAAGAGGTATTCTTTGCTTTTGCAAACACAGGATACCTCTTCTTGGTTATTTTAAACTGAAACTGTAAACTTGATTAACTAGCAAAAGCAGTTAATATGAAACTGAAACTTGTTAAAGCAAAGTATACCTTCTGTACACTGTAGCAGATTATTTTGAAACTGAGGACGATCATTTTAACAACTGTTTTGTTAGTTCTTCTGCGATGTCATGAGTGAGAAGATGGTACAACCTGAAATTGTTATGGATGATAGTGAACTCTTTGTCAATGCATTTAATGATATAATTCAGAAAGCTATCTGTCAATTTCAAGTTTAACTTGGCAGCCAAAATGCATCAATTTAAACTTGAAATGGACAAACTGCTATGTGGCAGTCAATTGGCTACAACTTATCCTGTTAATATAGTGATGACAAGCAAGATAAATCAAAACCTATGTTCTTTATATTCCTGGTTCTAGCGGCCCTTCAAAATCTACTTCATTTCCTAAAAGAATCCCATGTAATTGCTAGATAAATGACAGAAAATTTGTTCCAGCTGGTTTCCTCTCTCCAGTTTATTAGATTTTGGGCACTAGAATCAGTGCACACACACACACACTAGATTTGGTAACAACTTCCACTTAACTTTACTCAGCTAATAAACTGAAACACACTAATATGTCTAACTTTTACACAGTGGAAACTTTAAAACTAGTGATTAGATCATGCGTAGTAACATATTAGACACGTGTTTCCCAATTAATAGTTCTTCATTAATTCTTCTTAGAACCTACTTGGGTTCCCTTACGGGGATGATTTCCCTTGAGGAAATGACATATACAACAATTACCTTGAATCTGATCCTAGATCCGTCCTTGATTTCGGTTTTCTAGATCTCCTTTGCTGCTTTGTGCTCTTTGCTCAGACCTGGCACAACTGAGTATCTCACTCACAACAAACCTGCAATATTACTCATGCAGATCTCTTGCTTGCTTGAGAGAATCTTTCTCTGAATGTCTCATTGAGAGAATCTCTTTCTCAATGTTTCCTGCCCCTGCATGTCTCTATGCTCTCTTGCTAACAATAGGCCCTCTTGGCCCTCTTTGCCAACAATAGGTCCTCTCAGCCTTCTTTTTTCTCCACAGGCCCTCCCGGCCCTCTTGTTGCCAACAGGCTCTCTCGATGCTCTTGGCTATCAACAGGCCCTCTTGGTCCTCTTCGCTGTCAATAGGCTCTCTTGGCCCTCTTCCAACAGGCCCTCTTGGCTTCCAACATACCCTCTTGGTTGTTAGTAGGTTCTCTCAACCCTCTTGGTTGTCAATAGGCCCTCGTGGCTGTCAACATGCCTTCTAAGCCCTCGTGCTTGTCAATAGGCGCTCTTAGCTCTCTTGGCTGTTAACAAGTGCTCTCGGTCCTCTACAGGCTTGAGGCCTACTCGGCCTTTTCCTTGACAAGATGCCCTCTTGCTGACAATGAGAATGAATCACTCACCCTTTTCCTTGACAAGATGCCCTCTTGCCGACAACGAGAATGAATCACTCGCCCTTGCACTTATACTTTTCCAAAGGGTGCAATACCATGGGTCTATACCATAGGTCATCAAAATACCATGGGTCTATGGGTGCAAAGCTCCATCACTTAGCCCACTTGCCCCACATGTGAAAATACTTCTGATGCTACCCAAAACATCGACACTTCGTGTTAGTGAGGGATGTATTCTCACAGCACCATCTGGAAGTGGTTCTGCCTTCAAACTTGGAACACTTGTGATATAGATATGAACCTAAAACACATATGACACTCTTGATCTGCTACCACAACAACTCCATATGACATAGAAGCAATTCCTGCTGTATGACAGGGACCCTTCTTCAAAGACATCCTACTCCTAGAAACCTCTTGCTCCTAAGCATCTTGCATGGCCATCTTGTACCATGACTTCCTGAATCCGCAGATTCTTTTCCTCTGAGTTGTTGAGTCCCTTTGAGCACGCTGACTCCCTCTGGAGACTGGCTCCCTCTTGAGCATAGGTTGCAAGCCTTCTTGGCCCTCAAGGTCTTTGCTTCACCTTCACTCCAAGTTTCTCACTTGGATCTCTAATGGCTATCTTAGCCTTTGGACCATCTTGATCTTGCCTTCTCGGCCACTCTCCTATCACAAGAATAGATTTGGCCCTTACTTGGCCCCTCCAAGCTCAGATCTCTTCACAAGGCATTCATAGAGGGACCATAATGGGTCTCTCTTTCATTTCTCTCTGTCTAATCTTATTAGCTGACATAAGTATTCAGACTGAGTATAAATGTTAGTTGATAATCTCTAAAGTCTTCTACACAGGCCTTCACAATGTTGATTAGTCTATCATAGTTGGATCTCTGAAAGGGAGGGTTTATTGGTTAAGTAGGATTTGTGTGCCTCATTAGCAACAAACCATAAAAAAAACCCCCTAAATTTGACCATTGTGTTTCATAGGTTGTTCTTCAGTGATGATTAACAGCGAAAAGCCTCGTAACATTGCGGTAGCACGGGGAAAATTTTAAGAACCAGCATAAATTTATATGTATAATAAATGGGCTAATCCCCATGATACATAGGAAAAATAGGAGGCGATTTTATCAATAATATAATATGTATATTTAATTTTTTTGGCGAATCTCTCACCAAATATTTTCCAAGATTTCAAAGAAGATGCATAAATATTTTCCAGATCTCAGAGGAACCTGTTGCATTCAAATTCATCTCAGAGGGACCTGTCATGAACAACAAAGATTAGTCAAGAAAGACCAATCCTACCTAGCATGCCAATTCAACGCTTGATTAACCAATAAAAGTGTAATGTATTCTTTATTTCTAACATTTAAATTCTTAGTTTATTGTTAATGTTAAATGTGATGACTATGACTGCTACGATCAATTTTAAAAACACCCACATACCTATCACCCCTTATCATATTCTTAATCCCTATCATCCCCCAACACTCTAGCCTATCCCATATTTATACAATTTTTAAATTCCCATACTCTTCATACGATTTCTCAATCCCCTATTATATCACCCTCCCAGCCTTTGTTATTAACTCTTTATCGGCCAATCAAACCCTACTGCTGGTCCAACATCTCTCTATTTGGCCAAGTACCAATGAACGAGGGACAGGTGATGAACTGTTTGAAAGACAAATGTTATACAGTTTTGTTCATTATGTTTGAATCGGCCAACTTATAACATGATCACTCGACGAAGTCGACTGATGCAAACAACTATCTGTTATCATACTCTAGTACTCCATACATGCTTCGAGCATTCTCATGATGGTATTCATACGACTCAGTATAGCTACTCCTCTGTCATAAAATATGAATATGCTATGAATTGGGTCGAGTCAGTTATTAAAAATTTCATTTCATTCTCAGTTGTTCTATATTAGCAATTCGACTTCTGTGATTTCAAAAGCAAAGACTGAGAACAACAAGTGCTACGAAAGGAAAACACAGTCATTGGGTTTACAAGTTTGAACCTCCACCATAGTTACAAGACAGTGATCTGGCCATCACTTAAGCCACTGAAGGAGGTAATCTCGAAGAACAGAGGGCGCCACCAGGTCAGCAGTGTGGAGCGAAAGGCAAAGGTAACAAACCAAAATACCTTTTTTAAATTCATAAGCATAAACGAAGAGGGTTAGAGCAAAAATTTCTCTGTCAAAATGACTAATAGAGTAGAGCCAAAAACATTTGATAGTTCTCAGTACCACGATGACTGCATTGCAATTATAAAATAAAAACAATGGCTACCCTTCTTGGAGAAGTTTAATGGGAGCAATGAGGAAGTAACTAAACAGTTTGCCTTTACATTCAATGGGGAGAAAGCCTTGATAGGTAATTTTTCATTTAGGGTCTCAGAAGACACCATAGCACAGTCCTTAGGGATCAGCCCAGAAGGAGAGAAATACTTCAAGAAAAAACAATTCAAAGAAAAATCATGGACCCAATTCATGTCCAGATCGAGGGTTTCACCCGTTAACTGGAAGAAGGGTGTCCCTAGGAGCTGGTTGATGCATCCATGGGACGAAATGGTGTATATCATCCAAAAATTTGTTACTTGTGAGGGCCGCTACAGCATAGTTTATTTATACCACATCAAACTACTGTTACATTTGAAAGGGCAGTGCACTATTAGCTTACCATATTTCCTCTTGCAAAGCTTAACCAAAATGTCAAAAACCATCCAAAAGCAAAAAGGTAATGAGGACAAAAGCTTATATCATTTCGGGCTAATTAAAATTCTTATTGAGTATGAAGTGCAGAAAAGGGGAAAGACATGGAAGGAATTCCTGATTGCCAATCAGATCAAAGATGGAGAGGATGAGCAAGAGCAGCAAGAGCACTCAGAATTCATGCTTGACATTGATGAAGAGATCCCTGTGCACAAATCAAGCAATGTCCCTCCACCCGGTAGCAGTGTGAGGATGAGAAAGATGAGACAAGAGGCTGCCTAGAAAATGGAGTAGGATAAAATTTTTACTACATACACAAGGAGATCTAGGAGAGCACAAAAGACTCTGCCACAAGAAGACCAACCAGAATCAAATGCACATGCACCGATGGACATCGAGAGCAGTGCTCACTCACAGCCTAGACCAGAAGCCGAAATGGAGGTTGAGAGCAACAATAGACAAGAAAAAGAATCACCACCTGCGATCAAGAAACCAAGGAGGCTGGAGAAGCAAATTGAAAAGTTAAAGGAAGAACTGATGGAGGCCAACATGCTGGAGAAAGTCATTAAGAGGGAAAATGAAATGCTTAGGACTCAGAGTAAGGAAACCCAACAGAAGAATGAAAAGCTTAAGGAGCAAATCCAAGAGCTCAAGGTTGAACAAACTGACCTTTGCAAATGGGCAACCAAATGGTATACCCAAAAGAAAGCCCTCAAGGAGAAATACAAACGTTTGAAACATGAGCTCCACATTCAGAAAGACACCCAAGCTAAGAAGAATGTAGATGCATTATTAAAGGCAACAGAGGTATAGGCAGGAACAGAGTACAGAGGCAGTACATCAAGGTTAGCATGAGGACATGCTAAGCCATTAAGCTTGGGGGAGATGTTGGTACCATTCCATTACCATCCCTTTTCTTCTTAAAACACATCATTTGTCTACCTTTTTCCTTCATAGAACCCTTTTATCCATTGAAATTGATTAAGTAATAGTATTATAGTTATTAGTTTGCAGTAAAGATTAATTTATGAATTTTTATGTTAGAAATTAGGAATTTTTAATAAAAAGGTTACAGGAAGTCATAACATACTGTAAATGGTTTATCATCTGACATGTGGCATGACAGGCAAGCCAAAGTAAGGGATAGGAATGAAAACTGGAATGTACAAACATGGAGAAACATCGATCCTACAACAAATCAAACACCCTTGGTTATGTGGTCAATGCTGGTCAAAGCCCCAGCCTTTTGGCGACAAAGGCAGCAACCGTCATAGGTTTCCCAAACCGGTTTCGTTTTGTTTCTTTTTGAAAATCAGTTTAGAATGGAAATGACCCAAAAATCATTCCATAGTAAAAGCGGAAACAGCTGCATAGTGAATGTACATTCAATCCAAATGAAAACCGTGTATTAATTGTTTAAAAAAAAACACATATATAGTTACAGTTACATAGATGGTGATCTCTGTGTATCATTTTGAGAACAAAGCTTTTTGTATGATCTTCAGAACTTAATACAAGAACTCGATAATAGTCACGGTTTTATTATAACGTTGTTCATGTGTTAATACCTTCGTTTCTTGAGCGTATTCCAGTGTACCATTGAAATGCGGACGGGCCCCGCGTGGACTAGTATACTGTCATTTTCATTTCATTAGCAACTTTTGAATATTGAATAGCATGCATAGGAATTAGAGTTATGTTTATAATTTTGTTGATTTAATTAACAATCCTTACGAATGGTGTTTATAGTGATAACCTAAAGAATTGATCGTTAAGATCATTGAACCATATCTTGTAAGAGATCTGATCCATCGTTATATTTTTAAAGCATCCTCATAGACTCTGTTTACATGTATTTGAATTTTGATCTTTCATGAATGCTGAGTGTTAACTAGATAGAGCTTTTGTGCACAGTATCCTTGTAAGGGGATTAAAATCTCAGTCTAGCAATACGCTGTGTCTTTAGGACAGTTAGATGAGTTGAGTGACCTGAGTGTCAAGGTGATAGGAAACATATCTTAACCTTTTGTAAAGAAGTACTGTAACCTACCACAATGAACACTTAGTTAGGAATCCTTTATGTCTATAGATTTTAGACGCATGCCTTGAAGTTTACTTACCCTGGTCGATAATAAATTTAGCCTAATCTAGCACCCTAGGTTGGCCACTACAAGCACATTTGCTAAGGCCACATATATAAAATTTGTCTTTGATTTGTAGCCAAATTATCACCCAAGGAGTAGTAAGAAAAAACGTCATGGCCCATCATCTTTCATGCATTGTCATGTATCCTTATTTTGATTTGTTAGTGGATTCCACCTATATATTCTCACTAAATAGTAAAACAAGTCAAAAAATAATATATCATATGTATGTGTTCTTCCAGAGAGAATGGATTTGATATATATTGCCTTATATACATAAAGAGTTCCAATAAACATAAAATATAAACAATCCATCGGTTTTTTAATGTCAAGAAAAAAAATAGTCATTCCTAGGGACATAACTTGAGAAGATGAAGTTTATCTTCCTCGATCTTCCATTGACTTTGAGCCATTTCCATTCCTTCTTTTGAAAGTTTGTCTACATATTTTTTCTCTTCCATGTAGACATGTGAGAAAGAGATATGAGAGAATTGTTGTAATCTACATGTGATTTTATGATAGAATGGAGACATAGAGTGATTTCTTAGTTTTGATTTTCCATTCATCCAATTTATGATTGTCAAAGAATCTCCATAAATGTTCACTTCTGAAATATGAAGGCGCACAACCAATCACATAAGAAGTTTTAAAGCAAATAATTCATCATAGTTGTTAGTTTCCAAACCAATATTACATGAGAAGAAGTAGAAGTGTGTTTAAATGTGCCCTCTAGCACCTCCCACTACAGGGGAGGATTGGGTAGCTCCATTGAAAAAATCCCACAACTTATCTTTTAAGATGATGGTGGAAGCATGTACCTTGTGACCTTGAGAAACAATATGTTTTGAAAGAGAGTCATGTACAACCAAGCTAGAGAGGGCAACCCTCACATATGAATGTCACTGATCATTAAAAATGACATCATTTCTATCTAACCAGATGCCCCAATAGACCACCATGGCAGGGCCTTAAAGCTTGCCATGTGCTTCTTTTTGATCCAGGTCGTTAAGCACTCGTCAATTGAGTTGCCTGTCCATAAGAGATCTTCCTTAGTTATTTTCTAGATGTCTTGCCATATATTTCTAGAGAAAGGACAAAGAATGGACATGTGTGGAATCAATTCAACCTCTTCTAGACATAGGGGGGTCACTTTTGTAAGACATCTAAGGTGGGGGCCCTTTTTCTCAAGAGTAACCCTGTAAAGAGTTTTGACTTAGGCAAGAAACATAGTTTTCAAATTTTTAATGCTTTATTAATATATTAATTATAACAAATAAAAATAAGTTCTCTTTTGAAATATAATTGTTTCTTTTTCAAAATATTGAAAATAATTACATATATGTTTTTATTAAAGTTTTAGTTTTAATGTAAAAAATGATTTAAATATTGAAATAAATAAATAAATTTCAAAATATTAAAGAAAAAAAATCATCAATTTTCAAATAAAATTATTTTGTTTTTTCTTCTTCTTGGTTCCTAATTATTTTGACATTTTATGTATTTATTAGAAAATATGTTCATTGTTGAGTTGACTTGATCCAAATACAATAAAAATAACTTTATGTTAATAAAAAATAACTTCAAACTAAAATAGTAAAAATAAAAATTATATTTTACCTTACTGTTTTTATTAATTTTTGTTGGCTGGTTAAGTTAAACTTGACTTGGTCTCGGTGGTTTTTGAGCTCTAAGTTTGTGAGAACCCATGGTATTGACCCATGGTGTTTATGTGGAATATAACCTATTTAAAAGGGGGAAATCAACCCATCCTAGATCCATCTTAACTCAGAATTTACCAAAAGCCTAGAGGGATCAAATCTCTTTTCACTTTAAAAGAGGTTTGCATCTCAAGAGATTTGATCCCTATCCGCACTCAAAATTAAGATAGATTTAAACAAGTAATTAACGTAACAAACAAAGATTGAATATGTATGAATGATTTTAGTAATTAGACAAAACATTAACACGATGATTCTTTAACCAATACATCTGTTATCAAAATTAAGTATCTAAATATCTCCATATAATAATAAATAAATTATATTAAATTATTTTATTAGTTCTTGATTTAAGGATTAGGGGATTTTTGGTCAAACATGTTGTTATATGAGTTCTTTCAAGTTTTTAAAATTATGTTAATTTCTTTACTTATTTTGGAAAAACTGTTTATTAGTTAATTGTTTTAAGAAGATGATAATGATAAATGGTTTATTATTATAATTTGTAAATTATAGTAATTTACTAGATGATGAGCTTGAAAGCCCCATCTTCATTTGTGTTTTTAGGGAATTTTTTTCTTCTAAAATGATAAAAACAAAATATTGCAAAAAATTGATTAATGTGACAATATTGTATACATATTTTATCCAAAGGAAGAAGACATGTGAATTCTTAGAAATTGATATGTTATGCATTGTTAGTCTATTGTGGAAGGTAAATGTTTGGTTAGTTTCAACTCTATTGAGCTTTATTCATTACAAATTCTTTGTGCTTGAGCCATTAAGTCATTAAATAATTTCAGTAGAACAAAGACTATTTTAATGTTGTCAAGTCCATGAACTTACAAATCCATTTCACCTTTTTCCTAATAATATGTAGAATACGCCATTGTTTAGCCTACTATATAACTTATTTGAAAGTCTCCTTTTTCTCACTTCATTGAGACATAAAAATGGCTCCAAAGTTGGGGTTTTTTTAGTGGCTTTGAAGAATAATGTCATGGCCTCCAATTATCAAGGTTGCAAGGTTTTTTATGTCCTATTTAAATGCGAAGGTCATGGAATTGTTTTAGTCCTCCGTCCCAAATTTTTTTTAGAGCTATGATGCAAATCCAACCATTCCGGTTGCACTCAACACATATATTACCATAATGAGTGCCAACCCAGACAAGACCCAATCGTAGGTGAAGAAGAATGTGGTAACACACATCCTCACCAGGACCAACTTCATAGGCATCTTGGTGAGAAATGAGGTCTACTCGATAATGACAAATCATTAAAATAGAATTTGGTGGGTGCTATTAAAAAACATACATGGCCTTGGTGAGCCTTGACCTCGACAAGAGCATCAAGTGTCCATAACAAACTCTTTCAAGGTTTTTCGGTCATCCTTCCCACTATCAATGTGTACCCTTATGGCAAGTTGAGCAATGATAAAGAGCTCTTGAGATAACCTCCTCAAATTTAAGGTAAAGAGTGATTTTTGAAATCATATCTACATTTGTAAAACACTATTGGTGTAGTGGCAATTTTAAAGGAGATGGCATAGGGGCGATTTCAAGGTTGGAATTTGCACAACCTTCTAGCCTACAGCTAAAGGACTAAAAATAAAGCCACCCATCAAATTGTAGAGCTCTCGACGCTCCTTAGCCACTCGCCCCCACCTTGAAGCGGCTCACTTGCAAGGACCTTCACATCGATTACCCCTCGAATGTCCCTTCACTAGTTAGGTCTCCCACGCACTCCCCCCCTCCACCTCACAAAGCTCCCCTGCCTCCAAATCGAGAAAATTGTGGGCAAAAATGTCGATGTGATAAAATATTAACAATTCAGTGAAATTGGTGCTGGCTGTTGGGCATCATGATTTGAAAGATGAATTGCATTTAAAATATATGCACTTGTTTACATTCAGAAACACCTCAATCACGGAAAGAAAAAGAAATAAATCACAAGCCTTCTAATTATCTTACCGAATATTTATGAAGCTAAACTGTATGGGGTGAGAAGGTATCTCGGGCTCCTTGGCGCACTTACTTCCTCCTCTGCTCTAATCTGATTTGCCTCCTCTCCTCTGCTCGGCTGCATATACCGGATCTGCTCTCCTCTTTGCAACTTAAATCCCCCAGAACTTGCTTTATTGGAAAATGAAACTCGTTTTGCTTGCAGTGCCTTTTGGCTTTTGCATGCAGTTTTTTTTAACAAGAGTTAAAAATTTTTTTACCGCAAAATGAAATTAGTTTGCATGCAGTGTGGTTTTGAACAATAGTTAGAAATTTCTTAGTTAACAGTACTTTGTATGAGTTTGAGTAGGAAACCCTGACACTGTGGAGAAACCAAAACGTTGCAGGGAAACCGAAGAACGTTTTGTATCAGGCCGCTCTAAGAAACAAATCGTTTCTGGAAAACCAGTTTCAGACCGCTAAAAACGAGAACAGCCGTACAAAACGGCGTTTTCTGCGCTGTCACGTTTCTATTGTGTTTTTTAACAGGAACGGTGGCTACCGTCCCGTTTCTGGTAACATAGCATCATAGCATATCAGAAAGCAGCGGAATCTGCTCCATTAAGGGAAACCGTTTTTTAGCGATAGCAAAGAGCGCTCTATGGCCCTGCTATGGTTTCAGGGTTTTCTAAATTCCTTCTGCAAGAACAGATACTCTGTGCCATTGAGATACAAATGTAGGGAAGGGGCCTACACAAAAATGGTGAAATAAGTTGAATGTGAATCGGACATATCAAAATGTGGAGGCGGCAGAAGGTGTTCCAATTCCTTTGTAATGCAAAACAATATTTGAACGACCGGCAACAATGGATTCCTTCTGCTTCTGTGTATTCAGATGCTCCCAGGAAGAAGGGAAAACTCGCTCCATTGCAGGTGAGTATAAAAAAATCAAATATTTTTCTCAGATAAAATGCGTTTTCCACTTTTATTTAATTCTTTTGCATCGCATTATGCATGAAATCCATGATTTTGCGGCCTGCAATCGGTAAAATTTAGGGCATACTATACCTGTTTGTAGAAGTCCTATTGATTACTTTGGTGGGTATCATAGGAACGAAAAAAAATGGTGGACAGAGTTAGGTTGTGGGTGAAAGGAGGGAGAGGAGGTGATGGTTGCACCAGTTACCGTAGAAGTCGCCATGCTCGACGCGCCGCGCCAGATGGTATGCATTCTTGTTCAATTATTTTCAATAAGCACATTTTGTAATTTCAGAGTTAATTTTGTGCACTCATTACACATTTATAGAGGCTTTCGGCACATGTATGACATGTGATCGTTGCATTTGAACATGAACAGAATCAAAGCCTTAAAACCAACTTGATTGAAAGTCAATGATGGGCGTTTGAGTTTTAACTGGTTTGATTCTTGAGAGGCTTTTTAAGAAAATGTTAATGATGTTGTATAACATAGGTGGAAAAGGAGGTAAAGGGGGCGATGTTATCCTTGAAAGCTCTGCAGCAGTTTGGGATCTAAGCAACCTGCAACACCACTTGGTATGCTTTTTTATTACCATATTTGGAAACTCATCATTCTCGTAGGGTATAGGATTTTATCTTCTTGCCCTCTAACATAGTCTTTCTTTGGAAAAAAACAGTAGCAATTATAAGGTTGGTTCATGCTTTTTGCAGAATGCACAGAAAGGTGGTCATGGATTTCCCAAAAATAAAGTGGGGAGCAGAGGAGCAGACAAGGTTTGCAAATTATCATTTATCTTGCTGTATTGGTATATAAATGTAGTTGGAATGCTTTGTTTTCCCTAAGATGCATCTACGGAAGCACACATGTTCTAGCAGAAATGATCATTGCCATCAAGTCATTTAGTGGGTTACTTCCTCTGCAGGTTGTACAAGTACCTGTGGGTACTGTAATTCATTTAGTCCGTGGTGTAATTCCGTCAACTGTACAGTCTACTCCGCTTCAGGAAATGTTTCCATGGGAGATTCCAACAACTGATCTTGAAAACAATAAGCATGTCGACCTTGAACTCCAAAACGACAAGAATGATTCTTGCACAGAAGCTTTGGAGGTATATGAAAACACAAAAGGTTTTAGTGTTCCTTTAAACAGAAAAGACAAGAAAAACAGAATGGAAGTCAGCTCTTGCAAGATTCGGAATCAGACCCCGAATTCAAAGCAGCTGGATGATGAAAAATGGTTGGGCTTTGATGAATCGTGTTCCCATTCTGAAAGTAGTAAGAAAAAAAGTTCATGGGATGATTGGGAATATGAAGGAGATGAAGATTTTGAGGGAGAAGAGGGTTCTGAAGGGGAGGAATCTGAAGCAGAGATGATAGAGGACTCAGTAGCGGAATTCGTAGAACCAGGGCAGCGCCTATTGGTTGCTTGTGGAGGAGACGGAGGACGAGGAAATATTGCCATGGCAAGGGATCCGAGGATCCATAGAACTAAACTTAGTGATGAACATGATTCTACTGATGACCTGGAAGATACAGATATGGAATTTGATGGGCAAAGCCAGAAGGATTTACAAAGATGTGAGCATGATCGTGGTCAACCTGGTACAGAAGCGGTTTTGATATTAGAGCTCAAAACTATTGCAGATATAGGACTTGTTGGGGCACCGAATGCAGGAAAGAGTACTCTTCTAGGAGCCATATCACGGGCTAAACCTAGTGTTGGACATTATGCATTTACAACTTTGAGACCCAATATAGGCAAGCTTGAATATGAAGACTTTTTCCGCGTCACAGTTGCTGATATTCCTGGGATTATAAAGGGAGCACACGAAAATCGAGGTTTGGGGCATGCTTTTTTGAGGCATATTGAGCGGACTAAGGCCCTAGCATATGTAGTAGACTTGTCATCGGCCCTAGGAGATAGTAAGGGACTTCAGCCTTGGCATCAACTACGAGATCTAGTATTTGAACTTGAGCAGCATCAACCAGGGTTGTCTGACCGATCCTCATTAATAGTGGCAAATAAGATAGATGAAAATGGTGCCGAGGAGGTGTTTGAGGAACTCAAACAAAGGATACCGTCTGTGCCTATTTTTCCTGTCTGTGCTGTGCTGGAAGAGGGAATACCAGAGCTAAAAGTTGGCCTTCGAGAACTCATTGATGGACCCAAAAAATGGAAGCTTGAACTAACGGGGATTTGTGTGGACTAGGCTTATGTTGGGCTTAATCACTACATTTATCTATATGGAACTTTTCAGCATTGAATTTTCATATGGCCGTTACTACGAGATTTTTGTTTAAGAAGGCTAAGGCTGTGAACTTATCAGTAAATTGCAGAGTATGATAAGTCATAAGAGATTTTCTTTCATTGCTGGATACGTAGCATCGACATCAGTCATAACAAATCTCAAAATAACTGTATTGACCGTCTTTGCATTTACTTTAATCTATTCATCTATTTCTAAATATCCAAAAATCTGTTCGTTAGGGACAAGGCGAGACAATGAATTGGATTTGCTTGGTGTAAAATCATCCGACTTGGTGTAAAATCATCAGACTTGGAGGCAAGGAGAATGGCGGAGTCTGAATGTTCTACATTTTGGCCCTTTTTTTCACCAGAAACTGGCAATACAATTCTTGTTCCATTGCTTAAAATGCATTTTTGAATGCATAAATGGATTCAATACCCAGAAAAGCTCCTGGGGCATTCAGATTATACAGATGCAACTACTCAAATCTGGAATTCCAACAATTTCTGACTGGATTTTGGGCAAAATTGATTGGAAAATATGACCAGAAAAAGACTAAACATAGAAAGTTTAGACTACACTAAAGTAGAATATGGGAATGAAAGTTCTCTATAATTGGTCTAGCTGGTAGGAAAAATATCCTTCAAAGGGATGCTATACCTTTCTTTTGGAGTTAAAAAGAACATCAAATTTGCTGAATTTCTCTGTCGAACTACCTTGAACATGTGGCAGGCCTCGTGCTTTTGCCATTAGGAAATGTTTCGATGAAAGACTATTGGAACATAGATGGATGTATTCCCTGATCCTTTGCTGTGAATTGATTAACATGTACTTTCTGTATTAAACTTTAAATTTTTCGAGAGCATCTCTTAGTTGGGTCCCACGATTCTTTGATGCGAAAACTTTATTTTAGGATTTACTTTTATTTCACTATAGTTATTTTGTTGATTATCAAACTAGAGCTTAGTAGTTTTTACAGGGTGCAAGCAGCTGGGATATTTTTGGCTGGTTTTTGCAGCATATACTGTACTTGCATCATGTGGTGTATTTCATGATGGTGAGGAAGAAGTAGCTATTTTCCTATCGCTCAGAAAGAACCTGAATAGCTAGTAAGCTCATACATGTAATGTTTATCTTTTAAGCAACCAAAATGAACTAAGTATAGCAAAATCAGGTTAACAGGTACACCACGCAGGAAAGAGAAACTGGCTTACATTGACATAATAATCAAGAAACTGAAACTTGAAGAGGTATTCTTTGCTTTTGCAAACATAGGATACCTCTTCTTGGTTATTTTAAAAACTGAAACTGTAAACTTGATTAACTAGCAAAAGCAGTTAATCTGAAACTGAAACTTGTTAAAGCAAAGTATACCTTCTGTACACTGTAGCAGATTATTCTGAAACTGAGGACGATCATTTTAACAACTGTTTTGTCAGTTCTTCTGCGATGTCATGAGTCAGAAGATGGTACAGCCTGCAATTGTTATGGATGATAGTGAACTCTTTGTCAATGCATTTAATGATATAATTCAGAAAGCTATCTGTCAATTTCAAGTTTAACTTGGCAGCCAAAATGCATCAATTTAAACTTGAAATGGACAAACTGCTATGTGGCAGTCAATTGGCTACAACTTATCCTGTTAATATAGTGATGACAAGCAAGATAAATCAAAACCTATGTTCTTTATATTCCTGGTTCCAGCGGCCCTTCAAAATCTACTTCATTTCCTAAAAGAATCCCATGTAATTGCTAGATAAATGACAGAAAATTTGTTCCAGCTGGTTTCCTCTCTCCAGTTTATTAGATTTTGGGCACTAGAATCAGTGCACACACACACACTAGATCTGGTAACAACTTCCACTTAACTTTACTCAGCTAATAAACTGAAACACACTAATATGTCTAACTTTTACACAGTGGAAACTTTAAAACTAGTGATATGACTTTCTTGCATCTTAGGTAACTTAGATTTTAGGCATAGGTGCCTCTTGTTTGACCCAGGTAGTTGTTTGGGTTAGACTAGTTTAGTGCAGATATGACAATTCTCTAATTATTTACAAGCCAAGTTAACTAGGTTTATATAATTGCAAGATCTAATGAACATTTTACAATGTTACTTCTATGCTAGTTACATGCTTTATTATACAACTCCGACGTCAGATCATACCTTATGACAATATTCCAAACATTCTAGATCTCAAAAGGATCGAGTAGAAAGAGTTAAATAAAATGAATCAATTTTAACCCCTATGCATTTTGGGGTTGAATGCTAGTCAAAGATTAACCTATATGCTTTGAATTGATGTTCTTTCCTTCGCAGAATCATGCAATGTTGTAATTGACCCAACACTCAGTTTTGACTTTAACATTCAGTGGGCAGTTGTTCTTTTTTATTTCATATCAGTTTTCCTAATTCTCTCAAACAGTACACATTCAAAGGAGCAATGGCATTAACAGGATCTTGACAAGCAACAAAAAAGAGAAAATGGAGAGAGGAATTTCACAATTATGAAATAGCTAAATCAGACAGCCAACAACAGTAAGCACAAACAAATGTAAAATTCATTGTGTTCCATGAATTGTGTATGAGTAAAGCACAAGGGGTGTCGGCAAGTTAGAATGGTTGATTTCCAAAATTACAGTCCCGAGTCAACAAAACTGAATAAAGTTGGCCAACGTTTCAAACTCTGATAATTGGTTTAGATTTATTAATAAGAAAGCACTGCATGTCCCTCATCCTGTGTCAAACATTCCTTGGTATATATAGGGGTTAAGTCATCCTCAAGTGTAATATTCAGGTTATTTGATAGTTCCTTCACTATTGATAAACATGATTAGGGTGATTGAAAGAACCAAACAGACTAGCATATACCTGTTTGGTTACAGGGTATACAAGAATATCAGAGTACACGACCAATTATACCTGTAAGCAAGCAACACTAGCATCAATCATAACCTGTATCGCTGTCCTTTCACGCACCAGACTCCATTTCTAAAAACCACTATATGTGAATCATCTGGATGGAGTGATTTTAGTTCCTTACGGACTTCCTCCTCAGCTGCATTGTGCTCTGTTGATAATATTTCTGCTATAATTGACTTTTTAGCTCTGGTACTGCCCAGAACAGCTCTAGAATCCCCAAGGTTTGCCACATAAAGGGTGTTATTTGATATAACTCCTACAAGACAACAAGAACCTGCTGAAGCTATTTGGGGCTGTGCTTCCCATGATCTTGTAACAAAATCTAAAAAATCTTCTGTATTTACTATTTTTGATAATTTTTCAAATTTTCTATTTGTGTAATTCTTCTATCAAGTAATTCAAATTACTTTATTTGCGTACCAAGTTCTGTTTTCTTCTGTTTGATGTCTGCAATGGTGCTTACCAACTAGATCAACCTTCATTTTCATAGCACTTAATTTAAACATTTTTATACATTGTCATGTCTGTAGGAACCAATCCCTGTTACACAACTTGTAAGGGAAACAGCAACTGTGATGCAAGAATTTACCCAATCCGGGTATGTTGAATTTTATGACATAATTTTGTTCTCTGTGGCTGCACTATGGTCCAGGAGTTGTAAGATTGTTGATCTACACTGTATGCAATAATAACTATGTTCTTATTCTGTGTTTTATACTTGATTCTTCTCACCTATTCTAGGTTCAAAAGATGGCTAACAATAATGTCTGTTTTCAGTGGAGTAAGACCCTTTGGAGTTTCACTTTTGGTTTCTGGTTATGATGACAATGGTCCTCAGTTGTATCAGGCATGAATCTTTTTTCTCTATAGCTCTTTTCCTCGGAATGATTTTATTCACCAACATAAACTAGAAATGTTAAGAAGTCATGCTACAGGACTTTTAAATTGGATAATATGCTCAACTTTATGAACCAGGAACTTCAACTTAGTGGCCTCTTCCTGAACAAATATACAGAGCCCACTCATTTCACCAACATGGATGCTTGTGGAATTAGAATAAAATTTAGTTTGATTCTCTGTTTTCTGTGTAATTTGAGATAGATTCTAAGTTTTTCTTCCACTAATTAGCAGCAGACAAATATAATGGTTCTGTTCATTGCCTTGAGGTTTGACTGCTTGGTTTATCTGCTGTGCTGCAAACCAAATTCATAAAATTTTGTTCACCTGTGACTCTTTACTCAAGCAGCTTGTTAAGATGCATGGCTGTACTAGTAGAACACTGCCTACAAATGGTAGAAGTTCGAACACATGCCTCTTCAAGTTGCCAATTGGTATTGTTGTTGCTTGTCAATTTTATGAACAAAGCACAAACAGTTTTTACACCAGAGAACAGAGCCAGAGAGAATCAATGTATGTTCAATTTCTGGTGTATCCAAGATCCCACGCAACATTTAAACAAGAAATCCATCTCAGCAAGTTGAGTAAGGGAAGAAGCGAGCTGTGGGAGTCAAATGCATTGGGCATGGGCATGGGACAGAGTATCATCCAACAAAATGCAACACATGCCCCAAAGAAATTAATAAATCATATAAATGTATCGCTGTAGGTGCTGCCAATACTCTCAGGCATGAGCTAATCAGACACATTCATAATAAATAGGCCACATTGTTCATAATACCGGCAATTTGATAAAATCAATTGACTGTAGGTAAGAGAGAGTATTGCTGTATTGTGGTTTTCACAGTAAACACACACACAGCTTATGCCAATGATCAATTAGAGGTGAGATCAAGCTCTGGGAATTTAAAGAATTTACTTCCGGCAATTTTATTCATACAACATTTAAATCACAGAATAGACAACATATTACCCTGGAAATGCAAATGGGAAAACAAGCAATGGGGTTTTTGTTATGCTCAGAAAATTGTTACAAAGGATGAACTATACATTCTAGCATGGATGTTGTTTTTTCTTACTCATTGGCTGTACTTTGCAGATTGCTTTGGTGCAGGAACAATCTTCACTCTTTGTGAACAGGCTCAACAACTCCCTTTCCTATGATCTTTGAGCAGATTTCTTCTTCTTCCTCATCTTGATTTGTTTTCCATCTTCCTTGCTCTTCTTTGTCCCCAACAGCATTTTTTTAGTAGAGTTGCCTTCGAAGGCCAATCATCGAGATGATTGAATTCATCTTCTTATGGATTTGGCTTTTCGGACATTTTTTTTCAAACTTTTGCCAAAATTATTTTTTTTGTTACAAAGAGTAAAATGAGTGATTATTTGTGTTAGTTTTTGTAGCATTGGATGATGTTCTAGTCTCAAACTTTGTGGAGAGTCTAAAACACATGAGATCCAGAATTCGGAAATTGTTTATGGAAATTCCACCTAGAGACAACTCAATTAAATTAATTGATCGATAATTAAAAATGCCCAAGTCTAACTTACGGAAATCGATTAATTAACGGGAATTAATTGAGTAAGGTGAGAATTCTCTAGAAACTCACATGGATTGACTCAGAAATGATCTCATCCATCAATGAGGATTTAATATTGGTTGTTGGTGATCCAATTGGAGATTATAAGAGGAAAGGTCAATGGGTTGGAGAAGAACACACTTGAGGTCGAGTTCCTTGGCAGAAATCGAGCTTCCTAGTCACAGTGAATCAACAGAGGAGAGTTCGAGCCAGAGAGGGGACACTGAGACAGTGAGCCTGGAGGAGGATTTCTAGTTCCGAAGAGGTAGCGAGAGGAGGCCGAGTTATTTCTCTAGGAGGCTGCGTAGGGATTGTGCAAAAGCCTCAAGAAGGCAGTTCAATTTGGTTGGAGTGGAGGTTGTTTAAGATTCCAGAGGTCGGGAAGATTTCCCAGAGTGCAAGAGAGACACTTCTTGATTCAGCAACAGGTAGCACGACTTCAACAACAAAAGATCTTAGCAGTACGAGTTATAGGTTGCGCAAAAGCTTGCTCAAAAGGGGCATGTATAACTGAGTTAGAGTTGTCAGATTGAGCCGGGATTGCTTGTGGAGGAGGGTAAAATTCCCTCAGTGATTTTGCCCGTATTTCTCTCAGAGAGGATTGTTAGTTTGGTATCTGTTTTATTGTACTTTGAATTTCACTGTTGCATAATAATAAAACCCTTAGCTATTGCACCGATTTTCGCGCATTGGGTTTCTTTCGAGGATAATTGTCCAAAAATAACTATGTCAAACTTTCTGTGGGTGCTCGATATTTCTCAGTTTCAAACGTTTTATTTTTCATAGTGTTTTTATGGTGAAAATTGCAGTTGTGATTTTATTTGTTATTTTCCGTAGCAAATAAACTGCATTTAATTTTTTAACCAATTAGAAGAATAATTTTCAGTTGTTGCAATAGATTAAAAATTTCTTAAGTTCGATCCATTTTGGATCAATCATCCTCCCATCTTCTCATGAACTTGGCCGTTTGGTAAGCAACAACTTCCTTCTAGAGGACCCTGTTGAGAAATCTATAGCGCAATAGTTAGGATAATTTCTCTTTACTTGATAATTACTTGTGATGCCTTTTTACTTTTTCTTGCTTATTAACTTCTCTTATTATTATGTTTGTTCTTATCATCAAACAACTACCAAGACAAGAAGAACAATAGTACACAAGAACACAAGATATAGGTTGCAGGCCAAGGCCAAAAGCTCTCCACCCGAGAGAAAAACAGGTAAATCTCTTCTCTTCTTATAGATTCTTCAATTGATGAATTCCAAGACCTCTAGACTAAGACCAATACCCTTCCAAGACCAAGTCCAACCTCCTTGATGATGTGCTTCCTTTTATCCAAGTCAAACCTAGTCAAATCTCTTCCAACAACACAACTTTGACCCCAACAATAGAATTTCGGCCTCTACTGCAAGGTATGAAATTTTTGGCCCTCCCAGCAGCAACAACTTCCACACGTGTGACCTTATTTAGGGCTTCCAATACTTCTTCAGACCTTCACTTGAATTTCTCCTTCTTCTAGGGCTTGAGGATGACCTTCTTCCTCCTTTTTTCCAAGTTCTATCCTGCAGCGGGAAAACGCTAACCCAACAACATAAATCCTAGCGTCCTTTCTTCGCAAGTGTGAAGAGAGAGAAATTAGCCCAAACACTTGATCCTTGCACTTCTTCTTCTTCGCTATCCTCTTTCTTCTTCTCCTTCGCTTGCTTGATAAGAGAATGAATTGTGTCTCTAGGAGGTTGAGTTCCCTCCTATATATAGGCTTCCAAGGTGGACTAAGATCTTCAAAATAGGTCGACTTCTTAGCTGACAAGTTGACTTGGTCTTGAAGGGTATTTTTACACTTTTAAATGCAAAAATAATTCTTTTTACAAGTTACAATGTGCCCGATATATGACAATGACTTTTTTGACTTCTTGACCTAGGACAAACCCTAGAAGCACTCAATGGGTGCTTGACCTCTAAAATAAAAGACCTTGAGCATGAAACCCATGCTCCAAAAATAAATTTACTTTCATTTTACAATACACAAGAATAAAAAAGGACATTTCATATTTATGAAGACCAAACCTAGTTACACATTTTTCAACAGACCCAGCCCTGATCTCCTCTGTGGTTGAGGAGAAAGGTTCCAATCATGTTGCCCTAGGGCTAAAAAATATGGAGACCCGAGATGTAAGACATTCATCTTGAATAAAGTTGAAGGATTCAAATCTATATTAAACAACCAAGATGGCTCTCTGAATAGGGAAATGCTCTGATCTGTAACGTCCATTCACTGATCATTGTTGACTTGAAAAAGGAATGTACTCCCAAGGTCCATACATCCAATCCAACTTTGCTTGTACCTTGTCTTTATTCTGTCTATAATTAGTCCATGTGGACCAACCACCATAATCAATGCCCTTATTTCCTCTAGTTGGGGTCATATGCATGAAGAAAAGAATTGAGACCATGCCTACTTGTCGGCACTAGTAATCAACTCCTTATGCCACCACCATGACAATGATCCAATATGTGCTCCTTATGCCACTACCTTAACAATGGTCCAATATGTGCCCTGCAATGAAGAGGACATCTAATTCCAAAGCTAACCTCACTCCAAATTGAGATTTAGAGCATAAACTGAACAAAACCCTAGAAGACATTCATGCTTTATTGAGAAGAGATCGCCAAATATTTTGCTTAGGTGGATTTCTTCTTTATAAAGAAGAGATGGCAAGATGATTGCTTAGGTTGTAAGTAATTTCTGCTTTCAAGGTGAAGGATACATCAATTCAATGGAGCATTAAAACAAGTTCCAGGTTCTAGAAAGATTAGCAGTTGAAGAATAAAATAAGATGTTCTTATTTCATCATTTGTAATCGTGTCCTTGTGAAATTTTGAATCTTTGACTGCAAGAGGGGTAGTGTTGAGCAAAAATAATGTGCTATGAAAATATTACAAATAGGTTAATTGATAAAATTTGCAAATAATAATAAAGATAATATCATTGAAGTGGTGATGATTTTAATTAGGATGTGACATGTATAAATCTACATATGAACCTTCATATTGGAGATAAGATGCCTTTTGGAGAGAGCTGACATGTATTATAATTATTGCCTCTGACATTTATTGTACTATTATTATTTATTATTGAGGTTATATCTATGATAATATGTACTATAGATATTATAGGTAGATAGTTAAAAACAAGATTGTCATGTGAAATGGACGTGTTGGAGTAATAATTGCAATAATAAAGTTAAAGGTAATAAGGTCACATTATTATGAAGCAAATTCAAGTAAATAATGAATAATGATAAGTTGTAATTAGTGAATAAAGTGGTTAAAGAATTAGTAATACAACTACTTAATAGGTGAGATAAAAGGGGATCCCCCACATTTTATGAATGAACACCATATAATAAAATTCACATATTTCATATTTGATATTTCTCACATAGGGTGCATTCATTTTTTAACATGTATTGTTGGACATTGAATAATCCAATGTTCCCCATGTGTTTCACAACATTGTCTAATTGCCTCTCGTGGATCCTTATCTTTGGCGATGCGATTGTTGGCTAACACCTGCAGGTTTTGGTTTAACGACAATCGTGATTCACGACAAGTATTGACCTAGCAGATATGGATTTATATCTGAAACCTTAAGCTTCAATATCTCCACAAACTCAAATTCAAATGACATGAATGTTGCATTGTTAATCTCCTCAATTCCCTCTTAAAATTGTTGTTTGAATCCCCTGAATTAGATTGACTTGCCTAAAGTTATCATAAGTTAAGTTGACTTGCTTTACAAGATCTATGAGGATTGGTCTACAGGGCAACCATGGACTTGCTATATCTCTGCGTGTCCTCCAAATTCAATAAAATTTCAACCTATAACGGCTTGATATGTCTTCTTCTCGTGCATCTGTTCTCAATCAATTTGGATCATCCAAGGTGGAGTTAAGCTTAATTTTCCAAACCCTGTAGTTTTTAGGCTCTTTCTAGAGAGTAAACTTGTACAAGTTGTCTCCTTGATTCTCTTACTAATTTATATGAATTTTTCTCCTGTAACGCCCTCAAGTGTCTGCTAGATGAAGGCACTCTCACTGAATTCAAAACCAAGAGATTTCATGTTAGATTTCCTTAAAACCGAGTAACTGATTCACAATTTTCTAAGTGTAAATCTAGACATACAAACAACAACTGTTCTAGAAACTTAAATTACAAATACACTGAATTTTCAAACTTTGCGTGCACAGTGGAAATAAACAAATTAGAAGACAAACACATTCAATGCATAAAACACAAAATGTACCCAGGAAACACCAACTCCAGGGAAAACCTGCAAACATTGTGTGTCTTTTATTATCTTCAACAAAAGTTAATCTTCAAAAAGTTTACAACAAGGGAAAACTTCCCTTTTACGATAGGAAAACAATTGATCGAATTTCAAGACAAATTGATCTCACTTTTGAACACTCGCTTTTCCATATGGCCGCACAGTTTAGCCTATCTATGCCCAGTGCAAGTTGTACAAACATGCAACTTTGTGTCTCTGTGCACATGTGTGAGCTGAAAGACTATGCTAATGTCGTCTGATTTAGAGCAACTCAACCCTCTTTCGATCTCTCCCTATTAGGTGCTGAAACTATGCGATCTATTGAAACCCTAGTCTCTCCCTTCGCTAAGCTGACACACTGCTTGTGCTCTTCGAATTGGCCACTTCCTCACTCTATCTCCTCTTATAATTTGGACCTAAGCCCCACAATCACTCTCAATGGCTGAGAGTAGATCTATATGACGGGCTAAGATTAAATCATAAGTTAACATAGGATTTTTAAAATTTTCCTAAATCTAAAATTAGGAAATAGTTAAATAAATTAATATTCTACTAAGTGGTTGTCTGGTGGGACCCTTTGCTAGCCTTAACACCTAGGCAAGCAGAACCCTTACTTCTTTATTCCAATCAACACTTCCTCTTATAGAGGAATAGTGCACCCAACTTCTCTATGAGGTAAACAAGTATGCTCCTTGGCAAAGCCTTCTTCAGAATGTCTGTCGTTTGCTCCTCTGTTGGTACGCACTAGAGTGTGACTACGCCTCTCTGAACAATGTCCCCAATTTGGTGATAACATATGTTCATGTGCTTTGAGCGATTGTGAAAAACTGGATTAACAAAGAGTTTGATGCAACTTTGATTGTTATAGTGTATCATAGTGGGCTCTGGCTCCTATCTAAATAAGCCTACAAGCAACTTCCTCAACTAGATTGCTTCGCACCTTGCGAGAATGGTAGCCATGTACTCGGCCTCATTTGAGCTCAATGCAATAGGTCTCTGCTTCATGCTGAACCAATAAACAACTTTTGATCCAACACTAAATGTGCAACTCTATGTGCTCTTCCTAACTATGAAACTCCTTGCCCAATTTGGATTAGTGAAGCCGTTCAACTTGTCTATACCACAGTCCGTACTCTATTGACCCCCTGAGATATTTCAATACGTGCTTGGTAGCAACCCAATGTGCTCTGGCAGGTCGACCATAAACTGCCTCAAAGAGTTAATTGCAAAACACATGTCTGTTCATGTGTTTACCAAATACACAAGCGACCCTATAAACCGCCTATAAAGTGTGGGGTCTGCTTGCTCCATCTTGGACGTGTCAACCTTCTTCCAGTTTGTGACTAAAGGCATGGTCACAGGCCTGCTGTTGAGAAATCTGTGGCAATGATGATTAAGAGATTTCTCTTCTTGATAATTGCTTGTGATATGCTTTTACTTCTTGTATATTGATCTTTTGTTCATTATATTATCAATGTGTTTTTTTCATCAAGACAATTACCAAATAAACAATAGAAGACAAGAGACACAGTATGTAGTCTTGTTAGCTAGGGCCAAAACCTCTCACTCTTTGAGAGGAAAATCCAATCAGAAATTCTTCTTATAGATCTTCAATTAACGAATACCAAGACCATGACAAAGACCCTTGACTCTAGAATCCTCCAAGACCATTGTCACTAACTTTGATGTTTTGCCTCTTCCCTTACTCGGCTTCCTTCTTCTCTTGAACTGCTCTTCTTGGCTTCCTCTAGAGAATCTCAGTCTCTATCCTTTCACACTGCTCTTCTCGGCTTCCTCTAGAGAATCTCAGTCTCTACTGCTCCTCTTAGCGTACCTAGAGAAACTCGGTCTCCTAGGTTAGCCCTAGATCAAAAACCTCAGAATAGAGTTTCTCCTCAGTTTCCTTATTGCGAGATCTATGCCCAAACAAGATCACTTGAACAATTTCTACTTCGATCTTCTTGAGATGCCTTCGGTCCTTCTTCTTTCGTACGTGGGAGAGTATATGCCCCAACATAGAAACCCCATAAGAATTCTTCGCTATCCCTTCTTCGCACTTCTACTTGTAGTCTCTTCTTCGCACTTCTGCTTATAGGCTCTTCTTTGCACTTATCTTGTAGGATCTTCTTTGCACTTTTCTTCTCCGAATTGCTTGCTCCTAAGTGAGGCCGAATGTGGCTATTTATACACACTATGTCATGTCCTTTAGGCCGATATGATGACAATGAGGGAGGCTGCGATCATCTAGCAAATTTTTCATTCGTTATAGGCTGCCTTGAAGAGGTCACGTGACAAGTTCTTGGAGGAATAGTTTTCATAGACAAGTTTGACTCTTTGCAATGTGTAACATGACTTCATTACATGACAATGAGTCTCTTATTTTATGACTAGATGACAAATATTTCCTTAAGACTCTCAATGGGAGTCTTGACTCAAAAATAAAATCTCTTGCTCATGAAGCCCATGATGTAAGTATTACAATATTTTATTTTTCTTCTTTACACTTCTTTTACATAAAAACATAATTACATGTCATTGTGAACACTGAAACTAGTTACACTTTTCAACAAATCCTGCGTGTGAAACCTCCTAAGAACCTCTAAGGCCTATTTGCCTTGCCCAAATAAGATCTCCCCATCACCCTACCAAACCTCCTGCCCAAGGAAATAGTGCATCAGCCTCCTTTTATCTCAAACTTGCCTGTAATATTTCTCTTGCACTCTTGGATGAGCTTATTTGCGTCTGTCAAAATCAGATCATCCACATATAACACAAGAATAAGTGGCTTGTTGGAAAATGTAACGAGGTTCGGTCTTCATAATTATCATCGTACTTATGTCATTATATATTTCATGTTATAAGAAAAAGAAGAAACATGATTTATTTTTTTTTTTTTTTTTTCAAACATGGGTTTCATGCTCAAGTTAACTTGTTATTTAGTTCAAGCATGTTTTTCATGCTTCTCAAAAGAATGTTTGTCATGAGTCAAACTATTATACATGAGTCGAGTCCCATTTGGACTTCGAAAGAAGCAAGAAAATTAATTTTATTTGAGTCAAAATTTTCAAATTTCTCCCCGCAAGACCAAGTCAGCGTTGGAAGTGACCTATTCAACGTATAAACACAATGCAACTTGTGTTGAAATTCTGATGTTCTATGTTGTAACAATCACTTATTATGTAACTTCTTTATGCAACAATATTAGATAAGCAAGTGTAGATAGAACATAAATCAAATGCACAATAGAAGGCAACCAAGAACAAAACGAGACAGAGAATTTAGTTCCAATGACGAGGGCAAATCCCACAAGGGGAAAACCCATCCAGATTTTTCTTCTATTAGTAATGAATTGTTCAACAAAGATACAAAGTACAATTAGAGATCAAGAGAATGAGTAAGTTCACCCAAATCTGAACAAGTTGTAGCATAAAGATCACTAGTAGTAACAGTTGATACACATAGTGAATCAACCTTCCCTTCATGAACTGAATCAACACTGGAACATTGAAGCATTGAATCAACTTGGCTCACCAAGTTTTTCTCTTACTTTCCAAGTCTCTCTCTCACAATCTTCTTCAGCTCTCTCCAACTATCTCTCTCACAATCTTCTTAAGCTCTCTCCAACTCTCTCTCAAGTTTAAATTCTTCTTTCACAATGCACACGTAGTGAGCGGAGAAAGAATGAGGCACATATATATAGGAGGAGCAACGAATCCATGCCATAAAGGAGGAGTAACTCACATGGCAAGAGGGAGAGTAACATATGCCCATTTAGGAAATGTAACTCATGCCATTAAGAAGGTACACATGCCTTTGTAACTTATTCCATTAAGGAGGAGAGTGTAACATATGCATTAAAGAGTGCGTAAGAGCAAATTTTTACGACATGATTTAATGAGAGCATAATAGGTGTAAGAGGAATCTTTTATGACAAGATTTTATTGAGTGTAAGAGTGTGAGAGCATTAATCAGAGTGTAAGAGGAATATGTCATGCCAATAATGAGAGTGTAAGAGAACATTATTGAGAACCATGATTGAGTGACTTGAACTTATTTTTAATAATAATATAATAGTATCATAAGAATAATAATAATAGTAATATCAATGATAATATTGATGATTTTGTCAAAATTGATCTATTATGATTAATTGATGATCATAAGAGATTTTCCATCAGCGATACTTGATTATCAATTGATGCAAGGTGATTTATTATTTTTGGAAAGTCATACTTGAGACTTTCTATATTTAGAAATTCATCCCTGAGCTGCCAAATTTTCAACACTCCCTCTCAGCTAGGGAGGAATTTCTTTCTGCAACAAAAGATCTTTGCTTTCACTACTAATCTATGCTCTGTATCATCTGGAACAATGATGACTCACTCTAATGATGAAGAATCATCATAGGGGAGCTCCGGCTACCACTCTATATCCATGAACAATAGGAGAGATTAATCTATCACCTTATATTCAATTGGGGGGATTGCCACTTGCCAACATATGATAAGGATCTTGCACAACTAAGTCTCATCTCTGCTTGGGGGGATAACCCACATGACAAGGATCTCGCACAAACAAGTGACATCTCTCCTTGGGGGGATAACCCACTTGACAAGGATCTCACACAACCAAGTAACATCTCTCCTTGGGGGGATAACCCACTTGACAAGGATCTCACACAAGCCACATCTTTGCTTGGGGGGGATAACCCGCTTGTCAAGGATCTCGCACAACCAAGGCACATCTTTGCTTGGGGGTTAACCCACTTCTCAAGAATCTCACACAACCAATCACATCTCTGCTTGGGGTGATAACCCACTTGACAAGTATCTCACACAACCAAGTCACATCTTTGATTGGGGTGGATGAGCCACTTGTCAAGGATCTTGCACAACCAAGTCACATCTTTGATTGGGGTGGATGACCCACTTGTCAAGGATCTTGCACAACCAAGTCACATCTTTGCTTGGGGGAATAACCCACTTGATAAGGATCTCACACAACCTAGTCTCATCTCTGCTTGGGGGGATCCACTTGTCAACACATGACAAGGATCTCACACAACCAAGTCGCATCTTTGCTTGGGGGGATTCACTTGTCAACACATGCCAAAGGTCTCATACAACCAAGGCTCATCATCCATGACCACCCTCTCTAGGAAGGGTCACATCCCGTCAGTCCAAGCTATTAAAAAAGTAATTAGTTTCGGTCTTCATAATTGTTGTACTCATTTCAATATGTATCCTATGTAACAAACAAAAGAAGAAAATAAAAATTTATTATTTCAACGCATGGGTTTCATGATAATTTTTTGTTGTCGTTTAGGTAAAAGCACGTTCTTCATGCTTCTATGGTTTGTTAGGTCTTAGGATTTATTCTCCTGGAAACTGCAAAAATACAAGTTAGCCCTAGTAGCTTCAAGTTGGCCTAAAGTAGGAAACTCGACCCCTTGGAAAGGCTGTATGAAGGAGCAATTCGACCTCATGTGGAATCCATTCATTCATAAGTTCGATCTCAAGAAGGAAGTTTGATTTGTAGCTAGGAAGTAGAAGAAGAAGAGAGTGAAGGTCCAAAAGAAGAAAGGAAGGACAAAAATCTTGTTTTTGGGCTCAACCTCCCTCACGTGCAAAGGATTAGGGTTTCTACAACTTCCAAGAAGGGTAAAAATTTTAGGATTGTATTGCAGTAAGACTAAATGTGATACCTTGTTTTTGGGAGGAAGAATACTCCATATTGACCTCGTTGACCTTGGGAGGAGTTGTCTTGCTCTAGGAAGGTCTCACGAGGAAGTTGAACTAGGTTTTCTGCGGTAGCAACAAGGGTCGAAGTTGCAGGACGCAAATTACAGTGTTGAAGTTGGCAGGTCAAAATTGCAGGTTGAAGTTGGTTGGTGTAGAATCAAAGAAGAACTTGTTGGAGGGTTGATTTGGTACTTGGAGGAGGACTTGGTCTAGGATTTGGGTCTTTGATGTCTCATTTGAAGCAGATTCTATAAGAAGTGAAGAGTTTTCCGGGTTTTCCCCTTGGAGAGGTTTCGCCCTGGCTCAGAGCGTAATTTTTGTGTCCACTATTGTTACTCTTTCGTTCTTGATATTTGTTTGATGAAAAAAAATCTAACTAAAGAACAAAAGAAGGTTAACTAATTTCACAAGCAAATATTAAGGTCAACGAAAACAAGCTGTCACTTTGAATTTCCAACATGGGATCAGAGCTAAGGTGAACAAGAAGGCAATCAGAAGGATTATCTTGTGGACACAAAGAAGGGTTTGCTTGTCAAGCAGAATCATTTGTGGAAGAAAAGAAGTAGAAGACCTATTGATCTAGAAGGAGGGTTTGTACATCAAAGAAGATCAAGACCACATCAAGCTCTCATTAAAGGAAGGCTTGGAAGGAAGACTACATGAAAAAGTTGTCTCTTGAGAGAAGGAGATCTATTTAAAGGCTCAATGAAAGGCATCTTTGGAGGAAGCATCAAAAGGGTCTTGGTATCGTTAATCACTTTTGAAAGTTGTTGTTGGAGGAATCCTAGGAAACATCTTTCAAGGACATAATTGAAGTTTTTTGAAAGGTCATCAAGCAAAGGTCTGAGACATATCAAGGAAAAGGAGAATCTTGGTTATCAAGTAAGTATCATATCATTACTCTATGTTTGAATCTACAGGTCATATGGGTTCTTTCTACAAGGAGAGCAATAAGCTCGTTGGAGCATCAAATTACCTAGCATGGAAGAAAAGGATTGACCTGGCATTTACAGAACATGAGGTAATGGAATATGTAACTAGGGAAGTCACTGAACCTAGCAAAGACAAGACTCAAGAACTAGCAAACTACAAGACTCATAGTTGAATACCTGAAAGATCCTATTGTTCAATTTGTTGCAAATTTGAAAACTTCCAAGGCTATGTATGCCAAGCTAGTGAACTTGTACTCTGTAAGTACACCAGGACAAAATATGTCTTTGCGGAATAAACTATACAAGATAAAGAAATCAAAGAATGAGGACATGTCATCCTTTATAATGAAGATATCTCAACTAAGAGATCACTTGTAGGGGCTTGGAGAGAGAATTTATGATTCAGAAATGACCATCTGCGTATTACATGCATTGCCACTTGAATGGAGTAGCTTTGCAACAAGCATCTACTCTTAATAAAGATTCAACTCCCTTTGATGAGTTGTGGGCACAATGCATTTTGGAAGAATCAAGGATCAAGGTAAAAGATGACATTGGATCAAATGAACATTCTCAAGCCTTCTAGTTGGAGTCAAGAAGTTGAAGAAAGGAAAGTTTGGGAAGTCCAAGAAGAAAGATATGTCCAAGATTCAATGATTTAAGTGCAATGAATATGGACATTATAAGAGGGGTTGTCCAAGCCAACATAACACCAAGAGAAAGGAAAGAAATGAGGTTCACATAGCTAAGGAAGTAGGAGAACTTGAGAAGAAACCGAAAAAAGATGTGAAAGATCTTTACTATTGAAGAAGGCACATTGTTTGTTAGGTTCTTTATGAGGATTAATCTTTCCTTTAGGATAACATGCATTGTTGTTTACTTTAAAAAGAATCTTAATTTTGCATAACATCATAGAGAGAAGCATGTGATAGTTGCATGTCTAGAGTCTACTTGATTAAGTTGCTTTGTAGCAAGGTTGCACGAAACGGGGAAACGGGTACGAGTTTCCGAAACGGGAAGCGATACGAAACACGACCTCCCCAAATTTTGGAAACGGGGAAACACGAATATATATATATATATATATATATATATATATTATGACATTTAAGAAATATGTGCAATCATAAAGCATATATGATACATTCTAATCTATGAAACCGGATTCGTCCAAAACCCTGGACGAATCACGAATCGAACGAATCGGACACGATTCTGTCCTGACACGTGTCATGATGGCAGGACTCGTCGTGTCCTCTTGTGGCACGTCGTGTCCAGGGGCGTGTTCTAAATTCGAAAGCGTGTCACGATTTTCCTGTCGAGTCCTGGTTTGCGGATTCGTTTTCGGATCTGCTGCTAGGTTAAAAGTTAAAACTTAAAAGGGGCGTGTTACTGTTACTTCCAGAAGTCTTAATTGCCATCAACTTATGAAACCATTTGATCTTATTTCCTCAGTTCACGAGTTGTGAACCATATGTATCTTTTGCGTTAAAATTCGATGAGGAATGAATCATCCGGAGCTTATATTTATAGTCATTTTGATTGAATATGAAGGGACACATCGAGTTAGATAAAACCGACTTGAGGGCAGACTTGCAAACAAATCATGATCAGTGAGCACTTGAACGTGATCAAGATGTTCGACGTTTCTGTGAAACCCGCACTCGTTGTTGCACGTCTGATGGACGAATGATCGTGTGGGTATTTGGGACCACAAATGACATGGTGACCACTGAGGAGTGGGATCATCGTGGATAGGTAGGGACATGGATGAGCGTTGACATGGGTGTGTGGGGACTGTTGGGTTAATTATATATATGCTCAATATATGTTAATGTCCAATATATATGGTAAATTTGAGAGTGAGGACTACACATTTTTAATTTATTGTCGATTTATGTTATATATTTTATATCATATAAATATAACATATAATATATTTATATTTGATATAAATATATGTATATATATGTCTACTAAATTAAAATTTGTGTAAGAAATATGATAATATCTAATTTTTAATATATATATATATATATATATATATTTTTTAAATATTATATATATATATTTTTTAATAAAATAATATATAACGTGTCCTAACGTGTCCTGTTCCGGGGGGTCAGCGTGTCCCGAATCCGACACCACGAATCCCGAATCCTACGTGTTCCGAATCCCCGTGTCAGGTGACTTAGATTCTAATTTATTACATTATGATAAAACTGTCAATTGTTAATGCATAAACTATAGGTATCTAAATTTGCATCACATTTACTCATGAATAATCACATAATGAAAATAGAAATACCCAAAATCAGCCACGAGAAATTTCTAATTTCTTGTCTCGTGCTTGATTGGGAGTCTCCTCCTACATAGTCTAACAACCTTAATGCTCTTGATTAAATACAAGTTTCATACCCTAGTACCCTACATTCTCTTGATTATTGGGAGTCTCTCCTGCATAGAGGGCTTGGTTCTTTTGATTAAATAGAAGTTCCATACCCTAGTACATGATAAAATCCGATGGAAACATTGCAATCCCCCCAATCCCGAAATCCTGAAAAATAGATAAGTCTGCTGGATTTTGAGTGAGATCTAAAATTCTACTTTCTCCATATGAAATCCAATGAGGGCGAAACCACTCTCAAACATCTTGAGTCATTTCATGGTAATGTTAAAAATTTAAGTAAAAGGATAAAAATGAAAAATAAAGGAGAATATCACTTTTACTTTAAGAATTTAACATTACCATGAACTGCATATCAACACTAGGGCAAAAGCTCACTTTTATAACTTTAGACAGGCATCTGGAAGCAACTAGAAGTCACTAGGCTAATGTAAGAATAGATTAGAAAACAAATAAAATAAAATAAAACACAAGTAAATGCTGAAACGTGGGTCGTACGGCCTTGAAACGCGTTTCAGGTCGTACTGGCCACATTTCAGTTTCGTGAAACGTGGCAGTACGGCTTGAAACACGTTTCAGGGCCGTACCAAACGCGTTTCAGCGTTTCGTACCCGTTTCTGTACGAAGATGCCCTTTTGCCCCACGTTTCCTGCAACATAGCTTCGTAGAGATCATCTAGTCTTTGAAAGTAGATAAATAGACCATTTTACATATTTTTCATCAAGGAATTATCTAACATTATGTTAGAGGTGGTCATCTTGCTAAGGTTGACTTTTTCAATCGCCCTTTCTTGTTTTTTTAAGGCAAACTGGGCATAAACCGACCAGTTTATGAAGAAATTGGCCGGTTCCGTCATAAACTAGTTGGTTCATTGCTAGGTTGGCCGCAGACCCACCAGAAACATTCTTGTAGGCTTGTGAGGTGGCTTAGAGTGAAAATAAGGGTTGTTTCCCTCCAAAAACAACCCCTCCAAGCCAATAAAAGGACATATCCCCTCTCATTTGCCTCACACATCTGATTTGGAGTTTTTGTGAGCTTCATTGTGAGCTTGGAGAGTGTTGAGTTTTTGTTGGAGTAGTAAAATTGTAGAGAGTTTGAACTAAGTAGTAGCCACCATGCCTCTAGAAGCCAAGGATACTGCATGGGCTCATTATGATATGATTGATGGTAAAATGATCTGCAAATATTGCCAAAAATCTATTGAAGGAGGGGGTATTAACATGTTCAAGCAACACATGGCTGGGATAGGAGACCATGTAAAGCCACGTAGAGCACCAAATGAAGTAATATGGCATATTAGGGTAGAATATCTTCAAAGGTTTGAGACTCAAGTCACTGAACCAATAGAGAAGTTTGTGACTCAAGTAGTTGCAAAGTTTGGTAGTCAAGACTCAACCAACTGAGTTTGATCATGATGAGAAGTTTCAAGTGATAATGTTGATCACTAATATCATATATGTAGACTTGTAGTAGGCCAATGGCCCCATAGCTTGTAGGCTTTGTTTTTGGACTCTAGAGGCCATTTAGAGACTCATTGATTATATATTTTGTTGTTGATATGTATAGCACCCAGTGCCGTTTTGATATATTCACCTTTACATGGTATATATATGAGCAAATTTTGCGTATTTTGTGTCTATTAGTTTGGAATCATGGTTTTAAATCTTAAAAATAGTTTTTTTCATTAAAAATTAATTATTTCATATGTTTTTTTAAAACCGGTTTATTGCGATCTAACTAGTGCTAGTTTGAAACCCAGTTTATTAGGTGGACCAATTCGATCACCAATTCCGGTTTCGAATACTATGATTATGACAAGGTTAGTATACATTCCATGTAATGTGCAAACAATATTGTTAAAGGGATGAAGGAATGCAATGGGTCAGGTTGTAGGCTCACTATGAGACATATAGCTAGATGATGGAATAAGAAGCATAGGAATGCACCTTAAAAGTGACTCTTGGAGAAGATTCATGTAGAATCTTGTAACATGCCTAGTATGATTGTGTGATGTTTAAAAAAGAAGAATTTGAATGACTTAAGGATATATAAAAAATTAAGACTTTCTCTAGAATATGTAAGATGGTGATTAACATCCAGTATGATCTCTGAAAGAAAAAGTTGTAACTTGGTAATCAAGTTCAATGCTTGGGCACTCTCATGCATGAAGGAAGATTCAAGTGGAGATGGACCATAAGGATGTTGATGTCTGGACGAGAAGGTTATCATGATGAGGTAAGTCTTACTTTTATTGTTGGTTATTTGGTTAACATATTATTGTTTTACATGGAAAAATGTTGCAGGAATCCATGCTGACAGTTGAGGCAAGTTCAATTGTATGAATGGAAATGTATGAAGAATATTGAGGGAAGCTCAATATATGGTACCTGGCAATTGTAAAGTCAAGATGTGTCCATCTTGGGATTGAAAGGTAGCAATGCAAAAAGATAACCTGAAGGTCAAAGGAGATCACTTTCATGAGGAAGTTATGATCAACTTGAAGTTTGGAAAGGCTCAATGCAATGCCTTCATCTATGATGTTGAAGATCAAAGCGATGAGCAAGAAAATTGACCTGGATCCTGTGATAAGATTGAAGAGTGAAGATGGCTCTATGATACCTTGAAAGGAAGCATGCTCGATATAATGAGATGCAGAAAGAGGGAGCTTGACAAATATGGTAAGTATGTCAACTATTTGATCATCAGCCATAATATGATGGAGCATCACTACTCTCTGCACCATATCTTGGATTTAGTGATATTTGATCTCAATGTGCTTGGACTTGTCATGGAACACACGATTTTCTACTAGTTGAATCCCACTCTTATTGTCACAGTATATTATTATTGTACCTAGCACATGCTCAAACAACTCTCCAAAGAGCTTTCGCAGCCATACTGCCTCATAGCTAGAAACTCTAGCGCAATGTACTCAACTTCAACTGTACTAAGGGCTACAAACTTCTGTTTTTTGCTTATCCAAGATATCATGGTAGATCCCAAGCTAGAGCAACATCCATATGTGTTTTTTCTATTAGCAAAGTTACCGGCCTAATCAGCATCAGAGTAACAATGTAGTCTTACATCTTCGACATTATATTTCAATCCAAGATTGATGGTCCCATGCAGGTCTCTTAGCACATGCCTGGCAATAATCCAGTGTGCATGAGATGGTTTAATCATATATTGGCTCAGAGTATTGATTTCAAAACATATGTCTGGTCTAGTGTTCACTAAGAACATCAGTGCCCCAATTAGTTGTCGATACTCAGAAGGATTGGCCAAATTAGGACTAGTTTTTTGCCATACTTCAAGACCCAGAAAGTAGTGCATCAAATGAAGATATTTCATTTCAAATTCAGAAACTAACTCCCTCTTACACTGGAGGGTAAGAGGTTCTCCATCTGTCAAGAATAAGTCATCAATATATAATACCAAAATCAAAGGCATGCCTTGGACCGTTTTGAAGTAGAGATTTGGATCAACATGTTGGCATTATGATTCAGGTGTTGTCCTTGATGGCAACCCATTCAGGTGGTAGATCACTATTCTTGATGATCAGCTCTCTATTTTTAAGAAGGACGCATGCAATATGTTCAGAAAGTGCGTCCCCGCAGGTATACCATGCAGAACTCGCGTCCAGGGACGCAGGCCAGCCGTTCAGGGGGTGCGTCCACCCAGTGCACACATTTCAAGACAGAGAAAAGCACGTGGGGGTTTCTTGTGTGGTATCTAGCCGACGGTTTTGTGTTTCTATGGTGTCGGCTCGTGGTATTGTTCCATGTTTTGGGAAGGAGCTTGCCTATATAAAGCAAAGGAGTTCATTTGGATTAATCATCGTCTTTGGTTGAATATCTTTTGGTGAGATCTAGTCCAGATCTATGAGGGCGAATCTTCTAATGGACTGTGATCTCTATGGCGCATGATCAGATCTGCAGATCTGACTGTTGGGGCTAGTTCTGAAGTCTTCATATCTTTTATATCTGAAGGGACGCAGGTTCAGCGAAGGGCAAGTGCGCCGAGACGCAGGGCAGACCGGGCTCAGGTGCGTCTCTGAAGCGAAAGACGCGGCGCGATAGTGTTATTGGATGCGCCTCTGAAGCGAAAGACGCGGCGCGATAGTATTGTTGGGTGCGCCGGTACGCAGAGAAGTTTAAAGGAACAGTGCGTCGGCACGCAGAGCAGCAGAAGGTAAACTGCGTCCAGTCGCAGGCCACAGAAAGAAAAATTGCGTCCCTGTCTTAAGATGATCTGTTGACTGTATTTTTCTGTTCATAAGGTGTTCTGGGTTAGTTCTGTGATTACTGATCTGATAACTGTAGTGGACTGTAACTGTTGTATACTTGTTGATCATTTGATTCTTCATGAAAAGAAGTAGGGGGTTGTAGCTCCCTTCCAGGAGAGACTGGAAAATGAGAGAGAGTTGTAGCTCTCTGCAGGTTGCAGCCTGCGTACTGGTAAAGGACTGCACCAGTACAAGATCATTGTAAAAGAATTTCTAAATTGAAAGAAGATAGAGACATATTGCAGCAGGTGGTTTTCTCCCACATTGGGTTTCCACCTTACATCTTGTGTTCTTTGGTGTGACTGTCTATTTTCTTTGTTCATGCTCATTATTTTATGGTACTGATATGCAAGAATAATTCAAAAGATCAAATAAGGAAGATTTGTTAAATTGCTAGATAATACTGATTCACCCCCCCCCTCTCAGTATTATTTCCAACACAACATTGCTTCTAGTAAAACCAAGCTTCATCAATAAGCTATCAATGTGGGGATACAAAGCTTTTGGAGCTTCTTCAAACTATAGAGGGCTTTCTTCAGTCTACGCACATGAGTTTTTCAGTCATGTACTTCAAAGCCTTGTGGTTGCTCCACATATACTTTCCTTGAGGAAGCCATGCAAAAAAGCATTCTTCACATCCATTTGGTAATGTGAGCATCCTTGGTTGGCAACTAGAGCCACAATAGATCGGATGGTTGTATAATGGGCAACAGTTGCAAAGATTTCATCATAGTCCATTCCCTCTATCTGTGAGAACCCTCTGGCCCAAATCTAGCTTTATATTTTTCAATACTCCCATCAACACCATGTTTAAGTTTATACAACCATTTAGAAGACACAACAAACTTACCTTGGGGTCTTGGAACCACTTCCCATACATCACTATGAATGATAGACTCATATTCTTTAGCTATTGCATCTTTTCACACTAGAGCCTTCACAACTTCTTCAAAAGTACATGATTCAACTTGAATAATGTTGCTCATGGCTACAACATATCCATGGAACTTACATGGTTTCTTGCTTTCTCTAAAGGTTCCTTTGGGAGTAGCATGTTTATCAACATCTTGAAAGGTGTCATGAGGCCATAAAGGTCTCCTTTTAGTAGGAGGATCACATGGAAGAGGATCCATGGGCTCCATGGGTTCATCAACATGATCAATTTTAGGCTTAGGATTTTCTTGTATTTCAAATGCGTCATCTTGACTATCAACATTAGCAGGAGGAAGAGGAGTGTCTCTTGCCTTTCCAAGAGTTGCATCTTCATGAAATGTTACATCACTGCTAAACTCTATATTTCTTTGTCCATTTACATATATTCTGTAAGCTTTAAAATATTCACAATAACCAACAAACGTAGATTTCTTACCTGAAGCTTCCATCTTGTTCCTCTTTTCTTTTGGCACGTGGCAGTAGACAAGACAACCAAAGATCCTTAAGTGCCCAACCTCGGGCTTTTCACCATAGAAGACTTCTTCCAAAGTCCTGTTGTTTAGGGCACGATAAGGAGATCTATTTTGAAGATAGACAACTGTGTTATCAGGTTCTCCCCATAGAAACTTTGGTAGTTTCTAATAATGCAACATAGCTTTCATTGCTTCCATGATAGTTTTATTCTTTCTCTCAGCCACACCATTTTGTTCTGGGTTATACGGTAGTGTGTTCTCTTTCCTAATTCTAGCTTCCTTGCAGAAGTCTTGAGATCTTGTCCACTCAAGTGATGAGATGGCTTGACGTCTTCCTCAATCCTGATACAAAGGACTTCGTTCTCACATTCATCAAATGCATCTGTTGATCCCAAAATAAGAGCAAGAGCAATAGTAGCAAAATAATTAAACATAATGAAATTATACCTGGTGACGAGGCAAGACTTTCTTTCTTTTCTAGATCTGAGAGTGGCTCCTTCATTATCCTTGAACCAGCTTCCTCTTGGAGTTTACTTTTCCTACACTATTTTGCACCCTGATGATCTTCAAGATCTGCTTTTCTTGATTGCATCCTCATTTAGAAGTTAGTGAAAGAATCATTCAAATACTCATGCAGGAAGAATAACCAATGATCTATCAAGATAAATCTAAACAAGAGCATTGACACAAAGAAACAACATAAGGCTTGAAAATACTTATTTTTTAATGGGGATTGAAGGAAGTTGTTAGCTCCCTCTTGATCCAGCCTCCATAAGTTACCATTGACCATCAGTCATATGTCATTGGTAGAAGAAATGCATCTTTTTTAACACTAGGCAAACTCCATCATGATCCACTCTAATCTCAGGCATTTCGGATCCATTTTTCTCACATGAGGTAATGCTTTATAGTGAAGATGTATAAACTTTTGGTGCCATGGTTTATATTGATGATTACTTATCATGAATCAATGCTTGAATAGGTCTTCCATTGATTTTGTAAAGATCTTCAAATCTTGATCCCAAAGTGAAGGCGTGTAATAATAATTATAAATATTGACTTCATTGCCTGCAATTATATTAGTTACAAATTTACAATCCATCTTTGATTGCTACTAAAGAGGTTAGTTTTGAAATTATCATTCCATCTTTTGCAAAAGTCACGATTCTTACCTACAACCGCTAATGTTAGTAAACTCTAATATCAAAATTACCAAAACCCATAAGATTATCATGTTTCTTATATAATGTGAGAGAGTCAAAACCCCCCTATCTTCAACATTCAATTTCTATTAATTATTCTGTTATAACCTTCTATGCATTATACTTCTTTTCAAGACAACATTTTCTTGCACATGCATAAACAAAAGTAAAACTATTCTTTACTTTTGCATGCATAAACAAGTACCAAAACTACAACTATTAAACACATGTAACACTTTAATTACTATATGCAAAATTACTATCATATCTTGGGTTCCTTGAAATCTTGGAAGAACATTGGTAGTAAGATTTCAGCAGTAAGGAAGGAGTGATAGCTCTTATCTTCTTGGACTTGTCTTCACCAAAGCTCTGATGCCATGTTGAAATTCTGATGTTCTATGTTGTAACAATCACTTTTTACATAACTTCTTTATGCAACAATATTATCTAAACAATAGTAGATAGAACATAAATCAAATGCACAATAGAAGATAACCAAGAACAAAATGAGACAAAGAATTTAGGTCCAATGACCATGGCAAAACCCATAATAGTAAAACCCAACCAGATTCCTCTTCTATTAGTAATCAATTGTTCAACAAAGATATAAAGTACAATGGGAGATCAAGAGAATGAGTAAGTTCAACCAAATCTGAACAAGCTCTAGCATGAAGATCACTAGTAGCAGCAACAGGTGCACACACTGAATCAACCTTCGCTTTATGAACTAAATCAACACTGAAACACTGAAGCATTGAATCAACCTTGGCTGACCAAGTTCTGCTCTTACTCTCCAAGTCTCTCTTGCACAATCTTCTTCAACTCTCTCTCAAGTTCGAATCCTTCTTTCACAATGCACAAGTAGTGAGGGGAGAAAGAATGAGGCACATATATATAGGAGGAGCAACGAATCCATGCCATAAAGGAGGAGTAACATATACCCATTTAGGAAATGTAACTCATGCCATTAGGAAGGAACACATGCCTTTATAACTTATGCCATTAAAGAGTGCGTAAGAAGAATCTTTCATGGTATGCTTTAATAAGAGCATAAAAGAGTGAAAGAGGAATCTTTTACGATGAGCTTTTATTGAGTGCAAGAGAGTGAAAGAGCATTAATGAGAGTGTAAGAGGAATATGCCATGCCAATAATGAGAGTGTAAGAGAACATTATTGAGTGACTTGAATTTCTTTTTAATAATAAATTATAATAATAATAATATTGATGATTAAGTGAAAATTGAACTATTAGGATTGATTGATGATCATAAGAGGTTTTCCATCAACAATACTTGATTACCAATTGATGCGAGGTGATTTACTATTTTTGGAAAGTCATATTTGAGACTTTCTATTTTTAGAAATTCATCCTTGAGGTGCCAAATTTTCAACGACTCATCTTCATTTGGATCATTATCAACAATTTTGATTTATGTGCTAAGAAGAGAGATAAAATCAGTGAAAGACAAGAGAAGAAGAGCTAAAGTCAAAGGAGAGAGAGAGCAAAGGTCAAAGAAGACGAAATTCTCCCACCCGTACGAAGCTTTTGCCCTAGTTTTTGTCACATGTGCGAAGGTACATGTCTGCTACATAGGCTGAAATATTTAAGAAGTTACTGCATGTCTAAAAAATCAGAGTTTAACCAAGGTTTGAAGAAGTTTGACTATCGTTGACCTGGTTGAAGAAGGATTGAAGGAGGGTTGACTTCGGTCTTGTGGGAGGTCTTGGTCTTGAATTTCGGGCCTTGGATTTCTCACTTTGATTTGATTGTTTAAGAAGAGAAGATTTGACTAGGTTTTCCCCCTTGTGGGGTTTTGCCATGGCTTGGAGCCTATATCTTGTGTTCATTGTCTTCTTGTGATCTTCATGTTTATGTTTTGATAATTGTTTGATGAAGAGAACATAATAAAAGAATAAAGAAGCTAACATATATTCACAAGCAATTATCAAGTAAGAGAAATCAACCTTAATTAGCTGCCCTTGTGATTTCTCAAGATGGCTCACCTCCAACAACAATGTAGTAGAGGTTGGGGTTGGCTTCACTCTGGGAGAAGCCCAATTCTTGAAGTTAACTAGCTATCCGAGCATTCCATGCTCGTGGATCCTGTTTGAGCCTATACAAGGCTCTCTTGAGTCTGCAAAAGTGTGACTCTCTGTTGCATGTCTCAAACCCCTTACATTGTCCAATATAAATCTCCTCCTGAACAACCCCATTGAGGAATGTTGTTTTAATGCCCATTTGGTGGATCTTCCACCCTATCTGAGTTGCAATCACTATGATAGTCTTGACAAACAAATATCTAGCCACTAGATCAAAGGTCTCATCATATTTGATCCTTTCTACCTACGAGAACCCTTTTGCCACAAATCTGGCTTATATTTCTCGATGCTCACATCAACCACATGCTTGATCTTGTAGACCCAGCGAGAACCCACCACAAATTTTCTCTCTAGCCTCTGCACAACCTCTCATACACCATTCTTCATGATGGAGACATACTCCTCCACCATGGCATTTCTCCACACCTGCTAAGTGGCTACCACTTGATAACTGGAAGGCTCAACATCCAACGACTTCTTCATGAGTGTCATATATCATGTGTACTTCTATGGTTGTCTGTTCTATCGAATCGATGTACTAGGAGCACCAACTTGCCTTGCATCTCTTGGATCGACTGCTTTTCCCTTCTCGCTCTCCTTCTCTTGTGTTGGGAGTCATCGCTTGAGTGGGCTCCACTCACTCTCTTGACTGCGTGTCCCCCTCGTCCTCATGCTGTTCGACTTGGGAGCCTGCTACTCCTCTTCTTGCACAATAGGAAGCTCATGCTCTAAGGACTTTTTAAAATCCCTTTCCTCCTCAAACTTCACATCTCTCTTGATGATTGTTTTCCTAAGTGCTAGTATATACACCTTGTATGCCTTAGATGTCTTGTTGTAGCCCACCAAGATGCCCTTATCTATTGTGGCTCCAACTTCTTACTTTGCTCCTCTGGTATATGGCAGTACACTAGGCTACCAAATATTCAGAAATGTGATACATCTGGTTTCTTCCTAGTAAAAGCCTCCTTTGGTGTAACTTGCCCCAACACTTTGTGTGGGTCCCAGTTATGCAGGAAAACTATTGAATTGCATTCCTCAGCCCAAAGAAATTTAGGTAGTCCCTGGTCATGCAACATGGCTTTGGTTGCTCCAACTATGGCCTTGTTCTTGCACTTTGTGACCCTGTTTTGTTGATGTCGTCCTTGGCACACAACGCCTTGAGTGCATTTGAGGTATATTTCCCACCATTATTAGACCTCAACGCCTTGATTTTCTTACCAATCTAGTAATCAAACAAGCTCGTGTACTCCATCAACTTTGAGAAGACTTCATCTTTATTTTTCATGAAAAATATCCAGGTCGTCCTCGAATGATTATCAATGAAGGTGACCTAATACTTGTACCCTCTAAAGGATATTGAAGAGAAGGACCACAAACATCTAAATGAACAAGGTCCAAGATACCCTTGGCCCTATTATCTCTGCTAGGGAAAGTGTTTTTGGCATATTTGAAGCGTGTAGCCCTTGCACACCTCATGCTTGTCCACGCTGCACTGTGGCAGCCCTGGCACCCCTCATGCTTGTCCAGCTGCACTATGGCAACCCTGTCACTATCTCCTTGAGAATATTTAGCGCACTATGGTGTAGATGCCCCATGCACCTATGCCACAACTCACCAAGCTCCTTGCTTGAGCCACAACAACCTCTGCTAATTAATGTTGCGGATGTCTCAAACTATAATTGTATAGGCTCTAATGCCTAACCTCAATTTGCTTAGCCACTTTGGAGTCTGAGGGTTTTATAAAAACCCTACCCTATTTGAAGGTCACCACGTACCTCTTATCCTCTAGTCTTGAAATTGAAACATGGTTCTTCTTGAGCCCAGGTACGTAAAGGACATCTTTGAGATACAGATTGTTTCTAGACTCTCTCTCAAATCTGATTGTACCAATACCCTCAACTCGATACTTCCTATCATCTCCCATCTCAATGTCGAACTACATGTCCCTTTCTGATAGTTTGCTGAAATACTTCTTACTTCCTATCATATGATAGGACACACCGTTGTCTACATACCATAAACTAGTAGCCACTAAGCTTACCATGCAAGCAATGAGTGAAAACTCCTCAAAATGAGAAGAGAACTCATCTAGCTTTGCAGAGGCTACTACTTGGTCCTTCTTGGATCTTTTCTTCTTGTTAGGGCATTTAGTATTATAATGCCTAACTAGTTGCACAAAAAGCGCTTGATCTTGCTGAGATCCTTTTTCTTCTTCTCACCCTTGGAGATCGACTCTCCACCACCATTTTTCTTTTTGCCCTTGGATCTTCCCCCTTTACTGGTAGGGAAAAACTCTCTTCATCTTCTTCGGTCTTAACACGAGACCCAGATCGAGCTTGTCTGCAAATCTCTTCTTGGACACAATCACCCCTTAATCTCTCCCAGTTTAGAAGGTTTTCTTTGGCACATATCCCATATGTGAAAGTTTGCCATGATTTGGTGAAACCCAACAGGGAAAAATACACTAGATCCTTATTTGGAATTGTCTTGCCCACACCAGTCAACTCTTCCCTCACTTGGGTAAACTTGGTGAGGTAAAACACAATGAAATTCGACTTGGACATTTTAATAATCCTCTATTTATCCTTCCTCACCACTATCCTCTACACCATGAACAAAAGTTGGTTGCACTATTCAATCTGTTGAATTTTTTAGCTATGGTCGGTCTTCATAAGTCATATTCTAGCCCTTGATAAATATATGTAATAAAAAATGTAAGACATGTTCTTCATGTCAATTTCAAAAGAAAAATTTTGAATTTCTAAAAGTTGAATTTTTGGCCTCAAATGACAAGTCGGCCCTCCAAAAGATGAAGTTGGTCCCAGTGAAGGGACACACCCATTCAGGCTCTTGATATAGGCTATTCATCGTACTCCACAAGGCATGAATTCAGATCATCTGAGGGAGAGAGAAAAGGGCGGATTTGAGGCAGAGTAAAAGATGAATCTGAGATAGTGATTTGAGGTAGAGTTTCAACTTTACGGGTATACAGGATTGCAGGACCGAGATTCTTGGGCACAATAGGGGCTGAAATTTGGCACTAGCAGATTAGACCAGGCCAAGTTCATTGAGCAGCAATTTAATTTGTTTAAAGGGCAATTTGACCAACTATGACGAGAGCTTTGTCACTAGTCAATTTGACTTTATGTTGACTTGAAGAATTAGATGTATCTCTGTTGAATTGAATAATTTCTCTAAGGAAATGGTTGTTGGGCTTTCCCCCCATGTGGGTTTTCCTAGGGTAAAATTCATGTCTCCTTTGACTGTATCTTTCTGATCCTTATGGCATTTTATTTCTACAGTCGAGATCTTGTGTAATTGCTTTATGATGAATTTGAATTTAAGAAAAGATTAGCATAAGAAATCATAAGAAGTAATTATCAGTTAGAAGATCCTATGAAAAATCAACACAATCTATCCTCAAATTTGAGACCCTGATACGCGACAGTGCCAAATTGCATTGCCCAGAAACCCTAACGGCCTAATCGACTTGGTGAACTTGCTCCCTTAGAATCACAGACTCTGCTCTTGAAGATAAAAATTGGTTTTGGTCTTCAATCAGAGACTATGCTTTGATAGTCTATTACATTTCCTTAGTACTGGATAGGAAATCTAACATGTATAGACTGTACCTCCTAGATTTGAATGCCAAATCTTTTGAATCTTTTACTAGAGAAAGCCACATATATCTTTCCAAATCCTCAATCAACACTCATTTCATGTGGCTAGAAAGAGGAATGGTTTTGACGCTAAAGGGTAGTCCTAAAGGGTACTCATCGAAGAATAGCCTGTCCTGATACCACTTGCTAAGATCCAGATCGGCCAAGCAAGCATAATTAACAATGAATACCAAAATCCAATGCCAATATTATTTTAAATGGTGATGGATATTAAGATGCCACGTCGAGCGGGAAATCTCCCAAATTTTAATATAGTATGATCAATTACTCCACACAAGGTGATTATGAATGGGTCTCCTTAGTCTATATATAGGAAGAGAAGTAGGGTTAGGTGGTTCTATGCTACGCTTCTAGGCCATGGTGCCTAAAAATAAAGATTGGGCTCTAATCCTCAAGAGGGAACCCTAGGTGGTTCCCAACGATCCTAAAGAGAGAGGCCCAAGTCAGATCAACTTAAATTGGGATAATGTTAGACAGGTGATTATCAAAGGTTCTTAACCATAGGGTAAGCATGGTTTCCTTTAGTGTTGATAATATCGGTATCGGCGAAATATTGGCGAGGGTCCTTAAAACATCTTATCGGCAATATCGGCGAAAATTTTAAATATTGGCAAATATCGGCAAGCATAAAAAATCAATTTTTCAGATTATTAAATATAGCCAATATTTTCAAAATATGGCGATATTTTGCCAATATTTTCAAAATATCACGATATTTTAAAAATATCATGATATTTACTCGGCGATATATCGTTTTGCCGAAAGTATTGCAATATTTTCGAATATCGCTGATATTATCAACACTGGTTTCCTTTGCTCTCTTGAGGAAGTCAGCTTCTCCTTCCCCTTCCTCTTCAGAATTTTTGTAAGTGCCTCATGTTTATGGGTTTGCATGGGGGCTTGTACCCACCAGCAATACATATAAATCTTTCACATAGCTGCCTAGAAGGAACCGCTCAGAACCTGCAAATCTCTTCATGGAAAAGCCCTCCACTGTTGATAGGGAAGCCATCCTGCAGGAAGTCTCATGGAGCCCTCACAAGCCTTGTGGGGCCTAGTGCCCTCTCGGATCACAGTGAAATGATCTTGATTCTCTGCGAAGGCCTACTTGTAAACCCTTAGATGATTGTCTCGGTGATTAGCCACTGTTAGTGCAATGTTTTTGTTTTAAGGAATCTACATAGCTTTGTCTTTCTTTGCCATATATTATAATGATGACCAACAATTTAGCTTCTTGTTTTATATCTTATCTCCATTCACAAATTTTCTTATTTTGTTCAGTTATAAAACAGCATTATTATTTATGGTAAAAGCAAAAATGTCCCAATATGTTGGTTCCTTGAGAATTATTATCTGGGAATGTGCAGTCTCAGACATTGTTTTGGTTGTGCATAAAATAGGTGGATCCTTCAGGTTCTTATTTTTCATGGAAGGCTTCAGCAATGGGCAAAAACGTAACCAATGCAAAAAGTTTTCTTGAAAAGAGGTAACGTTGCATGACCAACTTCTGCTTTTGATATCTCTACATCAATTTTTGTATATCATTTCATGGTTAGTACTTTTGCAATGCAATTTTTCATTTAAATCAATATGGATGATTTCTAGATAGAATTGACATAATTATGAGGATATACATTGTTAATTTTGTTATCCTTGACCATAATCATGGCAGACTAGTGGTTTCATTGCCGTCAGTGGACAGCATGGTAGATCTCCAATGAAAGATCTCGGCTTTAGTGCTTTTTGTCGGCATTAGTTGTCCAAGATAATTTTGATGTTGTGTGATGTCTTTGACCCACCTTAGACGAACTGATAAATTTTTCAGTAAATATCTTTTCCTTTTTGACAACTTTTTACAATGGCACGAGAAAACTTCTCAATTTAGTGAGCTTAGTCCAAGTGCTCTTATTGTTGGACCACAGTGCTGCATAACGAGTTTGTATCTTTTGTTGAGATTAATTGAAAACCCAAATACAAGATTTTCTGCACAGGGAAGTCCTCTACAGCCCAGTATAGGGGCAATGTTGTAGCAGTTTAAATGTTTGTTTGTAAACATTTACATGTAAATAAAAACAATAAAAGAATGCAATGTAATGCCAGTTGTAAGAAAACATAATATGTATAAATATACAAACAAATCACACAAATCACTTGTCTGTACTTCTCTGCTCAGTTTGTTGGGTTCGCTTTCGCTCGATCAATTCACTTTGGATTTCTTTTCAGTTTCTTACAAAAAATTGAAGTAGATGGTGAAGATATTCATCTTGAATAATGAGAGAACTACAGATCCCCAGATGGTCACATTCATATCTCCCTATGATATCTGTCAAAGCCTCAAGTATTTCCATTCTCATCATTTCAGAGTTTATCTGAAGGATGTGGCAGAGATTCATCATTCATGTTATTGCAGGTCCTGAGAGTTATGGCCAGAGGTCTAATCACTGGTGAGCGTGAGCTATGTGATTAGGGTGTTCAGAGTTGTAATTGTACCGAGGGTTGATATGTGATAAGGGTAAATAGAGTAGTTTATAGAAAATAGCTACTTCATCATACTCTACGTTTTTGATGTAATATTTGGATGATGGCGAGTGTGAAGAGCTCTTTGCTGGGTTTGTTATGTAATATATTTTGTTATCATGTTTATGTTTCAAACTCTCCAATATTTAACATTTGAGAACAAATTTATACTAGGTTATGAAGGAATAGTTCAAAATTAATAAAACCAGCCTAGATCCATCTTAACTTCGGATCTATCAAGTGCCAAGAGGGATCAAATTTCTCAAGGTGCCAAAAAACCTTTCCTCAAGTTTTGAACGCAAAAAAGAGGTTTGCAACTCGAAAGATTTGATCTCTTTCAGCGCTTGATAGATCTGTATTTAAGATGGATCTAGCCTGGTTCACTAATAACAGCCCAAGATTAAATATGTTTTGAGAAGATGAGAAAATAATAAAATATTAATGAAGAGAAATTAACTTTAAAGTATGACAGTTTAACTCTGCCTAGGTTGGCCTGCCAATAATAAAGGCAGGCTGTAGTATATATTATTGAGCTGACCTTTCCTATATAGGGTTTACATACTACAGATTCACTTTTATGCTCATCAACTGCCGCCATATTATCAGACAATTTCAGAAAGGATACTACACATCTATTGCACACTTGTCTCCAACAAATGCAGCAGATTTCAGGCATAATTTTTCTTTAACTTGGTCGACCTCCTTACTATAGTGACCTATCTACTATGACATCATCACTGCATCAGCAAAATTATTGTTTGAGGGGCACTATGTCAGCTTACCGAGGTGCTTGAGCAGTAATTTTTTTTTTTTACACAGTTATATCACTGTCAAATTTTTACTTGTTTCTTTCTCATTGATTATGAACAATGGAGCTAGTCATAGGCCATAGATCTAGCCTTAAAATTGATGATCACAAGTTTCACTGGCTCTGCCTTTCACTGATTTTAATTAAAGGATGAGTATCCTCTTAATGGCCACTTAAACCAATTTTGCTTTTTGGACCTATGTTACATCCCTTTGCGAATGGAAGGAAACCAACTCCAGGAGGTCAAACGGCTTCCCTCACACTCTCAGGTGGAAATTCTTGATGGATTATCTCACTGGCTGCATTCAAATATGACACCCTAAGTGAATTATCTGTGGGGCCACGTTGGGATATTACAGTATCTTCACTGAGTGCACTGGGTATCCCATCTTTCAGTGGATGATTACCTAAGGGGTGTCAACATATATCTATAATCTTTGCTCTATGGAATCATATCTATGCATGCCCACCTTGGGGGTCACCTTCACTTTCTTTTCTCTATGCAAGTGATGATGACCATTCTAGGGATGTGGAAACATAGAATAGTAAACCAAGACCCCATGGTGTTTTAATTTCATAAAATTCCAAATTCTCAAAATCAGCGGAACAATGTGACATCAACAAAATGGAGAATATATAGATTGTGCCATGTCACATATGGACATGACAAAAAAAGGAAAAATACCATGTTCTCTATTGCAATCGGCATTTGAGGATATTTGGAAACCTAAAAAAATCAAAAGGTGTATTAAAACCTGGTGTGAGTAGGTGCTCCCTAAAACCTGAGACACACATCTAGAACAACTCAATCTTTGTTGAAAAGCTCCCATGCTCCCAACACTATTCCTGCTATTTCAAGAGCATTTTGTACCTGCTCTGAAGCTTCTGGGAGCAGGGAAATGATGGGTACAGGTTCCACACCTCATGGGAGCAGCACCCATGAAATGTTGATAGATAATAATAATCAGCATCATGTTTGTCCTTGGCTACATGGGAAGTTTGGTGTTGGAGATGTTTCAACCTCTCAAGGTTCCTAGTATGCTGGATGATCACCAAGTTCCCCCTGACTTTGGAGTATGTTGCAATTGCATACTAGCTTTCCCATTTCCTAGATGTGTATGGAGTTGTGACAAGGGACGACCCATAACATTTGGAGCCCATAAACAATAGTTGGTACATCATTTTTCTTCATTAAATATATCACTAAGTTGCATGAAATGTAACTAGTTTCAGAAACGGGAACACCTAGAAGCACAACCACCCCCCCCCCCAACAAAATTGTGTGGGAGAACAATATATATATATATATATATATATAACATGTTATCTTGCAAGAAAATAAGAATGATAATTTGTGGATAGGTTTAGAAACTAATTAAACATTAATTTGTCCTCATTTTCCTTAGATTAATATTTTTTAGACTTCCTATGAGTCCCATGCACCTCAGGGGCACTTGGACATTTCCAAGAAAGTTCCGAGGTGTTTCTGAGTTTCAACAAGTTTCCAGTACTTGTAGTGGTACTGTGGTACGTAGGCAGTTTAGGAGTTCCATGCATTGGATCCATATATATGAAATATGGTTATCTTTATAAGGCTAGTCTTACATGAGAGAGTCATTACTGGAATTAGGTTGTGATGTCACCGTATAACGTCTTTAAAGATAGTTTGATTAATGTCCTGGGTTGCTAGTTACCACAGTATATTCGGTCATGGCCTAGGATTTCTACTCAAGCACAGGTAAACCTTGATCTAAGACACCTGAGTATGGGTAGCAATAACTGTTCTTTGTTTCTGACATTGAGGGATGATAAGTGGTTCTACTATAATATGATGACACCATTCTCAGTTTTGGGCACGATCATTTATTTGCAGTGCATTGAGTGAAATACATTAGTTTGGTCGATTACTTGTGTTGGCCAAGGTTGACACAGCATTAATTCAATAAAAAAACGAATGCAGATTTATGTTTATTTTAAATATATTATACTTTGTAAAGGTTTATTGCCATTACTTGAACCTTTCCATAAATGTATGCAGATATACAGAGGACATGGAGCTTGATGATGCAGTGCATACTGCCATATTGACACTGAAAGAAGGGTATAATAATGAAAATGCTAATTTTCCATTGATTTCTAGAAATCCCATAAAGTTTGAGTTTGTGTGATGATCTTTAAGATAATAAGCAGAGAGTTGGTTCAAAAACTTTTTCCTTCTCTTGTTTGTGTAGGTTCGAAGGGCAGATATCAGGGAAAAATATTGAAATAGGTGTGGTGGGCACTGATCGAAAATTCAGGTATATTTTTTGCTCAGTTAGGATGGAGCAAGTTTAAGCATAAAAACTGGAGCTTGTTTATATTTTTATATTTAACCAAAATGTAAAGGATGCATCTTACTAAATTTGTTTATGAATTTGGTACAGAGTGTTGACCCCTGCAGAAATTAATGACTTTTTGGCTGAGGTGGAGTAATTCCTATATGGCTTTTGATCCAGAGGACTATATTTTCTTATTTAAAAATTATTTGTACCATTGAAGGAACAAATCTTGGTAAAAGCTAATAGTTGTAGCCAAACTTTTCAAATGAATTCAAACATTGGAGGAAACATTTTCAATCCCGTCTTTTGGAAATTTATTCCATTCAAAATGGAGAAAATTCCTACCTTTTTGGTTGTCATGCTTCTCCACACGTCAATTGGCAAAATCTCTTGAAAATAAGTGCTAGTCCACAATTGTGCCGTAACTTTTTGGGAACATTCTAAAGTGGTGCATCTGACTTCCTAGCAGTTAGATCTGGTTATTCGGCAACGAGCTTTCCTGATAAATTTGGTAAAGTTTTAATACCTTCTTCTAGATATTTAGTATTATTCTCCTGCTCCTTATTGGGATGTTATTAGAATATTACTTTTATAAAGGGGTAAATGGGTTTGATTCATGGAAGAGTAGCACACTCAATATTCTTTTTCAAGTTTATATCTCAATATAAATGAGAAGTAACACTAATTAGAAATATAACACCTTTCAAAATATTTAAAAATACCAGCATAGATCCATTTTAAATACGGATTTAATATGAGCCGAGAGGGTTCCAATTTTTTCATGAGCTGACGTTATTTAAATGTTTTGTATAGTAATTATTTATTTATTTATTTTCTATGTTGGCAGATATGAGCAAAATTTCAACTTTGATTACTGACAGATACCCTTACGCATCATACTGGGCTGTAGAATGAGCCTCTTGGCTCAATAACACTCGTAAATAATAAGTTGCATATTTTTCCATGGCATTTGCTTATATCAATATTGGAAAACTACAAAGCATATGCACAAAATAGTTTAGAAAATATATAGTTTCAGTGGTATGGAGGACATCCATTGCATAGAGGAAGTCATGTTCATTTTACAACCCTATATGGGGATAAGTGTAACGTTGATGCTTAATGTTGATGTTTATCAAGGTATATGTTGACTCAGCTTAATATTTAAAAAATAAACAAATTATAATTATTTTATGATCCAAAAAGGTGAATAAAAAAAAATATTGAACATTAATTAATATCATGGATATTTAAAAAATAAACAAATTATAATTATTTTATGATTTAAAAGGGTGAATAAAAAAATATTAAACATTAATTAATATAATGGAAATATCATTGTAGATCTATTTTATCTTAAATGTGGTCTTTTAAGCATGAGGTAATTTTCATCTTAACTATTTAGATTTGCCAAATGCTTAATAAATCTTGGAATTGAGATGGATCTACATTTGTTTATCACAGAATTTTATATTATCATTCCAAGTAACATAAAATTGTTTGATCATAAAAGAATTCTATCATGCAAATGGAATTTTAACTTTCTTAGAAATGGCAATTCCAATAAAATGCACACCTAGGCAAGAGGATGAATAAACACTTCTTTTAGCCATAGTTATTAGAAACGGTGTATATATATATATATATATATATATATATATATATCTTATTAGAAAATATCTCTATATCTCTATTTAGTAATGCTCAGTCTTTTAGATGTTTCTATTCTTATTCTTTTAGCAGTTTCTTAGATGAAACTGTTTGTTCGATATTCTACATAGAAACCTGATGTTTCTATTCTTGTAAATATCTTTGTATTATCATTGAGCTGTTTGCTCCATGTGAATTAATTCATTGAACATTCTTTTATGGTATCAGAACAAGGTTAAGAGATTCTTCTTGAAACAGTAATTCTATCTGCATCGTAATCTCTCGAGTCCTTTCTAAGGTCGAGCCCTCTGTAAGCCAGGCAACCTTCACTGAGTCTTAGCCTCGGCTTTGCTCGCTGTGATAAAAGCTTACAGTCGTCCATCTCGATACAGAAATGGATTCTTCCTTTGCATGATCTTTTTATTAAGAAAATAACTTTGGGGCGGTGACTGTTTTCATGGGAGCGGAATTTTTTTTGGCTGACCAGTTTTGCTTAGAATTGTGAATCCGGCTATCTTCGTCTTCGTCTGGCGGCTACTCAACCACAACGTGGAATTCCTCAGCAATCGTGATCCAGGTGTTTTCCCTCAAAACTCATTCTTGAAAGTCAGAGTCGTGGTTTGAAAATTCGATCTGTAGGCAAAATCGTGGTTTTTATTTCAACTCTGTCAAAATCCCGTGGTTTTTATTTCAACTCTGTCAAAATCCCGTAGATGGAAATGCACCCTATTTTTTTGATATCCGCTATGCTATGAGATAAGAGGAGGATATCACTACAGGCGTCTTGATATTTGAAACCTGTGGCTAATATATTTTTTTTTTTGAAACCCGTGGATATATTCTGCCGACCCGTGAATATATATTTGCAAACTGTGGTTCATTCTGTGGATACATTTGAAACCCGTGGTCATGATATTTCAATCCCGTGGATAGATATTTGAAACCCGTGGTTAATATATATTTCTTTTGAAACCCGTGGATATATTCTGCCGACCCGTGAATATATATTTGCAAACTGTGGTTCATTCCGTGGATACATTTGAAACCTGTTATATATATATTTCAAAAATCCGTGGATACAAATCTCGCAGGTGGTTAATATATACTGCAGACCCGTGGATACTTGAAAACCGTGGTTCATTCCTGAAACTCGTATATACCTGAGACGTATATACCTGAGACGTGACGTGAAGCTCACGTGGGCCAATACATCTGTGGTGTTTGCCGGAAGCATAGATCGTATTTGTTTCAGATCTGCGTATTTGTTTTGTGGGCCAATATATCCGTGGTATTTACCAGCAGTGTAAACGTGAAACTGAGACAACATATGTGGGTCCGTATTTCAAATTTTGTATTTGCTGTATGTATGGTTCTGATTGCCGGCAGTGGGTTACCAATCAACGGAATTTTTTTTTTTCTTGTGATCCTGACAGTCTTCATTACAAACTCAGACCTGTGACATCTGTTTATTGCATCAGTGTACTCTTATGGTAGACCGGCATTTTCTTGTGGCAAACTGTATTCTCAGAACTGTATTAGCAGTACTACTATTGTTTTAGACAGCTGAAAGTCCGTTCTTTAAATTTTCACCAGCATAAGCAGTCAGCTACATTGTTCTTGTGTGTCATACTTTTGTATTCTCTTTGTGAAAATGGCCACACTTACCAATCTGATGTTAGAAGGAAATCAACGGTTTAATGGCAGCAACTATAACATTTGGAAACAAAGACTGCTGACCATTTTTGAGTACAGGCGTCTTGATCAACTCATTTTGGGCAAAGAGCTTCGTCCAGGTACAGCCGGGACCGATCAAGATAAATTTGATGATCGAAATCGAGAGGCTGTTATGCTTCTCAAGCTCTCTGTAGCTGATGATCAGTTACCACAGATCCCTTCTGGCAAGACAGCTGCTGAAATCTGGGAACAGTTGAAAGAATTGCATGAGACATCTGATAAAAGCAGAGCTTTTTTTCTAAAAAATCAGTTGTTCTCCATCATGATGGATGAACATATGTCTTTACAGGAACATCTCAACAAAATTAAAGACATTCGAGATCAGCTCGACGCCATTGGTCGGACCATGGAGGAAGAAGATATGGTAGTCATTACCCTGAAGAGTCTACCAAAATCTTATGAACACTTCATTGAAACACTCAACATTACAACCACAAATGTTGATCTGAAGTTTTCAGATTTATGTACCAAACTTCTGCAGCAAGATAGGTGGAAACAGCAGTTTGGTAGTGGTACTTCATCAGTGCCCTTGGAAAATGCATTTGCTGCAAAATATCAGTCCTCTCAGTCTTTTCAGCAGAGAGGATCATCTCAGTCTTTTGATCCTAACAGGAAGAAAAGTGTACAGTGTAATTACTGTCACAAGTTCGGTCACATGAAGAAAGACTGCAGGCAGAGGATTGCTGCTGAACAAAAGAAACAGGAAGGGTCACATCAGACAGCGAATGTTGCAGAACATTCCGAGCAGACAGATTCTGCCTTTTACGCCTTTATGGCTAAAAGGTCTTCAGAACATGTACCTTCCTCTGCATGGTACATTGATTCTGGTGCATCACGCCACTTCTCTCACAGGCGTGACTGGTTTATTGACTTTTCACCTTTCAGTGATTCAGTTGTATTTGGTGGAGGTGAAAAGTACACTGTTGCTGGCAGGGGTACAGTTCAAATTCAGTCTGGTGGACGCACGCTCATATTTCTAAATGTATATTATGTTCCTGGTATGGAGATTAATCTGCTCTCTGTCAGTCAGATTATGAGGAATTCTCCTCAGCTTGATGTTATGTTCAGTGCACACAAGTGCTCCATCATTGACAGGGAGACTAGTCTGACAGTTGCTACTGGCCTCGAGGACCATGGTCTATACAGGCTACTTGACACCGGTGACTTTCTAGAAGTGGCACTAGCAGCTCGTGTCTCTCCCATCAGTACTCTATGGCATCAGCGATATGGGCATCTCAATATGCAGTATCTCTCTCAGCTCTCTCGGGAGGGACTTGTGTCAGGATTACCTGATATCCAGACTCAGCAGTTGGGGGTATGCAGCGCCTGTCAAGCGGGAAAGCAACATCGGTCATCATTCAAAAATGGAGAATCTTGGCGCGCATCCTAGGTACTTCAGTTACTTCATGCTGATATTTGTGGTCCTATGAATACAGCTTCTATAACTGCTTGCAAATACTTTTTACTTATTGTAGATGACTTCAGTCGAAAGATGTGGGTGTATTTTTTAAAAAATAAATCTGATGCTCTTAGTACCTTTCAGAAGTTTAAAACTTTAGTTGAAAACGAATCTGGTTGTAATATCATGACCCTTAGGACCGACAATGGGGGGGAATTTTGTTCCTCAGCTTTTGCCAACTTCTGTGATATTCATGGCATCAAACGTCAATTCACCACACCTTACACTCCCCAGCAGAACAGTGTTGTCGAGCGTCACAATCGCACGGTTGTTGAAATGGCTCGTTCCATGTTACAACACCGGAGTGTTCCAAACAAATTCTGGGCTGAAGCAGTATTTACTGCTGTTTACCTTCTTAACCGATCCCCTACTCAGGCTGTTAAAGGGAAGACTCCTGAAGAAGTGTGGTCTGGTCGTAAGCCTAAGATCAGTCATCTCAAAGTTTTTGGCTCAGTTGCATATGTTTGGATTCCATCTGCTAAGCGATCTAAGTTGGATTCCAAAAGTCAGAAACTCATGATGACAGGATACAGTGATCATCACAAGGCTTATAGGCTGATAGATATAGCCACTGGTCGACTTAGCTTCAGTCGAGATGTAGTATTTGATGAAGACAGAGGATTCTTTCAGTCTTCTTCTTCTGAGCAGCGTTCTGAGGATCCGCCTCACAGTGTTCTTCTTCCAGTCAGTCCATCTGATGGGAGGGATGATGTAGCATCAAGATTTGATACTACTCTATCTGAGCTTCCTCCAGAAGCTAATCCCCCTCTTGCTATCCCTATTGCTCTTGAGCCTGCTTCTCTTCCTCCTGATATTGGTCCCTCTAATCCTGATATTGGTTCTTCTTCTATTCGGCCAAAATGGTGGGCTAAAACCATAGGTGATCTCCGGGATGATGAGCTCCTTGAAGGTAGAACTTCTAGGCATAAGAACAGACAACAGTCTACAGTCAATTTTGCTCTTATGGCTAACCTTCACAGTACTTTTGAGCCTCAAACATATTCAGAAGCTAAGGGTATATCTGAGTGGGAACAGGCTATGGAAGCAGAATTTCAGAGTCTTCAGAAGAATCACACATGGGCTCTTTCTGATCTTCCCGCAGACAAAAAACCCATAGGCTGCAAATGGGTGTATAAAGTCAAATACAAAGCTGATGGAACCTTAGACAAGTATAAAGCTCGACTTGTGGCTCGAGGATTTTCACAGCAGGAAGGCATCGACTATGAGGAGACTTTTGCTCCTACAGCCAAGATGAGTACTATCAGGCTTGTGCTTGCCCTAGCAGCTCAGTTCAATTGGAAAGTTCATCAGATGGATGTAAAAAGTGCTTTCCTAAATGGTGATCTCCAAGAAGAAGTCTACATGACGCAGCCTCCAGGATTCAAGGTTGCTGGTCAAGAACAGAAAGTGTGTCGGTTAGTTAAAGCCATCTATGGATTGAAACAAGCTCCTCGGGCTTGGTACATAAAAATTGATCAGTATCTGACAAATCAAGGTTTTCAGAGGAGTCCATCTGATGCAAACCTGTATATCAAGCATACTGATGATGATATCTTGTTTGTAGTTGTCTATGTGGATGATCTTATCATTACTGGCAGCTCTGCACATTTGATCCATGGGATCAAACAAGATCTATGCAGAACTTTTGAGATGACAGACTTGGGACTTCTTCATTACTGTCTGGGGGTTGAAGTATGGCAGACTGAAAATCAGATCTTTCTTTCTCAGTCCAAGTATGCCAAAAATCTTGTGGAAAGGTTCAGAATGCAGGATTGCAAACCGGCCACGACTCCTATGGAACCAGGGCTCAAACTTTCAGCACAGTCATCCTCTCCTCTTGTGGATGAAACTTTATTCAGGCAATTAGTGGGCAGTCTCATCTATCTTACTGCTACCAGACCTGACATCAGTTTTGCAGTAAGCTACATTTCTCGCTTTATGTCAGCTCCTAAAGCTGATCATTGGATAGCAGCAAAGCGGGTGCTACGATATGTGCGTGGTACTTCTGATTATGGCCTCTTATATACTCACAGCTCCACTTCTACTCTCAGTGGCTACACTGACTCTGACTGGGCCGGTTCGGTTGATGACCGTAAATCTACAGCTGGGTATGTGTTTAGTCTAGGATCTGGAGCTGTTACTTGGACTAGTAAGAAGCAACAGGTTGTGGCTCTCTCCTCAACAGAAGCAGAGTATCGGGGAGCAGTTAAGGCAGCCTGTGAGGCAGTTTGGCTTCGTCGTATGCTTGCAGATATGCATGTTTTTCAGACAGGGCCTACTTCTTTGTTTTGTGATAATCAGGGAGTGCTCAAACTTGCCAAGAATCCTGTCTTTCATGAACGAACAAAGCATGTGGAAACTCACTGCCACTACATTCGACAGTTGGTTGAAGACGGCTCAGTTCAGTTGCACTATGTTCCCACCATAGAGCAGCCCGCCGATATCTTTACCAAGCCTCTTGGTCCTGATAAATTTGTAAAATTTCGCGGGTCTATTGGTGTTGTAAATAGATTGAGCATTAAGGGAGGGTATTAGAATATATCTCTATATCTCTATTTAGTAATGCTTAGTCTTTTAGATGTTTCTATTCTTATTCTTTTAGCAGTTTCTTAGATGAAACTGTTTGTTCGATATTCTACATAGAAACCTGATGTTTCTATTCTTGTAAATATCTTTGTATTATCATTGAGCTGTTTGCTCCATGTGAATTAATTCATTGAACATTCTTTTATATCTTTGACACCAAATCCGAGTTGAAAATTCATACAAAACAGAAACTTGCTGGGAAAGTCTCCTTGCAATAAAGTGAAAATGGTTCTAAATTAAGAAGGTATTGGTAAATGTTATAATATCCAAAAGCATTGCGCTTAGCTTTGGCTTTGTTAAAGCACAAATGGATTTGTCTCTCAATTTCCTCTTTCCTTGTGACCCCTATCTGTCTTTATAGATCTAAGGTTGTGACCCCTCTTTGTCTTTATAGATCTAAGGTTATAATGACCCCTCTCTGTCTTTATAGATCCAAGGTTATAATGGGTGTATGTTGTTTTATTGTATAAAAATATTAGTAATATTTTATGTGATGTGTTTAAAATTGTTTAGCCATAAAAAAAGAACTTATAAATTATATGAAGTTTTTACTAAAAGAAAGAAGAATGTTAATAGATTACATACATCTACAAGAATATGAATAGAAACTTGATTATTTTAGTGGTGACTATTCTCAATTGTATAGGTATTATTTAATTAACACTCTTGACACCAAATTTAAACCCAAATCAAGTGAAACTTTAATGATAAAATCTCAAAAAAGTGAAATCTAATAAATTTTATTACTTTAGTAATGGGTCTTTTTAATGGTTAGTTATATTTTGTATCAGAAAACATTGTGGTTGAATTGGACAATGATATAATTACAATTTTTAAGATTGGTTGTAATATGATATCAAAAATATACTGTAGCTTCTAAAATTTCCGTTTTCTTGATTCAAGAAATAATAATTTTGATAGATTACAAACAGATACAAGAACATGAATAGAAACTTGATTATTTTAGCAGTGACTATTCTCAGTAGTATAGGTATTACACTTTAATTAACACTCGTGACACCAAATCTAAATACAAATCAAATGAAACCTTAATGATAAAATCTCAAAAATGTGAAAACTAATAGAAACTTTATTACTTTAGTAGTGGGGTTTTTTAATGCTTAGTTATATTTTGTATTAGAAAATGTTGTGGCTGAACCAGACAATGGTATAATTGTAACGTGATATCAAAAACATATTCTAGCTTCTAAAATTTCCTTATGTGTCCCTATTGTTATAGGCTTCGTGATTGTATTCCTTGACAAATTGAAATGGTAAAATAAATACTAGGCAAAACATTAAATTTCTAGATTCAGTCACACTGGGAATTCCAATAAAAATGTTAAATTTAATAACAATGGTATGTTTAATGCTTAGCACAATTACTTCAATGTACTTTAAGCAGCCCAACGACAATTTCCAAATTAGTTTCCAATAATAGTAATTGTAGATAAAACATAAAATAAAATGCAGAAGACTAGGTAAAACAAGACCCCAATGTGGGGAAAACCCTTTGATCAATTCTTCTTATTATTATATCAAATGTTTAGTAAAGAGTACAAAAAATCAAAGTTCACTTGCCAAATCAAAGTCAAAACAACCATGTCAAATCTGCAATCAAATGCAGTCAAACTCAGCGCTAATGAGAAAGTCAAAGATAGTCAATGCAACAACAAAACTTATCCTTTGAAGCTTAGTCAAACACATTCAAACTTGGCCTCCAACAGTGGTCAAAGTCAACACAAAATAGTCATAAAATTTGTGATCAAACTTGGTCAACCTAAAGTCAACTTTGCGATCAAATAGGTCTGTGGTCAATGCAAGTTAAAGTGATCCTTTTGCCTTGGTTCTTGTACCAAAAAATGCGGTTTGCTGAGACAAATATTCACTTTGAAAATTGAAGTCAAAAGATGCCTAAAAATTCAAAGTCAATGTTAGCCAAACTTTGGTCAAATTACAAAAAATTATGAAATTTTTGGCCCTGAAATTCGTTCTTCTTGCCACACGTGTGAGTGAGAAGATTTTCCAGAGCAAATGAGAGCAAGAGAGAGAAGAATGTGAGTGATGATGATGCCAAATGAGGTGAGAGGCCACTTGTATTTATACCTTGGGCTTCATAAGCCTACATGATGATGTCACCAACCTGAACAATTTACACATGTGGGCATAAATTCAAAAACACATTTTTTCTTGTCCAAATTTGATGATCTTTAGATCAATTTTGATCTCCTCGAAATGAGGAATTCAATGCAATCATCATTTCCATCAAATGAGTTGTCCAAAGTGGATTTGGCCTTAGTTGCCAATTTAAAAAAAAAAAAAAAAAAAAAAAAAAAAAAACTAAACTTGACTACCTCGTGCTTTGTTTTGTTATGTTCATATCTCTTGATGTTATTGATTGTTTTTAAATCATCTAGTAAGAGGAGTTTTCTAGGTGCTTTATTTCTTAATATATTAATAGAAGAGATGTCAAAAAGAAGATGAGGGGTTTGTGTATATGTTGTTTAATGTTGTGTATTTTTGGAAGCACTTTTGGTTCTTTCCCTATTTTCTAAAGTAGCCTCTAGAATTGGAGGACTCTCTTATAAACACCCACCAATAAGGCTTCTAAGTTTGTAAAGACTAAAAAGCTATTGAGGTTGTGACAACCCTTGAGTAGTTCCCTTATTTCAAACATTGTAACCATTTGTTATAATTAAAATCATTGAGAATTGGGACATGTTTCAGAGCTTGCAGAGGAGGTTGCTTGGGAAGTAAGAGGAAGTGGTTATTAATACTAGTCATGGTTTGACTAGTGGGTCTTAATTGTGTTCGCTACATCAAATCCTTGTGCTTGAAGAAATGCCCTCATCTTTCCAGTGCAAAAAGCATAGTTGTTCCCATTGAGTGCTAGAATTCCTAGCTTATTCCACTCCATGATCTCCTTCAAGTTGATAAACTGTTAGTGAAGGAACTGACTCTAATACCAATTGCTAGAAATACTAGAGAGGTGAATTAATATTTCTTAGCAATTAGTAACTTATTAATTTTTTTAAAAGCATTAACCTTCAACATCAATTCAAAAACATAAATGAGCAATAAATAATAGACAAATTCTTAGGTGAAAAACCCTCTTCGGGACAAACAACCAATGAACATTTTTCTAATAATTTATGTGTACATCAAATGTTTAAGCTCCAACTAAAGAAGTAAGTCCCAACTCCCTAGTATTCTAAAAAAGCGATCAATTTGCGAGCTCCAACTTGCCCTAGCACCACCCTATCAACTTCAAGTGTTTTAAGGCTCCAACTTGAAAGTGACTTCAACTTATTAGCACCACCCAATCACCATAAAAATAATAATAATTTTCTTCAACTTATTATGGGCTCTTGTACCAGGGACAATGACCCACTTACAATGAATGCTAATTTGAAAAGAAATGAGAATTCTTATTGTAAGGCTTTATTCCTCAAAAACCCCTTCGTTCAAAACCTAAAATGACAAAAAGCCTTTACAAGATGTGATCCAAATGATTCTTCTTCCACGATTGCTGTAAGATATGATACCAATGAAATGAAAGCAATTGTACCTTGTAGAATGATACCCTTACTGGTGATTGCACTGCTGAAGACGATTTAATGACCCCTACAAGATGATGAAGCTACCTTACTCTTATAGACCTTAAATTCCGAAACTGTATCTTTGATATAGTTCAATTCGACACAAGTATTAAATGCCACTGCACATGAATGATGAAGCACTATGTTGAAGATAGAATGGACTATTTCAGTTGTAGGGTACTGTTACAAAACACTGAGAAGATTACTTCTAAGTGTAACTGTGAGGCCCTTCTTCTTGTACCAAAAACTAACCCGCTTATGTCTCGATCAACATATGTGGCATCTTTGTTCTGAAGAACCCTTGCCTCTGTTCAACGAAACATATGAATACCTTTGTTGTCTGTATCTGTTGCCTTGTAGCTTCTTACTGACCGATAGGGATACACCTCATAGTTTTCTTGGTAAGGTCAACTTCATTGCAAGATGTATATCCTTAGAAAAAAATGCATATGATTAGTTCAGGTGCCAATCTACTTAGCCACAAGTCTGAAGTCAGATAGGGCCAAAACAATGAGGATCCTTCCTGTGCTGGTCCTAAAAGGATCTTTCAAATTTACAAAGAAATTGCAATTGTCCAAATGAAACCCTCTTGCAATCTCACAAAGTCATATTTTGTTCATTCAACTGAGCCGAGACTTTGGAGGATTTGATGAATTAGATATTGGTTAGTTATGTTCCTTCAAATAGGCTTCGGCCACAACATCTTCCAAGCTTGATGAATAGAACTTAAGGTGAGCCGCAAGCATCAAGGATCAAAGCTACAAATCTGATTTGTTCTGTTATCAACAATAGTCAAGGATCCACAATTAATCAAACCGCAAAAGTGTAGTTTCTTCAGAGTTTTGATGTCGAATATCAAAGAGCTAGCACAAAGCCTTTGATCCTTTTGGAGCCTCTTCAACCACACAAAAATTGCATCTGATATGTTTGAGTTGGTTCCCTAAGCGGGGGTCGAAATTACAGAAGAAAGACGCTACTTCAGATCTTAAAACAAAATTTCATAAAAAAATGTGAATAATCCCTCGCTGATTCAACACCACCAGACCTGTCATTGATGCCCTACCGAGGGTTGAAAGCATGGTAGAGCTTGTCAATGAAAACTTATGTCTTCTAGCTGCAACAAGAGTGTCCAAGCGAATCCCAAAATATAACCAAAATCTCCAAAAATCCTCTCTTTTGATCTGGCAATTCACCACAGGGGCCGGGTTTTGTTTCAGAGCAAGAGTTCTCAAATGATGTTCATTAAGTTCATTGCATTTTGGAGAGAGATCTCAATCCCTTATATAGATTTTTGAAGGGGCTTCTTCGGGGCATCCAGAATTCCTTTTAGGAGGGAGAACTTTTGACACTTCAATTCAAATTAAATAGGGAAAACCCTTGGAGGGTTTTTAATTTTGAATTTTGATTTTCGATTCAAGCCAAAAACTCCACATGCTCTTGACCTGACCTTAGAATCAAATAAATCTTTTTAGTACAAGATGTATTATTTTAATTTTTGGAGAGGAGTTTATCACTTAAAGAGCTGTCACATCATTGTCTTTTTGGGATTGATGCCCACAAGATGGGTCTTTCAACTTTAAACAATCATAGCTCACAAACTGTAAAAAACCACGTGGTGTGCTACATACTACTAAAATGAGTTAAATGAGGAGAATCTAACAAGATGGCTTGCTCTCGAGAAATCATGAATTGTCATGCCATTTTGGCCAACAAAAGGCAAGGCACCTCTTGGTGTTGCTTTGGTTGACATCAATGATAATCACATATCAACATCCCAAAGAATTATATGGGGCACATAGTTACTGTAATTTGGATTTTGAGTTTTAAGCATGTGTCTCTTTAAATCCTTTATGGGGTTTAATTATGAAATATTATGTTATCTATATATGGTCCTTTGTTTTCATCCTTTGAAATAATATTTTTTTCATTTCTTTATGGTATGTTCGAAGTGATATGTTATAAAATTCCTTATTTTACACTTTTAAGTCCTGTATAACAAACACTGGTATGAATATTCATTCTCTTTAAACACCCTTGGTCTTATTGAAAGCAATTTTTGTATATATTATAAAAGAGGAGTACTACATCTCTTAAAATGGATGATTTTTTTCTTATAATGTTATGTCTAAGGCTTTCAACAATCTTAGAGATCAATCAATACTTTTGGGGACTATATTGGGGAAATTAAAAATAAAATGCAAGTTTCTCAAATTAGAAAAGTCAAATGACTTATCAAAATCTAGTACAACCCCAAATACCAATTCGACTTGAAGATCAAAGAAGTTTCTTGAATTAGTTATATAACTTGCCTTTGTCCATACAAGAAATTGAGAGAGATCGAACATACCTGGCAAGTCTTGGCTCAATAGGAAGAACTAGTTGAATTAGAGAGACGAAGGAGACAACAATAAATCTTGAAGTTGGAATCATATAAAGGACCTCTAACAAGGACCAAAAATAAGATTCTTGAAACTATTAAGGAAACTAACCAACAAATTTATACATCACAAGCTTTGGTTGTAATATCTATGGGAGACCAAGAGGAATAAGCAAATGAAAATCCCAATATAAAATAAGAGAATATAATAGACAAGGAGTTAAAAGAAAAAGATCGAGATCTAGTCCATTGGATTTGCAAGGGGAGCAACACTAGTTGCCCACTGTTCCTTAAGATGTTCTTCCTATTTTTAATGGTGATGGTATCATGAATCCCAAAAGAACCTAAATCAATTTCTCATTATTTATGCTATTCGTTTAATCAGGCATGATAATGTTATGGTTAGACTTTTTCTCCAAACTCAAATAGGTCCAACATATGATTGGTACACTCCCAGTAGGATCTATTAGTTCTTTTGATGACATTTAAGATGTATTTGTGGCTAGATATGCTCAACGAATTGAATACCATACCCTTCCTACATATTTCACTCAAATATGTCTTGAGAAAATTGAAAGAATTAGAGATTTCAATCCACATTTATTTAGAACTTCAAGTAAATTCTTGGTGAGAACGCGCAAATGATTCAATCATCTTTGGGAGTTACCAACATGCAATGCCATCAAATTTAAAATATACAATAAAGTCAACACAAATTGTAACTTTGAATGAGGCTATGAGGAAAGAAATTGAAATGAAAGAATACACATTCAAGAGTAATGTTGACCCAAAAGTTATTCTCATACGAATTCATATACAAGTGTCAAGATTGTCTATATCAGCCTAGGCTCCTTCTTCATCCAGGGTTGCCAAAGAATGAGGTGTTGGAAAGGGAACTTTTCAAGGACAAACTTGAAATGTGAGAACATTCTTGTTTCTTAGTACATTCAAATGACTTATTGGGATACATAGATAGCACAATTAAATCAAATCATCAGACAAACGTAAAATTAAATACTCTATTTGAAAATAAATTATAATGTTGTTCCACAACAACAATGTCATGATGCAAGGTCCACACCACAAAACTTTATACATAAAGCTTAGGATTCAAAGAAATGATGAACATAGGCTCATAGCACCTTGAGTTACAAATCCAAATGTTTTCATGTTATAATAAATTATTGAAGAAGAAAATTTACTTGACAAAAATGAAGAATTTATCAAAGCACCAACTAATGATAGAAATCAAGCATTTTAATGCCCCTTGTTCAAGAGGGTTTTGTTGAACAAGAGGATTATATTGATCTAGAGAAAGAAAATGTTGTCCAAACAAGGAGTAAAGAAAATGAATTTAAATTCATAAATCAATTGGACAAAGAAAAAACAAAAAATAATATTCCAAACCAATGAAAGAACAAGGAATTCATCATCCAATTGCAAACCAATCTCAACAATTAGTGTGAATGATTCATAATATAGTTGATGAACTAACTAAACTTCATATTACTCTACCATTACTTAAGGGAGTCAAGATACCTCAACAAAGAGATAATTTTCTCAAAATTTGGAATATACAAGTTCATCAAGTTCCAAGATAGAATAAATTGTTGTGAACACCCAACAACAAAAACATAATTATATACTAACAAGGCTACAGGGAAAAGTTCTACATTTTTATATATCACTTGAAAATTATGATTTTGTATTACATAATTGTTTCATTGATAGTGGAACTACCAATAATATTATGTCACTATTTGTTATGGAAGATCGAGGATTGGAATGTACAAAATATTTTGAAATTAGAGAAAGTGTAGATGCAATTAATTCCATAAAAGATCTTGCTTGTGGGGAAATTAAATATTTGTGTACAGTCATAGTGGTGGATCTTCCAACTGCATTGGTGTGATACTTGGTTGTGATTGGTATTCTATTATTGGAGGATACCTTATGAATGATGGGAGTTGCATTATGTTTCCTGAGAAGAGGGAAACATAGTTAAGTGCCACGAGAACAAAGAAATCATATTTCATTTTAGAAAAGTGAAGTATAAATAATTATATTGTTGTTAGGATAAAAAAACTATGCTATTTTCAACATCGAACAAATTAAGTTTGCTAAATGAAAGACAAATGATACTTTTTAAGGATTTTGAAAATGCTTTTTGATGGTACTTGTTCAAAATTTGGCACTGGAGTTGGTATTGTTTTGAAAAGTCCAAAATCTTTTGTTTATCCACATGCATTTAGACTAGAGATTCTTGTTGAAATTATGCTTATACCGAGAGTTGGGGGGATTTGGGGAGTGGGGGGTTCGCGGTTGAGGGGTGGATTAGTATTTCTAAAATTTTTATGCACCAACAATGAAGTTGAATATGAAGCCTTGATCCAAGGATTAACTCTGGAACTTCAAATGCAAATTAATGATTTAGTGGTATTTGGAGATTTTGAGTTGATTATAAACCATATAAAAATAAATACAAGATCAAGAAGGAAATGTTGAAAGCATATGCAAGAATGTATTGGACATTATTGAAGCATTTAATTCCTTTAACATGAATTTTGTGTCTTAAGGGAAAAATAAAAAACTAGATTCATTAGCGGTTGTAGACTCTTTTTTCAATCCAAATGATTCCCAAATTACTAGCACTTTCATGTTGAAACAAATTTTTATCCATCAATACTGAACAATGGAGAATACTAGAAGTTGTTCGAAGTAATAAGCATGTTGTAAACTTCCTCTCAGATTTACAATCAATATCATCAAATGTTCCAAGTAATATATTACATCTTAGAGATGGAGAAACACATAAAAAAGGAACACATAAATCAATTTGTGTAACTCTTGCAAAGAATTATGTCAAGCTTGAATCACTTTTCACAACGGATGATCAAATAAAGGAAAAGAACACAGTTGATCAACCTTCCCTTAGGAAAGTTCAAGAGACCCAGAAATTAATATTGTACCTATGATGTTATGCTCTTAACCTGCAAAATGATACCCAAATACAGAATATGCGACGAAAAGATACCCAGAACACATAATAACAATGATTTTATTATTCAGAGAGTAATGTTCACTTGCCTCTTCGAGGGGGCAACCTCCAATAGAGCAGAGCTCGATTACAAAATAAGACACGATGCTCCTCGTAGGGAGTCTCTATCCTTTCTATATGACTCATACATGCAATACCACGAATCAATACCGTGGGTTTTATTAATACCATCTATCTAATACTATGGCCCATTTGCAACTAACTGTGGTCCCGTCATTAATTGCGGGTTAACCACTTACAAATATTAATATGGGCTTTATTGACTCTTGACTATGACGTGATCCCATTACATAAATAAGGGGGTTAGGGTGGGACCCTAACATGCCCCCCCCCTTAAGACTAGCCTTGTCCTCAAGGCTGAAGCTGTGGAAACTGCTGAAGAATAGTGGCTGGTTCCCAAGTTGCATCTTCCGGAGAGGTGTCTTTCCATTTAAAGAGGACTTCCTTAATCATGCGGCCGCGCAGGTGCTTGTCTCGTGTGTCTAGGACCTATTCGGGTTGAAGCCAAATTGACCCTTCTTCGTCCAATTTAGGTAGACTGGTTTGAATTCTGCAATTGTTCCCAATCACTTTCGTGAGGCATGAGACATGGAAAACTGGATGGATTTTTACAGTAGGTGGCAAAGCCAACTTGTAAGCCACTTTTCCAATGCGCTGAAGTACTTGGTATGATCCGTAGAATTTTGGAGATAGTTTCTGACAACCCTTGTCTTTGAGTGATGTTTGCTTATATGGTTGCAGCCTCAAAAAGACCTAATCCCCTTCTTGAAATTGTCGCTCTGAGCGATGCTGGTCTACCTGTTGCTTCATGCTTTTCTGAGCTTGATGAAGATTCTCTCTAAGATGGGCGAGCATGGTTGTGCGGTGTTGTAGGAGTTGATCCACTGCTTGTACTTTTGAGCACCCCTTGAGATAAGAAGTAGGGGAAGGCGGGAGTTGACCATATGTTGCTTCATAGGGAGTCATTTTGGTGGTGGCATGATAGTTGGTGTTATACCACCATTCAGCCAGAGGTAACCACTGTACCCAAAGGTGTTGCTTTTCTGAAGTGAAACACGTAAGGTAAGTTTCTAGACATTTGTTGACGGCTTCGGTTTGACCATCCGTTTGCGGATGATAGGAAGTACTGAGTTTTAGTTGAGTGCCTTGTATCTTGAAGAGTTCCTGCCAAAAATTACTGGTGAATATCAGGTCGCGATCGGACACAATAGAAGTGGGCATGCCATGCAATTTGAAGATTTGATCCATGAAAGATTGAGCGACCAAAGTTGGTGTAAACGGGTGGGGTAGGGCGCAGAAATGAGCATACTTCGACAGTCGGTCCACAACCACCATGATGACTGACTTGTTCCCTGACTTTGGAAGACCTGTAATGAAATCCATAGAAACCTCCGTCCAAATTGATGTCGGAATGGGCAATGGTTGTAATGTGCCTGGTGTGCTGACGATTTCCCCTTTGTGGCGTTGACGGACATCGCATTCTGCTACGAAAGTAAGGATGCCCTTTTTCATGCCTATCCAAAAAAATGATCTTCTGGTGCGAGCATACGTCTTCTGAAAGCCCAAATATCCTGCAATGGGAGATGAGTGCAATTCTGCGAAAATGCGACTTTTGAGGGTAGATGTTGGTGATATTACGACTCTGTCCCTGTAGCGAAGAATATCATCCTGCCACGAGTAGCCCTTGGTGGAATTTGGATCTACCTGCAATTGAGAAATGAGTTGGGAGAGCCTTGGGTGTGAAAACCATTCCCTGCGAGCCTCTTCAATCCATTCTGGAATGGGGAGGGAAATTGCTAGCAGAGTACTTTCCTCCTCAAATTGGCGAGATAATGCATCTGCTACACTATTATCTTTCCCTTTCTTGTAAATGATCTCATAATCATATCCCAACATTTTGGCGAGCCATTTATTTTGTTGTGGGGAGGATAGGTGTTGCTCCAAAAAATATTTAAGACTGTGATGATCTGTGCGGATTTGGAAACGTCGCCCCAATAAGTAAGGTCGCCAGGTCTCGACTGCATGTAAGATGGCCATCATTTCCTTCTCGTAGGTAGATTGGCCCAGATTCCTCCCACTTAGTTGTTGGCTTGTGAAGGCCAAAGGTCGCCCTTCCTGCATTAAGACCGCCCCAATACCTGTACCCGAAGCATCACATTCAATGACAAAAGATTTGGTGGAGTCAGGTAGTGCTAAGACTAGAGTGGAACACATGGCATTTTTTAGAGCTGTAAATGCATGTTGTGCTTCCTCATTCCAGAAGAATGAATTTTTCTTTAGGAGTTGAGTGAGGGGCTTCACTATGTGACCGTAGTTGCGGACAAATTTACGATAATAGCCTGTGAGACCTAAAAATCCTCTCAAGCTCTTCAAGGTCTTAGGTTGAGGCCATTCCTGCATTGCTTGGATCTTTTTGGGGTCCACCTTGACACCTTCACGCCCCACAATGTGGCCGAAATACTCAACTTCTTCCATGCCAAACGAACACTTGGACATCTTGACAAATAATTTATGCTTGCGGAGCAGTTGCAAGAGTAGATCTACATGCTGAAGATGTTCAGCCCAAGTGTAACTATAGATGAGGATGTCATCGAAGAAGACAAGGACAAATTTCCTGAGATATGGTTTGAGAATGTGGTTCATAAGGTTCTGAAAAGTAGAGGGGGCATTACAAAGACCAAATGGCATGACCAGGAACTCATAATGGCCTTCATGAGTTCTGAAAGCAGTCTTGGGAATGTCAACTTCCTTCATGCGAATTTGGTGGTAGCCTGAGCGAAGATCCAGCTTAGTGAAGAATTGAGCCCCATTGAGTTCATTCAGCAAATCGTCAACCACCGGGATGTGAAATTTATCTTTGACTGCCAACTTATTGAGGGCCCTGAAGTCGGGACACATCCGCCACTCCCCATCTTTCTTGAGCACCATGACCACTGGGGATGAATAAGGACTAATGCTGGGACGAATAACACCTGCTTCCAAAAGTTCCTTGATTATTTTTTCTATTTCATTCTTTTGGGTGAACAGATATCTGTATGGGCACACATTTGGGGGTTGGGCCCCTGGAACCAAGGTGATGCTATGATCATGTTCCCCTCGCGAGGGTGGAAGCTCATGAGGCTTGTCAAAGACCGACAGATGGCTATTTAAAATCTGTTGCATCTCAGGATGAATTGGCAGAGACTTGGTTTCGACTGCCTGGATGGCATTAAATTGAGCTACAACTCCATGATTGCCCTTTTTTAACAATTTTTCCATCCTATGCGAGCTGATGATAGAGGGGGCTCCCGCCTGGAGTCCACGGAGGGTATGTGTGTAGTTGTTCTGCTTAAAACTCATATATAACTCCTGGAAATCCATTGTGATTGGCCCAAGAGTGCGGAGCCATTTAGCGCGGAGGACAATGTCACAACCCCACATGTGTATGGCAAACATGTGGGTTTTCAACTGATAATCCCCCATTTGAAGTTTGACATTTTCACAACGGCCTTCACATTTCATTGTGCCCCCATCCGCAATTTGGACTTGGAAGTTAGAAACTGCTCGGACAAAACAATGCAATGCTTCTGCGACTTTTTGATGGATGAAATTATGTGTACTTCCACTATCAATCAAGACTACTACTAGGCGATGTTTAATAAAACCTCTGATTTTGAGAGTTTGAGGGGAAGAAATCCCTGCCAATGCATGTAGCGAAATAACTGGTTCGTCAGAGACATTGTCCTTTTGGTTGTCTTCTTCTAGCGCCTCATGTTCCTCAAGTGGTGGATCTTCCTCTATTGAGCTGTAGTCAGTGGCATAAATTTGAAAAAATTTGGGCTCCTTGCATTTATGACCTGGGGAGTATTTTTCATCTTAGTAGTAACATAGTCCTTGCTTTCTTCTTTCGGCCATTTCCGCAGGTGACACCTTTTGGACATTAAGTGTTTGAGTCGTGTTGTGAGCCTGTGGGGGGTGACCTTTCGCGGAGAAATTTGGGTGACTGTATTGGGCTGCTAATGCACGTTCCATGTTACGAGCTACCTTACAAGCCTCCGTCCATGTGGGAGGGTGGTGCAGTAGGACTTGAGATTTGATGGCTTCTTTAAGACCGCTGATAAAACATTCCGTGTAGAACACATCTGAGAGACCCCAAGTGCGGAAGGCTAAGGTTTCAAAAGCTGTAATATATTCATCCACTGTACCAGTCTGTCGGAGCTTAGTAAGATGACCCAAAAAATAAGATTCATGGTCAAAGCGGTCTTGAAGAGCTTTTGTAAATTTGGTCCAAGTCCTAAAAGGTCCATTGCAACGTTGATGCCATTCCCACCATTGCCACCTTTCATGTCCAAGTACATGCTCCCCACCATAAGCTGAGTCGTATCATCTAAGATGCGATTCAAATTGAAATACTGCTCCATTTGTGCTATCCATGCCGACGGGTGAGAACCGTCAAATATATGCATATCCAACTTGGGAGGTCGCTGACTGGGTTGTTGGTGGTGTGCCAGACGTGAGGAGAGTGGCTAGACTCACCCTCATTGTGTCCATTGCCATTATACGCCTCCTCGTGGGCTTGCTCCTTTCCCTTCGAGATTATGCTCTCGACTAGGCTACATAGTCCATTAAGTTGAATGTGGAGGGTTTGCATGGATTCTTCATGTTTGTCCATCCTTTCATTGGCCATCGCTTGAGCTCTAATTTCTACCATACACCAACCTGATGAAAATTGGGACCGCCTAAAAATTTTTCACTAAGAATTGAATGGTACCACCGTGCTCAACTCGTCGTCCTAATTCTGATGGGATAGATCACCAATATAAAACTCCTAACAGAGTTTTACTCCTTCCTTATCAATATTGCAGTCGCCAAATCCTCAAAATGTCAATGCGGCCAAAAGTCTTGCGAAAATTATACCCCGGTATAGGAACCCTTCACAACGACTCCGATCTGGTGGATTTGAGAGATCTGAATGGCGGAACGGATAGCTCTGGGCGGCAGAACAGACTGCTGCTGCAGATCTGATGGATCTAATAGATCGGAATGGCTGCTCTGCGAACTTGAGATTGCGGGACTAATGTCTGCTACTGCTGCACCCCGTTGCACCAGCGGATCTAGAAGAGATGATGTGTGATCCCCCGATAGAAAAGGGAGCTATGGTCTTGAGGAGTGTCAGGTGCTATAGATCACAATATACATAAGGGTCTGGTAGTAGTACTCAGCCCAATGTTTCAGGGCTCTAACTAAGGAGGATCGACCGTACCCTTAGCCGTACAACCCGACTACCCTATTGTACGGGCAAGTAATCTCTCCGAGTGCTGTTCTCGATGTACTATAGCCACAAGACGACCGACGATTTATCTATGGCGAGGTTTCAAGGGAGCCTAAGGGGCTTCCGATATACCCAGAGGGTACATGGAAGACAGTCCGTGCGCAGTTCTGTCTAATGCGCTACTACTCGAAGGGGTACCCACAGGGGTTACAAGGGAGTCCAACAGACGTGACCACCTCTTGTATTTCCTGCGTGCATGCCTCCCCAAATCTGCAGGTTTATGCGCTCAATGATAGATCCCATGGTTTAAAGACGCCGAAACACGTCTCTAGCCAATTTTTTTTTTGCTAAGAAATGGAGATCCCACCGACCCTGGAAAGTGCTCTGATACTACTTGTTATGCTCTTAACCTGCAAAATGATACCCAAATACAGAATATGTGACGAAAAAGATACCCAGAACACAGAATAGCAATGATTTTATTATTCAGAGAGTAATGTTCACTTGCCCCTTCGAGGGGGCAACCTCCAATAGAGCAGAGCTCGATTACAAAATAAGACACGACGCTCCTTGTAGGGAGTCTCTATCCTTTATATATGACTCATACATGCAATACCACGAATCAATACCGTGGGTTTTATTAATACCATCTATCTAATACTACGGCCCATTTGCAACTAACTGTGGTCCCGTCATTAATTGCGGGTTAACCACTTACAAATATTAATATAGGCTTTATTGACTCTTGACTATGACGTGATCCCATTACATAAATAAGGGGGTTATGGTGGGATCCTAACATATGAAGTAATCAAGCAATACACTCCTCCTTAAAGAATTTTAGGACATTTTTGCATGGATTTATGACGATATTAAGGAATATGAAGAGTCCATTTTTCAACATACTATACCACTCAAAGAAGTTTGTAAACCTTCCAGGGAAAAATTAAGAATAATCAATCCAAAGTTGAAACTTTGTGTAAGGTTGGAACTTGAAAAATTGAAGGAAGTTAGTATAATTTTCTCAATCAAACATTCAAAATGGATGTCAAATTTAGTGGTGGTTACACAAAAAAATGGTGAAATTCAACTTTGTGTAGATTTTTGTGATCGTAATCAAGCATTTGCTAAATATTGTTACCTACTTCCTAGCATGGAGATGTTATTACAACAAGTGATCAGTTCTACATTGATGTCCATGTAAAATGGGTTCTTAGGATAAAACTGGGTGATTGTTGGTGAAGAAGATAGACACAAAAAGACTTTTTCACACCATGGGGAAATTTTTATTTTGTTCACACACCTTTTGGATTGAAAAATGTTGGTGCCACATTTTAGAGGGCCATGGGCCATGATTTTAGTGATATGATGTTATGATACTTTCACCTAAACAATGATAACAAACAAATAATTATAGTCCTCTTCAAGGGGGAAACCTCCTTTTACAATGAATACAATGTGCAAGAATATACTGGATGAGTATACAGTTATGTCTCCTTAGTGTGTGTATATAGATATATATGGGACAAAAGGTACAATTATAATAAAATGGGGCCATAACAATATAACAATAGAAATGTAATTACTTAATATCTAGGGCTTAATAAGGGGTTTTTAATGTGGGGCTTATATAGGGCTTATCATGCGCCTCCCCTTAAAAGAGTGGTGTTCTCAATGCTTGACTATCTATGGGTGTTTCTACATGAAAAAATCATCTTCCCATGTCACATCTTCCATTGGATTCTACTAGTAGGTTCTTCCATTAGATGACATACTCAATAATTGCTCGATTTCTTAGTTTCTTAGTCCTTTCCAAAAATGTTTCTAGTTCTAGTATTAATTTCCCTTCTTCATTAATCTATGGAAGAAAAATTTGGACTAGGATATTGTCATCGATTAACTTCTTTAAGCAAGAAACATGGAATATTGGTTGTACATGTGAAGCTGGAGGCAACACCAATTTGTAAGCCATACTTCCAATCCTCTGCAACACCTTATAGGGGCCATAATAACTTAGAGCTAATTTATTTTCCTTCTTTTGTTGGTTGACGAACAATTGTTTATATGATTTTAGTCTTAGAAATATCCAATCCCCACTTCAAACTCCATTTCATTGCAATGTTGATCTGCTTGTTGTTTCATCCTATTATGTGCCATAACTAAGTTGTCCTTCAATATTTTGAGAACCTCTTATTGGTGTTGTATGTGGTCCTTGTTGAGTCCCAAATCTGCACTTCCCTATATACCCTTTCAGCCTTCTTTTTCCATTTACTTCATCCACCAAGCTGTTAAATCATTGCATATTAGTCTAAAAAGAGCTTATGAAATGGTTTCCTAACTATGTTATGACTGTTGCTTGATTTATATTTTTGTTCAAGAAGCTGCGGAAACTTGTCAGTTTCTGCAGGCAGCACAGGTTTCCGCAGCCAGCATAGGTTTCCGCAGCCAGCTTTAGTTTCCACAGCCATTTTGTTAAAGGCTATGCTACAGGTGTCCAATGGAGAAACTAGCCACATGGGTAAGCTACAAGTGACATGTACATGGAACGTGTCCCCTCAGTTCAGCCAAATCACTCATAAACGGTCATGGTCAACGACGGTCAAAGGAAGGGCCAAACAAGGAATTTTGCGGTGGCACGACTCTGTTTTGCCCACGTGAAGGTTTGCGTGGAACGATCCTTAATTTCCAGAGATATTGGCACACCTGTAGATCAACCCGTGAATTGAATCGAGCAACGACCACTCCATGGATTTAACTGACATGATGACCATAACGCTAGATCTCAAGCCGTGGAGATTTATGTGTCTCTTTGACAGCGTAGTTGGCAGCGTAGAATCTAGGAATTAGTTGCAGCATTTTCACTTATAAATAATGCGTTGGTATACACTGGATAGTTAGTTTTTCAGATGTAATTTTGACTGTGATTAGAATCCCACTGTACTGTGCTTTACTTTTTCTTGTTACTGCACTTTAATAGATGAGAAGACTGCATTCCTGAATTCGATTTGTGACTGATTATTGACTGGCTGAGGTTGTAGAGGGCCCCTGTACACCAAAGCTCTGTATAGTTTCTTGCTTTCATTATGTTTCTGTTTTTATAATCATTAGTTTGTATATATTACGCTGTTTTGATATTCATGATTAACTGCTGTCCATATTTCCTTTTATGTTTTCTCATAACTGTCAGCTGATCAGTGATTTTATTACAAGTTTATGTAGGCATCCCGGGAAAATTTACATATTTTTGATAACTACTGACATGAGATCATCTTGTCTTTTCTGCTGATTTTCATTTACTGAATTTTAATTCCAGCTTTGTCATTTATTTTCAGTTTTGCTTTGCTTATTTACTTTTCTTCCACTTAGACATCATATTACTCATCTGTTTATGATTTCCTTTCTATAGCCGAGCGACTCAATTAGTGAGGAATCAGAATATTACTTGTTGTAGTATGATTTAGTTTGCTTTTCTGCAAGTTAGAGATTGAATTTCTTATGTCATTTTCAAGAATTAAAACATGAATGAGTAGTGAAATCTTAGTTTCCTTTTATGCAATTTGATTTCGTGCAATTTAGATATCATGTTACTCAGCTTGTTTATGATTACTTCTTATAGCCGGAGCTAGTCGAAAGGTGAAGGGTCAGAATGTGGGTTGAAGTAGTGTGATTTAGTTTTCTTTGCTTTCAGTCTTTGAGTTGCTTTAAGTTCAGTTTTTATTTTCTTTTCTTTATAGCAGCAAGGATACTAGGCCATTGTCACTAGTTCACTGTTTTGGTACATTTTCATTTCCTTTTGAGAGTTGATTTCATTACAGTCAATTTGAAACCTTCTTTTTGAGAACTTTAAAGTTTGGAAAATCATTGTAGAATTCACCATCACCCTCCACACTTAACTTTCAATTTTTCCATCTCACACTAGGGAATCCATAGAAGATAAAACAAAAAACAAGCTAAAAACCTCAAAAACGACAAAAGAATAGGGAAACAGTTATCTTGCACATACAGTGCACTTCAGTTCATCAGTTTACGACTCCCGAATTGACATTTTTAATAGCAATTTAGAACACACTAAATTGACCAAAAATTTTGGCGCCGTTGTGGGGGAAGTGAAATTAGGTAGCCAATTTCTTAAAAAAAAAAACAAACAAAGAAAATTTTAAGGAAGGTAAAATTGATAATTTCTCAAAGTATGCTCTCCTCTTGCACCTAGTGTGACCTGGAGGATCAGAAAAGAGAGTTATTCATTTAATAATTTCTTAAGTATGCTCTCTTCTTGCACCTAGAGTGACCTGGAAGATCAGAAAGAGAATTATTAGGCCAACTTGAAGAAAAAATGACATGCATAGAGAAATAGATTCTAGGGGAAGGTTTGTAGCTAGGGACAAGAGTTCAATTTTTACAACTCCAACCACTTCAAGGAGTAGGCAAGAAACACCTCCATCATCGCCAACTCATACTCCTAGCCTTAGGATTCCTAGAATTCAGGAGGTAGTAGTTGAATTAGGAGACTCTCCCACACCATTCACAGAATCTGAATTAAGAACAGACCCTTTATTTACTTCTATAGGGCAACACATTGTAATGAAGAAGTAGAATAACCTGAGAAAGAAGAGGGAGAAATTCCTCCTCATTCGCCATTAGTAGAGGAACCAGAGGACCCTGAAGTCACTGAACAAACTATCATGACAGAGGACGTAAACGGATTTGGTAGAGGTAGAGGTAGAGGAGGAGGATGAGGAAATAATGGAGGAGGTAGAGGTAACAATGGGGGAAATAGGGATGGAGATAGCTCATTTGGATTTCCCATAGTCGATGAGGATTCTCGAGCAACAATGAAAAACATTTCACCATCTGGCCTCCCAAACTTTCATGGGTTAAGAAATGAGGATCCTGAAACATTTCTATTTGAGTTTGAGGTCATATGTCGAACTTATGATTATTTGGAAGACTCTCAAAAACTCAAATTGTTTCCTTTAACATTGAAAGGATCTGCTTTGAAATGGTTCATGGGATTACTCATTCAATCCATTAGGACTTGGAATGATATGAAACAAACGTTTTTGGATAGATACCTGGACTATTGCATGCCCACCAATCACAAAGATGAGGTATTCAAAATGGTGCAAAGAGAAGATGAAAACTTGGAAGATTTACTTGAAAGATTTCAATACAACCTGAAAAGAACAAAAATGAGTAACTTAGATGAGGAAACCTTGAAAGCCCTTCTATTAAAAGCCATTAGAGATGAATGGATAGATATTTTTAATATGATGGGAAAAGGAGATATATCTCAAATTCCACTTCATGATATAGCAGAGCTATGTGTCCATCTCTCAAGAGGGAAATCTAAAACTGGAAAAGGGCCTAGAGATCCTTCTCTCATTAGAGCAAACAAATCTGCAACAGGATCAGTAAGTAGAGCTGATATTGGCAAAATGCTTGATGAATTTAAAACCGATATCTTAGGGAGTCTTAGTGAGCAACTAGACACTCTTAAAATACAAAACAAGTAGAAAGCAGAAGCTGAAGCATTAGCCATATTTTGCCCAAAATGTAGAAAGAAACATGCTCTAAGGGAATGTCCCTTGGATGCAAAAGTTGTAGAAACATGTATGATTTGCTCAGAAAACCATGAGACCAAGGATTGTCCTTCAATTCCTGGGCTCAAAGTTGTTTTTCAAGAGGATCCAAATTCAATGGAGTCTCTCTGTTTTGTTGCAAGGAGACCTTGGCAGGGGCAACAAAATCAAGGGTTTAACAACTCTATGAACTTTCAAACCCCACCAAATTGGAACCCTTGGCAACAATCCTGGTTCCAACCTCAAAATCCTTTTCAATCATGGGTATAAGGTATGCAAAATCCTTATGGGAGATTTGCTCAATTTTATCAATATCCTCCATGTTTTCAGAATCAACAAGCTCCACAACTTCCAAATCAAAATCCACAACTATCATTACCATTTTCACAACAACAACAACCTTCTCAACAAAATCCAAATTCTCAACTCTTGCTCCCATTCCAACAGAAGACAAATCAACTACCTTCCTAGCCATTGCCAAACCCCAACAATAAAAACCCTCAAAATGCTTACATGGTAGAAGGTCAACAATTTCCTACCTATATGATTGTTCCTCTCAATGATGTACAACTCAGATCTGGTAGAGTTTTAGATAAACCTTCTATAGATGCTCAAAAGCAAAGCATTTCTGAGGAAGATTCTCTTTAAGCCAATAAAGGTTCTGAAGCATCTCTTCAAAACCCAAGCACTCAAAAAGAAAAAGAAAAAGAGTTAACCCCCACAACTCCTATAGTTGAGCAACCTGCACCTTCATCCACACCTCCTTTTCTTGAAAGATTACAAATTGACAAAGGGGTGGAAAAACAAATCTTGTTGCCTGACTATGATTTTCTAGATGAATTAAAGAATGTCTGTATCAAGATTCCCTTGTTACAAGCCATTAGAGAGATTCCTATTCTAGCAAAAACAATAAAGGAGTTGAGTCTTAAAAGACCAGGAAGGAAACCAAGAGATACAAGAAGAATCCACCTGGTAGGAAAAATTGCAGATATCATGATGGGAAAAATTACTATGCAGAAGTATGTAGATCCCGGTAGTCCAATTGTCAAAACACATATCAATGGGGTAGATATTCCAAATACTTTGATTGATTTAGGGGCTGCTATCAAAATTATGAGTAGACAAACTAGAACAGCTGAAACTTCCTAATCTTCTTTCTACACCTACTTTACTGCAACTTGCAGATCGATCAATTATCAAACCAGATGGTGTATTAGAAGACATTTAGGTCTCCTTAGATTCTTGGGAATATCTAGTAGATTTCATGATTTTAACTCCCAAGAGTAATTTAGGAGGACACCCTCTCATCTTAGGAAGAGCTTGGCTAGCCACAGCTGATGCTTTTATCAGTTGTAGGTCTGGGGATATGTATATTTCTGATGGTAATTCGACAAATAAATTCAATCTGTACTTACATATGGGTCTATTTCACTGTATTCATTACGTTTAAGCTCATACTAGTGATTGCATTGGGTTAGCACATTGTATGTTACTTGTAGAGCATATCCCATAACTATGATTACGGTTTAAGCGGAGGATAACGATTACACTATAATAGTAGTATACCAGTTAAGCTCACCATAACATCTTGTATCATTGGAATTGGAGCTAACACCATATTAGACATGATAAAGCTAAGGTCTCATTCCCATTACTCTTATATTGATCACACAAACCTGGTGTAATTCAGATCATGTAGAGTAATAAAGCCATACACTCTGTTTACATGAGCTTGATATAAGCAGTGTCCTCCAGAAAAAGAAACTACAGAAATAGGAGATAATGAGTGGGTTGATGATGAAGATACTATACAACCTGTCTTTACCATTTTTGAATTCAGTGAAGATAGTCAAATTCTGAACACATTAGAAAACTTTGAAACATCTTCAGAATATGACCACACACAATTTCAGTTAGATTCTGACATTGAGTATCTATCATCTAGACAAATGTATCTTTTCTCTATGGAAGAATTTGGTAGTTCCACCATCAAGATATTTCCAGGTAAAACATTGAATATCAACAAAAACTTGAAAAGATCACAACAGGGAGAGCTAACCAAAATCTTGCAAAAACATTCTACTGCATTTGCATGGGAGTATACCGACATGAAAGGTATTGACCCCAAGACTTGCATTCATCACATCTACATCGAGGAAAATAGTAGACCAATTAGACAACCTCAGAGAAGGATGAATCCAAACCTTAGGGAGATAGTGAAAGAAGAACTCCAAAACTACTCAATGTAAACTTCATTTATCCAATTTCATATAGCGATTGGTTTCTCCTTTGGTTATAGTACCTAAAAAGAATGGTAAATGGAGGGTTTGCATTGATTACAGGGAATTCAACAAAGCAACTTTGAAGGATCACTTTCCTTTACCCTTTATCGATCAGGTATTAGATAATTTAGCAGGCAAAAAGTATTTTTCATTTTTGGATGGTTTTAGTGGCTATAATCAGATTCAGGTAGCACCTGAAGATCATGATAAGACAAATATTCACTTTGAAAATTGAAGTAAAAAGATGCCCAAAAATTCAAAGTCAATGTTAGCCAAACTTTGGTCAAATTGCAAAAAATTATGAAATTTTCGGCCTTGAAATTCGTTCTTCTTGCCACACGTGTGAGTGAGAAGATTTGCCCAATCATTGTACGATCAAATGAGAGCAAGAGAGAGAAGAATGTGAGTGATGATGATGCCAAATGAGGTGAGAGGCCACTTGTATTTATACCTTGGGCTTCATAAGCCTACATGATGATGTCACCAACCTGAACAATTTACACATGTGGGCATAAATTCAAAAACACATTTTTGCTTGTCCAAATTTGATGATCTTTAGATCAATTTTGATCTCCTCAAAATGAGGAATTCAATGCAATCATCATCTCCATAAAATGAGTTGTCGAAAGTGGATTTGGCCTTAGTTTCCAATTTTCACAAAAAAAAACTAGTAAACTTGAGTACCTCGTGCTTTGTTTTGTTATGTTCATATCTCTTGATGTTATTGATTGTTTTTAAAACATCTAGTAAGAGGAGTTGTCTAGGTGCTTTATTTCTTAATATATTAATAGAAGAGATGTGTTATGAAACCAGCTCAAGAAAAGATAGAAAAGAAAGATCAATGCCTTAGAATTCAGCCTCTTCGAGGGGGCAACCTCCTTTACATTACATAAATGAACAATTCTTGGATGATACAAATGACAAAACCTCCTTTCTATATATAGGAGTCTAAGGAGTCACAATATAATCCAGCCGACCTAACAATAATAATATAAAGCCACAAAAATAACAATAGAGGGATTCTATGGGGCACAGAAATAACAATATGGGGGTAATAGGGGCACAACAATATAAATAAGGGGTATAACTACAATAGTAATGGGGTAATCACTAGTATTATAGGGACCCAACATGCCCCTCTCCTTCAAAAAAGTGTTGTCCTCAACGCTTGAGTAGTTCTGGATACTTCTGCATAAAATTCTCATCCTCCCATGTGGAATCTTCAGCGGATAAGTTCTTCCACTTGATAAGATACTCTGAAATTGATCGATTTCGTAGCTGTCGAGTTCTTGTTTCTGTGACTGCTTCCGGTTCCAATATAATTTTTCCTTCCTCGTCAAGTTCTGGCAATATTGTTTGAACTGGGAGCTTGTCGCCTATAACCTTCTTTAAACATGAAACATGGAAAACTGGGTGCAATCGAGAAGCTGCAGGAAGCTCCAATTTGTATGCCATAGTACCAATCTTTTGCAACACCTTGTACGGACCATAATACTTTGGTGATAATTTATTATCCTTCTTAGCTTGCTTTAGGGACATTTGCTTATATGGTTGTAGCCGTAGGAATACCCAATCACCTACATCAAAACTTCTTTCACTGCGATGTTGATCTGCCTGTTGTTTCATTCTATTTTGTGCCAACACGAGGTTATCCTTTAAGAGTTGGAGGACTTGTTGTTGATGTTCGATGTGATGTTCCACTGCTTGAACCTTAGAATTTTCTCTTAAATATGATGTGATGGATGGTGGTTGATACCCATAAAGTGCCATAAATGGGGTCATTTTTGTTGCTGTATGGAAGGAAGTGTTATACCACCATTCAGCCAGAGGCAACCATTTGACCCATTGTGTCTGTTTATCAGATACAAAGCAACGAAGATATCCTTCCAAACATTTGTTTACTATCTCAGTTTGCCCATCAGATTGAGGATGATAAGATGAGCTATGAGCTAACTGAGTACCAAGACAAGAAAATAATTCTGTCCAAAAATTTCCAGTGAAAATGGGATCTCTGTCACTTACAATAATCTTTGGGTTTCCATGTAGCTTTTGAACTGTTTCCATAAATGCAGTAGAAACTGTACTGGCTTTAAATGGATGTGATAATGCACAAAAGTGTGCATACTTGGTAAGTCTGTCAACTACCACCATGATGACACTCTTTCCCTCAGACTTGGGTAAACCTGTGATAAAATCCATTGAAACCTCCTCCCAACGTTGGCTTGGAATGGATAAAGGTTGTAATAGACCCGGTGTCTTAATTGTTTCAACTTTATTTTGTTGGCAAACCAAACATTCCGCCACAAACTTTTGAATATCTGATTTAAGGCCATCCCAAAAAAATTCCTTCTTAACCCTGTGGTAAGTTTTTAAAAATCCTGAGTGCCCTCCTAAGGGAGAAGTGTGCAATTCCATAAGAATCTTTTGTTTTAGCTGGGAATTCTTACAGAGGTATAAGCGATCTTTGTACCATAACGAATCATTTTTCCAGCTAAATGTATCAGAAGTACTGGAATCTTGTTGTAGCTTTCGAATAAGTGCCCACACTTCTTCGTCATTCTTCCATTCCTCCCTTGCTTCGTTTATCCAATCTGGTTGGATAATAGAAATGGCACACAACAATGCTTCCACATCCTCATCCTTTCTTGAGAGTGCATCTGCCACCACATTTTGCTTCCCTTTTTTGTAGATGATTTCAAAGTCATAACCCAACATCTTTGTGACCCACTTTTGTTGCTCTTCAGAGGATAATCTTTGTTCTAAAAAGTATTTAAGGCTATCATGATCCGTTTTTACCTTGAAGTGTCTTCCCATTAGGTAGGGTCGCCATTTCTTAAGTGCATGGAGTATTGCCAACATTTCCTTCTCATAAATAGCTTTGCTTAAAAACTTTCCCTTGATTGGACGACTTTCAAAAGCAATGGGTCTTTCATCTTGCATTAGAACAACACCAATTCCATTTCCTGAAGCATCACATTCCACAATAAAGGTTTTTGTGAAGTCCGGTGTAGCTAAGACCGGTGCTTGGCACATTGCCTCTTTAAGATGTTCAAAGGCCTTTGTTGCTTCCGGAGTCCATGAAAATGAATCTTTCTTCAATAATGTTGTTAGAGGTGCTGCTATTCTCCCATAATTCTTAACAAACTTGCGATAATACCCTGTCAACCCAAGAAATCCTCGCAGATGCTTTATGGATGTGGGGATTTTCCATTCCTTAATGGCTTTAATTTTGCTAGGGTCTACCTTAACTCCTTCATGAGATACAATATGACCCAAATATTCCACCTCCTGGACTCCAAAGAAACATTTGGATCTTTTTGCATATAATTGTTTCTCCTCCAATAGTTGTAGCACCCTGTCAACATGTTCAACATGATCCTTCCAAGACTTGCTGTAGATTAGTATATCATCAAAAAATACTAACACAAATTTTCTAAGGAATGGTTTGAAAATTGAATTCATCAAACCTTGAAATGTTGAAGGTGCATTGGTAAGGCCAAAAGGCATGACCAAAAATTCATAATGACCCTCATGAGTTCTAAATGCCGTTTTCGGAATGTCTTCAATCTTCATTCTGATTTGATGATATCCCGAACGAAGATCCAACTTGGTGAAGTAAATTGATCCATGCAATTCATCCAGTAATTCATCAATGACAGGAATGGGGAACTTATCTTTAATAGTGAGCTTGTTGAGCTCCCTATAATCTGGACACATGCGCCATGATCCATCCTTCTTGTGCACCAATACTACTGGAGCTGAGAAAGAACTTTGACTCGGTTGAATTATACCAGCCTCTAGCATTTCTGCAACCATACGTTCAATTTCACTTTTTTGGACATAGGGATATCTGTACGGCCTGATGTTTGGAGGAACACTTCCTGGAATCAGATGAATAGCATGATCATGATCACGCATAGGTGGGAGACCTTTGGGAGTCTCAAATACCTTGGAATGATTGTCCAGGACTTTTTGGAGATCTGGAGAAATAGATGATTCCAATGTGGAAACATCTAGCGAACATAATTGTGCAATTACACCTCTTTGCTCCTTTTTTAGAAGCTTTGTCATGCCATTAGAGCTGATTATCTTTCCTGGTTTCCCTGCAATACCCCTTAATTCAACTTCCTTTCCTTCCACAGAAAATTTCATGAAAAGTTCTTGAAAATTAAAAGCTATTGTACCCAAGGATTGTAGCCATTGGACTCCTAGTACAACATCAGCACCTCCCATTGGAATGGAAAGCATTGGGCTAGTCAATACATATTCTCCCATGGATAGCTTGATATTATGGCACTTTCCAGAACAATTTATTGTTCCTCCATTTGCAATCATCACTTGACACTCTGGTGCTGGATATAGGAAGCAATTCAATTCTTTTGCTACCCTACAATGAATAAAATTGTGGGTGCTTCCTGAATCAATCAACACTATTACCTTTTTCTTCTTGATTTGTCCTTCTATCTTGATGGTTTGAGGAGTGGTAATTCCCGCCAATGCATTACAAGATATGGTCGGATTTATTTGTTCTTCATCTAGGCTTTGTTCCTGGAATATATCCTCTTCTTTTGACCTTTCTTGCTCCTTTTCTTCTTCCTCTTCACAATCTATGTAGAATAATTTCTTCTCAGCACACTTATGACCTTTTGTGTATTTGCTATCACAATTGTAACAAAGCCCTTTTGCTCTTTTTTCTTCCAATTGTTGTGGTGTCAACCTTGTAGGTTGTGGAAGACTATGGGCAACAACACTTCCGTCTTTATAGTTGTGAATGGTATGCTTCCTAGTTGCCATAATTTTGCTTTCCATTTTTCTTGCTAACCTGAATGCCTTCTCTAATGAATCAGGTTCCCAAAGGCGCACATCATGTTGGATATTATCCTTTAAAGACCCTATGAACACATCAATCCTATGCTCCTCTGGAATATCTTTTACCCTTATGTTCAATTTTTGGAACTCCTCAATGTGCTCCATTATTGAACCCTTTTGTTTGAGACTTATCAATTGGCTAAAAAAAGTGTTGCTTTTTGTATCCTCATAATGTGCTATCAATTCTTCCGTAAAAATTGCCCAAGTGATAAATTGTTTACGAGAACAAAGCCATTGATACCATACAAACTGATTTGGTTCCAAATATAAAGTTGCCATACGTACCTTTTGTGTGTTTTGCACATTATTGAGATCGAAGAATTGCTCCATCTGTAATATCCATGTGGCGGGATCCTTGCCATCAAACTTCCTCATATCGATTTTTGGAACATGGTGAGTCTTCGATCCAACATTAGAGTCTATGGAATCATGATTAACATTTCTTTTGTTCTCATCATGAGTTTCCTTTAGTACTCTTTCACCCTTAGTGACCATTTCTTGTAGCAACTTATCCATCTTATCATCCATGCCATCAATTTTAGCGTCCATGCCATTCACCTTAGCTTCCATGCCATCCATCTTAGCTTCTACACCTTTCTTTAAACCGTCCATCTTAGCTTCTACATCTTTCCTTAAACCATCCATTTTAGATTCTATTGCTTTTTGTGCAAGTGACACTCGTTGCACTTGTTCTTGTAATTTTGATATATCATATAGCATTTCTTCTTCTTCTTCATGAGTCATGCTAGAGCTTTCAGGTTCCTTACTAGGTGTTTGCATTTTCTTTCCTCGGGGCATCAGTTACCGATAATAATTCTCTAATATGCCCTTTGAATTCCTTCAAAATAAATTTTCAAACCAAGCTTAAGCAAAAATTAAAGAAAATCTACACACCTTTTTTCACTTTGTAGGAGCTCGATATTGCCTCCGATGTATCTCTGTACTTTCTGATTATCTAGTTCTGAATTTGTGACCTGTAGTATTCCTCTGTGTCCTCTTTCCAATGCCACAATTCTGACCCAAATTGGATTCTCCAAGGAAGAGTTATGCGAAATCTCCCACAGTGACTTGATAACAATGTAAACTTTGAAACGGGAACTATAAACTCAAAATGGGAACTCTGGCCAAAAAACCCCAAAAAAACATCAAAAATAGTGCTAAAAACGAAAAGTGTGTATACTGGAACGATGTTTTTTTTTAGGTGTCAATTTTGAACGTGTTTTAAAAATGGCAGTGACTACGAAATTTACTATGAAATTTTCGTGCAAAATATAGCTTCAAAACGAAAGTGTTGATACTGGAATAATGATTTTTTTTTTAGGGTCAATTTTCAAACTTTTTAAAAAATGCTAATAAAACCAATTTTTTATGTCTCAAACAAAGTTAAATTTTAAGGAAAAAACACATTAATGTTTCTGGTAGAATATCATTTTTCTTTCCTAAGTATAAATTTAACATGTTTTCAACCACAACATGCTAGATACAAAAGAAATTGAAATTTTTTCAACTATAAAACTAAAAAAACATGACATTATGAACAAATTATATCACTGAATGAATTCAAAAGTCTTTATTTGTATATTGAATAAAACAAACATTATATCTCTAATTTGATATTGCATTGTAGATATTTAAAAAATAAAATTTATCATACTTAAGACATAATCCAACAACATAAAAATGCTTCATAACTTCTCATTTAACAAAATATGGAAAACATTAATTTTATTTGAAGATACGATGCATACATCGGTTATATAAACTGTCTTAAACAATTATTCAAACTCAATCACCCAATAACCGTGGGTAGGTCGTCGTCGTGCCCCCTTCCCCCAACCCATTACTGATCTTTCCCATTCACCCATGCCCTCTTCCCCCTTCTGCCCTACCCATGCGCCAGCCCTTGCTACCCCCAACTCACCCACCCATGCACCATTTCCCCAACTCTTCCTTCCCTACCCCACAACTCTCCTCCCCATAAGCCCACCCCCTAACTCCCATTCCCCTCCAATCTCAACTCCTCCCCCCCTTCCTTAACGCCGGCCCCATGGGCCTCGCACCCTACCCCCCTCCACCCTACCCCCTACCTTCCCCCATCCCCCACCCTTACCTTACCCCCCGCCACCCCCCTACCCTTACCCTACCCCCCCAACCCCTACCCCCCAACACCCCCCCCCACAACCCCTACCCCCCGCCACCCCCCCCCCACCCCCAACCCCTTACCCTACCCCCCTACCGCACCCCCCCCCCCCCCCCCCCCCCCCCCCAACCCCTACCCCCCGCCACCCCCACCCCAACCCCCTACCCTACTCCCCCCCCCCCCTAACCCTACCCCCCGCCACCCCCCACCCCAACCCCCTACCCTACACAGGAACTATCACTGAGTTTTTGCGGGTATTATTTTGTGACAATGCTAAAGAAATCTATAAATTTAAGTAACATTAAAGGAACGATGGCATGGAATGACTAATAAATGTTATTAGGCTCGATGTTAATGCGGATGAATTTAATTTGAAAGTAGAATATTTAAGCTGAATTTTGTAAATGTTAGTTTTTTTTTTTAAGTAAAATATAATTCATAGGATTAAATCTATTTTAAATTTATAAAGTTTTTTTTGTTAAGATCAATAGAATTATTAAGATAAAATAAATTTTAGTTTAGTTATATGATTTACTAGTAAATAAGATATTTTAGGTTAGAACTCTGTTCAAACCTTACTGCAACTGGATATCTTTTGCTCACTTTTTGAAATTTTATATAAAACTGTATCACTCGATATCTTTTGCTCACTTCTTGAAATTTTATATAAAACTATATGACTTCTGGCGGGTCGATTCCGGGAATCGACCCGCCGCCGGTCGGGCGGGGCGGGGCGGTCGATTCCGGGAATCGACCGGTCGGGTGGCGCTGCTCCGTGATAGTTCCTGTGTGATAATGCAATGTTACTACAAAATAATACCCGCAAAAACTCAGTGATAGTTCCTGTGTGATAATGCAATGTTACTACCTTTATAAATCCTGGCCATACCTTTATAAATCCTTCAGTCAGTTACTAGCGGCTAAATTAATTAATGATCAATTGTGGAGCTCCTAGGTTGTTGCATTCGATTAGTTTATTTTCCAGAGCAGTAGCGCCGATGGGATAATCGATGGTCTCAATTTTCCACTTCGTTCAGAGCCCTGACGTGTCCCTTGAAATTAGCCGGCAAAGTTAATTCTCCTATCGCACCTCATAAACCCTTTTTTTTTTTTTACAACAACCCGTATTATCCCGAATCCTTTCCATTATGCTAAAATTCTCATGGCTATTAAACTCAGGTGGCAAACAAACTATATTAAGCAAGCCTTGTTTGTATGCATGGCAAGGCAAGGCAAGGCAAGGCAAGGCAAGGCAAGGCAAGGCAATCTGGCCCAAGCAAGCTTGTTTATTAATTAGATGTCAATGTCATGTCCACATCAACACACGGCACGGCCATACAATATATACTTCTTAATCATCCTCCTCGTGGGTAAATCAACAGCTTCCATTTCCATTTCCATTTCGTCACCTACTGGTTAGTGGCCATGTTTGCATTGCCTCGGGCTCAAGAAGAGTATATTTGTGATGGTCAGATGAAGATAGCACATATTGTCAATTTGAATAAAGGATGAGGTAGTTGAGGAAGATGATCTGGAAAATGGAAAAGGGAATGAATCGGGAGGAAATTTGCATCCCAAACAAGATTCTCTCATATAGGGGAAGTAGTCCTCTTACAAGTACAATTTTTTTTTTGATGGAATTGAAGATGGGCTCAGCCTGCAAGGATTTCCTTTCACTTTTACACTTCATCCGAGTGCTTATATTCAAGGTTTATTCCATGAATCTTTTTAGAAACAAAAGATTCGCTGGCCATAAGCTAGCTAGCTATCTACTATTAATTCAATCCCTAAGATGCTTTTATATGACTTCTCTTCTCTCTTGCAATTCAATATCTTGAGCTATAATGACCCTGCTTTAATTCCGTTAAAGTATGTGTTATCCAGGATAAAATTTAGTAATGGGTGTGAAATACTCTTCTGATTATTTAACTGGGTTGGAAGATCTAGTTGATTAGGAGATTGAATAGTCATATAGATATTATACAGTTTTATTACAGTCATAAAACTGTATGACTTCTGGCGGGTCATATAGATATTGAATAGTCATATAGATATTACACAGTTTTATTATATAGAAGTCATATTATACAGTCATAAAACTGGCGGGTCATAGAGATTGAATAGTCATATAGATATTATACAGTTTTATTATATAGAAGTCATATTATACAGTTTTATGACTTCTGGCGGGTCGATTCCGGGAATCGACCCCCGCGGGGCGGGGCGGTCGATTCCGGGAATCGACCGGTCGGGTGGCGCTGCTCCGTTGGCAATGGTTGACTAATAATATCTTTATAGCTCGGAGTATGTAAAGTACTGAACAAAATATATATTAGGTTTTATAATACTTTATAATATTAGATATATAATATTAAATCTTATAATATTAAGAGGCTCTAAAGATCGGAAAACGATGCTATATCAACTTGTGCTAGTATATTTCATAATCAAATAATAAATTAAAAAAAAAAATCTCATGGCCCTGTACACAAAATTTTCATATCTTTCGATTTTTCTTAATTAAAAAATTAAAAATATGGGAGGTCTGTTCGGCCAAACACTCTGCTTTAATAAAGTCGATTCTCAGAGTTGCGTACATCTTCGTTGTGGACTCCCGTATGGCGTTCATAACTGAGAGATTTACACGAAACATGAAGCCATCTTTTATTCCAATGAATGCTGAAGCTTCGTATACATGTAGACGCAGACAATATTGCAATTTAAAATGAAAAACAGTGTGACAAAAGTAGATCACTTTAGTCGATTGGCTAATTTATAATTCCGCGAGTTGAGATGGTACATCATTTCCAATCAATCCGGAGTTGCAGTTATCTTACAATATGTAACCAAATATTGTGATTAAGGATTCGATGCACATTCAGGTGGAGTTGCAGAAAACCTTCCAGACTTGTCGTGACAGTAGTCGTAAATCATGTAGTTTTTGCGAACCCAATTAAGTTTACTCAGCTGCTGTTGGTTTAGACTTTCAAATTCGGATTGATGCCACCAATTGTTGGAACAGGGCGAAGAAGAGTGAGATGACACGCTGCATGCATCGACCTCAAAGATGCTCAACGGAGCAGCGCCACCCGACCGGTCGATTCCCGGAATCGACCGCCCCGCCCCGCCCGACCGGCGGCGGGTCGATTCCCGGAATCGACCCGCCAGAAGTCATACAGTTTTATATAAAATTTCAAGAAGTGAGCAAAAGATATCGAGTGATACAGTTTTATATAAAATTTCAAGAAGTGAGCAAAAGATATCGAGTTGCAGTAAGGTTTGAACAGAGTTCTAACCTAAAATATCTTATTTACTAGTAAATCATATAACTAAACTAAAATTTATTTTATCTTAATAATTCTATTGATCTTAACAAAAAAACTTTATAAATTTAAAATAGATTTAATCCTATGAATTATATTTTACTTAAAAAAAACTAACATTTACAAAATTCAACTTAAATATTCTACTTTCAAATTAAATTCATCCGCATTAACATCGAGCCTAATAACATTTATTAGTCATTCCATGCCATCGTTCCTTTAATGTTACTTAAATTTATAGATTTCTTTAGCATTGTCACAAAATAATACCCGCAAAAACTCAGTGATAGTTCCTGTGTGATAATGCAATGTTTTACATGCTAAAAACGCTAATAAGATTGTATTATTAGTCTCGTATTCTTTTTTAACATGGGAAGGAATAATCCCATGCCATGGGAATGCAAAGAAAGGGACGAGAGTTGAAGGACATATATTACATCAAACAATCCATATTCATTTAAGAAGTAAAACCATCCAGTCTCATTGTTAACTGGCCACAATCGTGCTTCATTTTCTTTATTTCTTTTCGATTGGTCATGAACTCTTCCAATTTGAATTGAATATTTCATTTAACATGAATTTAAAATTTAAATAATACACTAATTAAATGTGAAAATATAAAGAAAAGATTTCATTCATGTAATTGAAAACGTTGATTCACATTTTTATGGTAATTCAAAGTGAATAAAAAATCAATCATTAGGTGTCCCAAACGAATTTATTTATTGATAAAAGATATATGGTATAAAAATGATATAATTGCAATGTGAAATAAATAATGTGATTATATATATAATTATATGATTTTAAAATTTTGAGTTTAATTTATTTGATTTTCAAAATTGGAGTGTTTTAGAGTCATTAATAAAAATGATATAATTGCCATGTGAAATAAATAATGTGATTTATAAATGATATAATTGTAATGCGAAATAAATAATGTGATTATATATATATATATATATATATATATATATATATAATTTTAAAAATTTGAGATTAATTTATTTAATTTTCAGAATTGGAGTGTTTTAGGGTTATTAAAAAGGTATTCTAAACAATAAAAAATCACATTTAAAAAAAAATCATTTTACTCAATTCCAGTAAAAAGTCTATTTTGTCTATAAGTTAGACTACACACACATATAAGAAAACAATTGATATAAAAATTAAAACACAAATTAACATAGAAATTGGAATGTACACTAAAATCAAAACAATTATTTGAATGTATATTTTCTATCATTTATTTTTTAAGGCACACTAAAATCAATGTGTTAAAAGTTGACTAAAAATAGAAATAGAAATAAATTTTACATTGAATAATATATGAATAGAAATTGATATACAATGGAATTAATGCATGAAAAATTGATATATACATTGAAATCAAAACATTTAAAAATTGAAATATGTATTCAAATAAATGTATATGTATTGAATTCAATATGCATTTTTCATCATTGAAAATTGTTACTTTATTTTTGGTCAACTTATTCCTCATGTAACTTTTGAATAATATTATTTATGTTTTTAAAGATATGAGAAAAATGAGTGAAAATGATCAAATCTATCTCAGAATATACATATATATATTTTTGATGATATGCATATTGTGTAATTATACTAAAAACTAAATAAGATAGATTGACATTAATCTTTCTCAACAATGATAGATGTCTTCATGATTAAGTTTGGGTTAGTGTGTTATGGTGAGTAGTTATTGGAGTCCAAGAAACTTAAGAAATGGTTTACCTACTATATTAATATGTACACTATGTACATCATTCTTAATACACAGTTGAGTTGTTTTCCAATTTGTATGTCTAACAGTGATATGATAACATGGTTAATCTGCTCTCTCAAATAAAATGAGCCATTTGTGGCATGAGCTCATGAGTATGAAATCTCTTGGTTTATACCATGCCATGAGAGGTGGTTTCTAAAAGCAACATGGCACGGAGAGGAACATAGTTGAACATTCATATATGAAAATCATAGCATTACATAAATAAGAAAGGCATACTTATTAGTGGATTGGAGAAGCAATTATTTATATACTCTATCTGAAACCTTGAAACAATACTATAGAGTTGTGTCTCATCGATTAACACAATCCCAAAAGTAGTGACATTATGCCATTTTTCTTTTAATAACGATTTATAAAGCAAATGATGTGTTTACTCTTGTTGAATAATCACATCGGAATTAATGTTACATGGCTCCCTACTCATCAATGTGAGGATAATATTAAATAAAACACATGTTTAAAAATAAGGTCTTTACATTTATGTGTTGGAAAAAATACATTTATTTGTTAGTATGTGAATTTGATGTATGCATATGAATGTCTAGCAAAGGATAACATTTTATATTTGAAATTTGAGAAAACACTGTTACTTTAGCATTCCTGAGTGCATTTGAAAAAATTAAAAAAAAAAAAGGTCATGCTCAAAAGGAATGAAAAGTTGAGCAATTCAAATTCCAAGAAATGTTTCTCAATGCTTGCATATCCATATTCTATATCTAATACATGGACCATACATGGGGATTCCTCAATCAAGGTTGAATACCATCATATTTTCTAATTATTACGATTATCATTGTTAGAGTGAAGCGGGGCTTCTAATTGTTGTTCTGACTTTTTCTAATAAATAAATAAATAAATTTGTACACATGCTTACACTGAAGGAAAAATGGCTTAGAAAAGACACAATGGAAACCTAGGTGGAACTCCAAAATAATGGAAGTATATCTTCTAATATTTACATTTTTAATAGAAGGATAAATGTTGTCAAAACATTTCATACCAAATTTCTTCAAAGGCCAATCTTTGCAAAAGGTAATAAACCATGCACTATTCATGTTGATAACTCAATAAACAAACCATCTATGCAAAGCTTGATGTTTAAATGATTCAAGTTTGAAGGAAATATTTACTCATTTTATGCACGCAATCACATTACTAAAATTGATTTCTACACAATAAGGAAGATATGTTAAGTTGTTTTAGATTGCCACCTACTTATCCATATTTATTTAAGTCTCAATTATCTCCTCACAAATGACTCCTTTTGTGATTGTTGTGTCCCTCTATGGTAGTATTCATTGCTCTATAGCTAATAGCCCACAACCTCCCTTGCATGTGCCTTTTGACACTTTAACTACTTGTAAAAGACTTGAGATTAAGCTATGTATCAATGTAGAAACAACATTTTTACACTAGAATATGATGTCAAACATGTGTGTTCTTATCACAACGGAAGACCTAAAGATTAAGTTGAAATTCAATCATAAACAAAATATCATTAATTAAATATCAACAACAAATCATTCTCTATCCATGCATTGAAAAAACCAAACACCTTTTCTATTGTTATTCAAACAAGTTTACTCCCTCAGGGAGGGGTTGGGGGGTGTAGGTGTTGTGGGGAAAAATGCCTATGCAGGACGATCCTATCCACCTAAGGTGTGACAGTGCCTTAGCAATAAACGAGTACAGCTACACTAGTTTCTTCCTTTATGAAATGTGAAAGAAGAGAGATCAATAGACTTACCGGTGTCTTCCGTTTGTCCCTCGATCCAATCTCCCTTCTCTTTGGGTGTTCACAGCTACTTGATTCCTGCGAGATCACAAGAGAACAACTACTTGCGACAAGAGAAGAACACAACACAGAGGCAAATATTCACATTCATAACTGATTTAGGATTAGAAATAAATCAAATACACTAATACATTCATACATCAAAATACATCAGCATATAGGAGAAACCAAGATAGCTTTATTGATGAATAACAAGGTTCAGGAAGAGATACAACCCAGAGGGCTCCAATCCAGTATCTCCTTCCCAGCAAATGGAATTCCTATCTTCAGCCCCTTCAAAGCATTAAGCACCCAATGATTCCAGTCTCAAACCAACAACAATTCTTTGCAATAACAAAATTCTAGCCTCCAGATCTCATGGAGGAGAGATCTATATATAGTCATTTTGGAGAGAGGATGAGTCAGCTTGAGATCTGACTAGTGTCCTCTCCCTCTCTCAGTTCTTGAGTCCACTTGGAGGTTCTTGCTTCCACTTGGAGATTTGGAACCTCTTACTCATCACCAGTCGAATTCCCTGAGGCAAGTGTCATTTTGGAAGCTTCCTGAGCATTGACACATTGAGGAATGAGCCTGCCACTTGTCCAAACTCGCTCAGCGTAGGTAGCTAGTGTTGGAGTTGACATTTAACGCAGGTAGCCAGTGTAGCAGTTGACATTCAGTGCAGATGCTCAGTGGAGCAGTTGACATGATACTGAATTGACTTGTTTTTGAGTGGTTTCAGGTGGAGAACTTCTGTGAATTGCTGTGGTTAGTTAGCCTTGTTCCTCTAGGGGTAGGAACAACATGTTTAGGGACTTTGGATCCCTTAGATTATGGACATTTCATGCTCAATGCTGTAAGGAACAAAAATGTCTATAACAGTTGCCCCCTAAAGTATGAGGCCGTTTATCGGGTGAAATGCTTTATCCAGGAGGGTCCGAAGTTCATCCATTTGCCGGGAGGAGACCTGTAATAATATACAATACAATACATTATGATTCATACTGCTTTCATGATCTAGATGAGGCGGGCATTCCCATGCTCAGCTTTATAAATTCATTTTTGTACATAGAACAGACGATCGTCTGATGGTAGACTGATAATTTTGGCGAAATTATCATCCTTTGAGTAGGATGATCATCTGCTGCAATGATGTACATGTCAAATGTCTTTATCTTTCCTGAATATATATTGCAGCACGAATGGATGAAACTAGATCCGGGGTCTTCAAACTCGTTCGATCTTCACTCTAAGTACAAGTCGATCCATGTGAGAATTGCGCTGAAGTCGAACATGGAAAGACAATGCTTGATTACTGGTCAATGATGTAAACCGTTAACAAGCGCGAGAGGAATCACCGATAATGATAATGACCCTCAAGGTACTGCAGTACAATTCATGTGGTGTGAATAAAGGACTTGGCGTCGAACACCACGCAAAATCTTCTGGTCGAAGGTCATTGATGTATACCTGTCGCCGGAAGTGAGAAACTTGCCATTGAGGCATGCAAGCTTCAAAGTACTGAAGGGGTTGTTCCTAGATCAACTTCTTGGATAATGAGCTGATGTCGACAAGAAGCGATCCGTCAAAGGAGGGCCTTGATGAATCCCACATCAGTGACACGGAACGGAGCTAATGATTTTAATGGAGGTGAAAACGATCTGTGACATATGATTCAGGGTGGCAGTCATGAATGGATGAAGGATAATGTATGGCAGTGGATGGGACCCGGTTGACTCTTTCTGAACGACTTCTCTTGAACATATGGCGACACTGATGCGATGGATCGGTAGCATTACCCCAAATATGGATGGTATGGCGAGACCATGGTGATGTGACCGGTGAATGAAACAACCCAACCCGAATGTGGTACGGAGGAAAAGTGTCATGTTCAAGAGCGACTTGCTACCATCAAAGTTTTCTTTAGTTTCTCCCAATTATTCCCCAGTCATTGCTGACCAGTACCTCTTTATTTTTGTCAAGCTTGAGGAGGATAACATATGCTTGTTCTATAACCTGCCCTTTGGGCAAGCCCATCGCTATGTTTTAACGAGCCTAGCGATAGTGAAACTCGTTCTCGTCTAAAGACAAGTTTGTCGCTATTTAATAATTTTAACGAGTCTAACGACAAGGATAACTCGGTCCTTTTCATTTTTAGAGAGTCTGAAAAGGTACATAAAGTTAACTCCAAAATTCCTTTTTCGTCATCTAATCCCTTAAGTCTGAAAAAGTATAAAACAATACAGAAGGGATGAGTTTTCGATAGTTTTAACGAGCCGAATAAAACAAGCGCTCGATCTTTTTCTGCAATAATCCCTCAGGTCCAAAAAGATTAAAATCTAGAGGAGGGATAGCTCTTCCTGTCTTTTAACGAGCTGGAAGGCCAAAACTCGGCAATCTTTTCATATTTTATGAATCAATTGAAAAGAGCTTAAAGAAGACTCGTCTTTTGAGGAATGAGTGATAAACATGGATAGCAGCTGATTCCAGGTACAGGTTGGAATTTTCCAATCACGACAGTGTCACAAGGATGGCTAGGTGAAATCACTCTTCGCAGCTGTTCCTCAAAATGGGTAAACAATCATATGGAGGTGAACGATCGGCCAAATGAAAAGTGGAGGTGACAGGTGCAAACACAACCAAGGCTTTAATGGCTGATGATATTACATTCACAGTGGTTATTTACCGGGAAGGTTCATTTTTTATTTTAAAATGAGCTTAAACACTGGAGGAAACTCTTTCTCATTGCTTATGTTTATTTTTTAACGAGCATGAAGTCCGCGTTAAAACTGCTCGGATCTTGCGTTTATTTTTTAACGAGCATGAACTTTATGCTAAAACTGCTCGAAATCCACCGTATTTACAGTATTTGATAGGAATTCAAAAACTGAAGGGTGGTAAAGGTCATGCTGAGTATCTTCTTCATATTCTGGAAGAAGGGAATGATGGTGGAAATCATTCCATGGTGCCCCCTCAATCAACATTGATTGTAAGATTCCTTCGTCAGTCCCATGTAATTTCGACCAAGGATCTAATGGGGTACCATATTCTCTAGACCTATCTACCCAAACGCTTGATGAGCGTTGATTTGGGTTCGCCTCCCATGCTCGAAACATTGGTTGCTACAATATTTCTATAGGGCTTGGGGGCAAAACCATTGCATGATCCGTGTCGATATCGTCGTCTGAGATCTTCGTGGAAGATATCATATTGCAGGCTCTTACGAAAGCTACTTCTCCTATATAGAATGGAGGTGGAAGTGCGAAAGTTCCCATTAATGTGGGGTCTTTCAGTAGGCCTACTCCGATGTCTTGAAGCGAGTGGTTGCTTCCATGGATCATGGGAATGCTTCTTGTAACTTGTGAACCATTAGGGAGGAAGTCTTGTTGGTCGACGATCGTAATCCCTCCTTCAAACGGGAATGCGATCTTCCTAAAATAAGTCGACACAACAGCAGCCATGGCATATATCCACGGTCTTCCCAGTAGGATGTTGTAGTCCAGATTCCCATCGATGACTTCAACATCTATTTCTACTGTTTTTCCTCCTAGTTCAACTTTCAAGTTGTTAAGGATACCCAACGGGGTATATGTCCTTCCGTCGAAAGCTTTTAATGTCGTCGAAGATCGCGACAAGGTTGGAGATCCTAAAGTTTTCCAGCAACTCATCGACATAATACATGTAGATGCTCCCTCATCAATAATTGTTCTGTGAACAGTTTTGTTGAGGGCCTTCACTTGAATAAGGAAAGCTAGTTGAGCCAGTAACTGAGGATCGTATCCTTTGTGATCAAAAGACACAAGATTGGAATCCTTAGGATCAACCCCACCAATAGCCGATAACAAAGCCTGCCTTTGGGATGGGCAATTTTGTAATACTTCAAGAGTCGACATAGCAGATGGCGATTGGGCCAAATCTTCCACTATGTTATAATGCTGCGCCGCTCTGGCGCGAGGATTTAATGTCGACTTGTGTACTACTCCCTTTGGCGGTTTTATTGTTAATTCAGGAATGATGGGCGGTACAACTTCTGTCGAAGTTATTGTCGAACTACTCGGTTGATCTTTACCTTTGTCGTTCGACAGCTGCGGATTCCCATAATCTTTGTTCCTTGTCGAAATCAAAGCATCATTCTGCTGTTTTGAAATCGACAACATAAGCACTTGCGACGGGGAAGCATTTCCACTATCAACCAGATTTTGACCTGGGTTTGGAAATGGATCAGTTAACACAGCTGAGGTTTGCGAACTTTTAAAGAACCTTTTAAGCTCAGCTTTGTAGGGACAATTCTTTGTCCAATGATCCTCCTCATCACATATTTGACATGGATAATTTTGTTTCCCTTTCCCAGGAGGGTTTGAAGAAGTTTTTCCAGGAGATGACTCACCCTGTTTCTTCTTCTTCCCTTTGTTTTGCTTCTTCTTGCTTCCTGGTTGATTGGTTTCTTTGCCTTTATCTGCTGATACGACATTTACTTTCGAAGCAAGAATTTCATCTTTTGCATTTTTATTCGAATTCTTACGGGCTTTCTTAGACGAAGCCTTTGTCGATTTCGTGTTTGCCGTGCCAATCACGCCATCGCCGGCATGAGAGTCACTATTGGATTTAGGAGGAGGAGGAATTGAAAATTCCGGTCTAGGGGCGTCAGGTATTTTGTCGTAGAGCGTGCCAGACTGAGTATAAACTAAGTCTAGATATTGTGCACGAGCAATAACTTGCTCCTCTGTTACGACTCCCCCCTTTGCCACATCTTCCGTTATAGCAGGAAGTAATGACTTTATAAACCATTCAGCTAACAACTGATCGGGAACGTATGTTTTCACCATCCTACGTCGACGACGCCACTCATGTATATGATCAGATATATGAGTGGCAGTTGTCTGCTTGAAGTTGGTTAATATTTCGGTTCCCGTTTCATACCTTATCGGTAATTGAAAATGGGTTAAGAATGTCGTGGCTAGGGAGCTAAAATTGTCGAACGAGGCTCTAGGTAATTCAATATACCATTTTGCCGTTGGACCCGTTAACGTCCTCTGGAAAAGGCGAAGCCTTATCGAATCATCATTTAGGGTATTCAATGAACACCACAGATGAAAAGTCATCACGTGATTCGATGGGTCTTCACCTGGATTTCCATTGAATTTAGGAATGTCAGATGGAAGTTTGTGGGGAATCGCTGGCCACCAAGGGGCGTAAGCAATCGGATCGTTGGTTAACCGGTGTAAATCGGGTAACTCTAAGGTTGCCACAAATGGTAACTGTTGATTCAGGTTAGGTGAAGCATAACCAGGGTACGATGGAATCGCTTGAGCAGTGGGCCTTTGCATACCAACATAATGTAATTGATGTTGGTATGACTGATACGGTTAGTGGACTTGACCACTGTAAAGCGGTTGGTTTTGACCATTTTGAATATACGGTTGTCCACTGTTCGCAAAGATCTGCTGCTCAGAACCTTGGTACACTTGCTGGAATTGTGGTTGTTGGTATTGCACCAGCCACGGTTGTGAAGCCATGTTCTGTTGCGCTATGCTAACCGTTGGACCAAGGTGTGGGGTAATTGTACCTGTTTGGACCTGTGTCGCCCACCAGTTGGCGATTGTGGTTGTGACCCATGGTTAAGGGGCTGTTGCATTACAACCTGAGAAATCTGAGGTTGACATGCAACAGGCATCGCTTGAACTTGTGACACTGTTACAATAGCCGGTGTGGTCGGGATGTTCGACATAGGTACACACTGTTTCATAGAATGTACAACCCTTGGTTGTTGAGGTAGCATAGGTACCCAACCACTTGATGTAACTCCAGTATAACCTGAATACTGTTGTGAACTCCCGTATGGATACCCTCCCGGAGGGGGTAATGAAAGGGCATACTGCCCCCCATACGGTAGCAATCCGGAACTCAAGGGGATTGTTTGTCCTTGGGGACTGGATTGCCCAAATTGACCTCCAAATGGATCAATCTGGCGAGTCTCAACATAAGAGTTGCCGGATATTATTCCGGATGAACAAACTGGAACAGACCACACTGTCGAAATAGTCCCTTGGTGGACTCCTTCTAGCGGTTGTGAGCTAGTCGGGACAGATGGTATGCCGGCAAACATTGTCAGAGTGACGACAGGGGCTTCTGCTGTCGCTGTGTCGTTCGACACAGTCCTAGATGTTGACGGTTGTTCAGACATTTTGAGTCTATCCAATAGATTGCCTAGCGATTCTACAGGAACTTCCATTTGTGGTGGATTAACTTCTGATGAAGGAAATAGAGTGACCCCGATTCCAAAATGGGTTGGAGTACTTGCTTGCGGATCCTCTGCAATTTCCTCTATCGCAATCAAACCCGGTGGAAGAGGAAGATCGTCAGGTCCGTAAAATATTTCTGGTGCCGAAGAAGGGGTTGAATCGACAGCGACAGTTGTTTGAGGAGCAAGACTCTCTGAACCGGTTACAGATGGAACTGGTTCAGTAGCACAAGTATTTGCCCCCAGACTAGGATCAGTGTTACTGTCCCTCTGTGGCTGTTGAACTTCTTCTATAGAGGCAGGGTTTCCAGAAGTGTTTGGAGTAACCGGAATCTCAGATGTTGTTGGAACACTTGTCCTAACTTTAATAGGAGATTTCGAACCGGTTAAACGAGTTCGCTTTGTCCGTACTGTTTTCGATTCTGGAGACAAAGACGGTTGACTCGTAAGCCTCCGCGAACGACGGGGTTTCAATTGACTTTCTTCCACGATTGCGGATTACTCGATCAACCAAAATACAAAAGGGGAAAGTGTGTTTCCGAATTAAATGAATTTTTTAGACGCTTTTAGACACAACTTGCTTTTTCACTTTTAAAGAGTCGAGAAAAAGCTAAAGATGACTCTAGTCTCCTTCGATGTTTTAACGAGCCCGAAGTGACAAATGCTCGGATGGAATTTTTTTGTTATAGAGTCTGAAAAAGGCCAAAAGAAACTGCTCTGGAGTTCTAGGCAGAGGGTGTGCCAAACTTTTCGCAAAACCGCAGAATACTTTTTAAGGTACGGGCGGTCGATCTTCGTGAATGCTGTGTTCACTGCATTGCGATCAGTAGGGCGGCCGACACGGCTTCCTAAGGATAAAGGATATATGCCTATAGGGGTCTCCCTATATATACGCGACGGTACGTGGGAGCACAATCCGTACTAGCGCTATCGTCCCTCAGGAGGAATCACCCACCTTCCACGAGATCGACAGTCACTAGGCTTAACGACGCCGGAATACGTCTCTAGCCTAGACCTATATGTTGTGCGTTATGTTACAAAGCGTTGTTAAGTTCATTCAATTTATTTTAGGTTGATCTTTTTAAAGTTTGCCTTTCAAGGTTCACCACGAGATGTATGATACAAATTCCTAAATGCAGTCTAAAGATGATAAGCAAGCTTTATATCTTTTCAACTTTGAAAATCCTAGCTACTAAGGGAAAAGAAAGACACCATATATTCTCAAAGAGCAATCAGCACACTCTAATGCACTTTTCCTAAATCCAACATGCAAACTATCAAATGCAAAATGCACAATGCAGGTGTTTGTTTTCCGCTTTCTTAGTATTGATGCCTACAAAGAAAGCTTTTTGTACAACTTTGAATTTGCTTTTAAATGATCAATACAAACAAGTTCACTTTTTCGAAATCAGAGAAGATAGAAGAGATTACAACACTTAACGATTTTCGAAATAAAGACTTGTTTTGACACTTAAAAGAGACAAATTCAAACCAATAAGCAAAAGTAAATCTATAATCAATCTGCAAACAGCCAATGAACTCTCTTCTAAGATCACAATCAATCAGATCTGAATCAAAGGCTACAGGATGACTACTTTACTCATGCAAAGGAAAACTGTAAATGACGCCACAAACACATAAAAACACTCATTGTATTTTTGTACAAAAGGAGGCAGAATTCAAGCAAAGAAAAGAAGTTATCAGACTGGTACCTATGCTGGTTAAAGGCTGCAAAAACAGAGATCAAAACAGGGCAACAGAGAGCAGAGAACCCCAGCTGCACAAGGCCAAACTGGTTCAGCACAACCTCAACACTGAGGATTTGACATTCAACGCAGGTAGCCTTAACGCGACCTGCGTTGAAATGCAGACTGCCTTCACAGCAGTTGCGCTGAAGGAGAAACTCTCGTTTCTCCTGGGTTCTGGGTCACAAATTGCTCAAAAATCAACAGTTTCAGGTCAAATCAGAAACACAAGCAAGGTATAATCAAAGGGATGCTTTGAAGGCTACTAAGATCTATCACAAGGATCATCAAATCATTTGTGAATCCATTGTTCAGATCATAGACAAGTCCAGCAATTGGATCAAAGCAGCAACTTTCTACTTTGCATCCGGGAAAGATGCAGTTCGATTGTTGCTGTCAAGTCTATGATGCAAACAAATGATAGAAACACAAAAAAAATGACTAAACAAATTGTCCCCAGCGGAGTCGCCAATTTGTTGTGGGGAAAAATGCCTATGCAGGACGATCCTATCCACCTAAGGTGTGACAGTGCCTTAGCAACAAACGAGTACAGCTACACTAGTTTCTTCCTTTATGAAATGTGAAAGAAGAGAGATCAATAGACTTACCGGTGTCTTCCGTTTGTCCCTCGATCCAATCTCCCTTCTCTTTGGGTGTTCACAGCTACTTGCCTTCTTGCTCGTCCAAGAGAACAACTACTTGATTCCTGCGAGATCACAAGAGAACAGCTACTTGCGACAAGAGAAGAACACAACACAAAGGAAAATATTCACATTCATAACTGATTTAGGATTAGAAATAAATCAAATACACTAATACATTCATACATCAAAATACATCAGCATATAGGAGAAACCAAGATAGCTTTATTGATGAATAACAAGGTTCAGGAAGAGATACAACCCAGAGGGCTCCAATCCAGCATCTCCTTCCCAGCAAATGGAATTCCTATCTTCATCCCCTTCAAAGCATTAAGCACCCAATGATTCCAGTCTCAAACCAACAACAATTCTTTGCAATAACAAAATTCCAGCCTCCAGATCTCATGGAGGAGAGATCTATATATAGTCATTTTGGAGAGAGGATGAGTCAGCTTGAGATCTGACTAGTGTCCTCTCCCTCTCTCAGTTCTTGAGTCCACTTGGAGGTTCTTGCTTCCACTTGGAGATTTGGAACCTCTTACTCATCACCAGTCGAATTCCCTGAGGCAAGTGTCATTTTGGAAGCTTCCTGGGCATTGACACATTGAGGAATGAGCCTGCCACTTGTCCAAACTCGCTCAGCGCAGGTAGCTAGTGTTGGAGTTGACATTCAATGCAGGCAGCCAATGTAGCAGTTGACATTCAGCGCAGATGCTCAGTGGAGCAGTTGACATGATCCTGAATTGACTTGTTTTTGAGTGGTTTCAGGTGGAGAACTTCTGTGAATTGCTGTGGTTAGTTAGCCTTGTTCCTCTAGGGGTAGGAACAACATGTTTAGGGACTTTGGATCCCTTATATTATGGACATTTCATGCTCAATGCTGTAAGGCACAAAAATGTCTATAACAGTAGGGGGTTTGGGGGGATGGGGGGGGGGGGGGGGGGGGGGTTTGGGGGATGGAGGGGGCCAGGGGCGGGGGGCGAGGGGGGATGGGGTGCGGGAGTGTGGGGGGATGGTAGGGGGTAGGGTGAGGGAAGGGGAGGGGGGCTGGGGAGGGGGGGAAGCTTAGGAAGCTTCGTTCAAACAGAAAATTCAGCTGAAAACAAACATCTAGCGTGGCATGCAAAAGATGGACCACGAAGAAATACAGAGTTGGCGAGCGAAACAAAGAGAAAACACAGATTTGATGGATGCAAGGAGTACAATAAATTGGTAATCATATTGAGGGATTTGTCATCATCATCATTTTCGGAGATTGGATCAGGCATGTTACTTTAATTATTAATGTGTAGTGAATCCAGACAAGAGATCTCTCGTGAGAGGAATAAGTTAATGGGGCCGGGGCTTCAATGTAGTCGTCAGGGGGTTGTGGGGGGCGCATGGGTAGGGGCTCGCCCATACTTGCCTAATTGTGCACTTAGTCTCATTATCCCTCACCTGACCTCTCGCTCGCCCATCGACCCGCCTGCCCGTTAGAGGTGGCTGGGAAATTCTGATTATACAAATAAAAAATTTATGGTATATTTTTGTTGTTAATTTAAGTTAATATGTTTTTTTATTTACTAATTTATGTGTTTTTTTTTAGGAAAATGGCATCAAGGAAAATTTCTGTGAATCTTTCTGGACCAAAGAGTCTTAAAGGTGTATCTTCAAAAAACATTGGTGAACGAACTCCACCTGAGCTCATGCCTACAAATATTTCAAGTGCTTTAAGTGATAAGAAGCTAATCTCAGATTGGAAAAGTTCAAAAGAGGTGAAATTTCCATCAAGAAACTGGTATGTGAAAGAAAGAGAGAGCACAACTGTGATTTTCGCATTGATTTTTAAGTTAATTATTATTTCTTGAAAAAAAAAGTTGTTATTATTATTTTTTTGACATGAAATTCATAAAAAAAACTATTATTTGACCATTTTTAGTTAATATTTTTGTATAAAAATTGTGATTTTGACATGTTAATTCTAGCAAAAAATTATCAAAACGTTTAGTTTTTTTGTTATATTTATGTTAAGAATGGTTATTTTTATGTCCATTGTTAAAAAATGTTGTTTTTTAGAAACAATTATTTCATGTGTATTGAAAAATTAATTAAGGATGTATAAATATGTAGATTATCTAAAATTCAAACTATCGACTTTCTAATTTAAAAACGCAAAACAATAAAAACCCCCCTAAAAAAAAAAAAAATTAAGATAGAGAACAAGAAAATATGAATAAAATGACGACTTCAAAAACTATCAAATTTAGAAAATAATTTTTTACATTTCACACACTAGAAAATTAAAAGTAAAAAAATAGGTCTTTTAAAAAAAGGGTGTGATGCAAAATACTCACTTTTTAAAATCAGCATGAAAATCACTACCATTCTAAAACTTGATTTCATCCTTGAACATGAAAAAAAATTAAAGTTCCAAAAACCATGTTCTAAAAAACACATGTGTATTCTGCATCACCACTTTTGAAAATTGGGTCATTTTTTTGCTATCTCTACGAAACGGGTAACAACATCAGTTCCCGTTTCAAAGTTTACATTGTTTGATTATAAACTAGTTCAGTAGAGCGAACTTGTACGACATGCCACGTGTCACTGTTTCAACCTTTGACTCTGAAAAATATATAAAAGAAAACTACAGTCCGTCCTCTTTCTGTAACTTCTTACGAAATTTCAATCCGATGCTCAGGAAGAAAGTTATGACGATTTTCCCCAGGTCACCTGTTTTGAGTGTAATTCAGGAGTCTGTAAAAAGACCAACTTCCTCAGATCATATCTCCGAAAATATCATGCGAAAAACTCTGAAATTTGGACCCAAGGTTCAACGCGATTTCTTCTCAAATGGGTTTTTTTTGCGACTTCTGAAACGCCACATAAAAAAATTTATAGCGAAAATGCCACTATGACCTGTATGGAGCAGCGAAACCCTAGAATCCAAAGCTCTGATACCAAATGTTATGAAACCAGCTCAAGAAAAGATAGAAAAGAAAGATCAACGCCTTAGAATTCAGCCTCTTCGAGGGGGAAACCTCCTTTACATTACATAAATGAACAATTCTTGGATGATACAAATGACAAAACCTCCTTTCTATATATAGGAGTCTAAGGAGTCACAATATAATCCAGCCGACCTAACAATAATAATATAAAGCCACAAAAATAATAATAGAGGGATTCTATGGGGCACAAAAATAACAATATGTGGGTAATAGGGGCACAACAATATAAATAAGGGGTATAACTACAATAGTAATGGGGTAATCATTAGTATTATAGGGACCCAACAACATGTCAAAAAGAAGATGAGGGGTTTGTGTATATGTTGTTTAATGTTGTGTATTTTTGGAAGCACTTTTGGTTCTTTCCCTAATTTCTAAAGTAGCCTCTAGAATTGGAGGACTCTCTTATAAACACCCACCAATAGGGCTTCTAAGTTTGTAAAGACTTCAAAGCTCTTGAGGTTGTGACAACCCTTGAGTAGTTCCCTTATTGCAAACATTGTAACCATTTGTTATAATTAAAATCACTGAGAATTGGGACATGTTTCAGAGCTTGCAGAGGAGGTTGCTTGGGAAGTAAGAGGAAGTGGTTATTAATACCAGTCATGGTTTGACTGGTGGGTCTTAATTGTGTTCACTACATCAAATACTTGTGCTTGAAGATATGCCCTCATCTTTTCAGTGCAAAAGGCATAGTTGTTCCCATTGAGTACTAGAATTCCTAGCTTATTCCACTCCATGATCTCCTTCAAGTTAATAAACTGTTAGTGAAGGAACTGACTCTAATACCAATTGTTAGAAATACTAGAGAGGTGAATTAATATTTCTTAGCAATTAGTAACTTATTAATTTTTTTAAAAGCATTAATATTCAACATCAATTCAAAAACATAAATGGGCAATAAATAATAGACAAATTTTTAGGTGAAAAACCCTCTCCGGGACAAACAACCACTGAAAATTTTTCTAATAATTTATGTGTACATCAAATGTTTAAGCTCCAACTAAAAAATTAAGCCCCAACTCCCTAGTATTCTAAAAAAGCGATCAATTTGCGAGCTCCAACTTGCCCTAGCACCACCCTACCACCTTCAAGTGTTTTAAGGCTCCAAGTTGAAAGTGACTTCCAAGCTTGATGAATAGAACTTAAGGTGAGCCGCAATCATCAAAGATCAAAGCTACAAATCTGATTTGTTCTGTTATCAACAATAGTCAAGGATCCACAATTAATCAAACCGCAAAAATGTAGTTTCTTCAGAGTTTTGATGTCGAATATCAAAGAGCTAGCACAAAGCCTTTGATCCTTTTGGAGCCTCTTCAACCACACAAAAATTGCATCTGATATGTTTGAGTTGGTTCCCTAAGCGGGGGTCGAAATTACAGAAGAAAGAAGCTACTTCAGATCTTCAAACAAAATTTCATTAAAAAATGTGAATAATCCCTTGCTGATTCAACACCACCAGACCTGTCATTGATGCCCTACCGAGGGTTGAAAGCATGGTAGAGCTTGTCAATGAAAACTTGTGTCTTCTACCTACAACAAGAGTGTCCAAGCGAATCCCAAAATATAACCAAAATCTCCCAAAAATCCTCTCTTTTGATCTGGCAATTCACCACAGGGGCCGGGTTTTGTTTCAGAGCAAGAGTTCTCAAGTGATGTTCATTAAGTTCATTGCATTTTGGAGAGAGATCTCAATCCCTTATATAGATTTTTGAAGGGGTTTCTTCGAGGCATCCAGAATTCCTTTTAGGAGGGAGAACTTTTGACACTTCAATTCAAATTAAATAGGGAAAACCCCTTGGAGGATTTTTAATTTTGAATTTTGATTTTCGATTCAAGCCAAAAACACCACATGCTCTTGACCTGACCTTAGAATCAAATAAATATTTTTAGTACAAGATGTATTATTTTAATTTTTGGAGAGGAGTTTATCACTTAAAGAGCTGTCACATCATTGTCTTTTTGGGATTGATGCCCACAAGATGGGTGTTTCAACTTTAAACAAGCATAGCTCACAAACTGTAAAAAACCACGTGGTGTGCTACATACTACTAAAATGATTTAAATGAGGAGAATCTAACAAGATGGCTTGCTCTCGAGAAATCATTAATTTTCATGCCATTTTGGCCAACAAAAGGCAAGGCACCTCTTGGTGCTGCTTTGGTTGACATCAATGATAATCACATATCAACATCCCAAAGAATTATATGGGGCACATAGCTACTGTAATTTGGATTTTGAGTTTTAAGCATGTGTCTCTTTAAATCCTTTATGAGGTTTAATTATGAAATATTATGTTATCTATATATGGTCCTTTGTGTTCATCCTTTGAAATAATATTTTTTTCATTTCTTTATGGTATGTTGGAAGTGATATGTTATAAAATTCCTTATTTTACACTTTTAAGTCCTGTATAACAAACACTGGTATGAATATTCATTCTCTTTAAACACCCTTGGTCTTATTGAAAGCAATTTTTGTATATATTATAAAAGAGGAGTACTACATCTCTTAAAATGGATGATTTTTTCTTATAATGTTATGTCTAAGGCTTTCAACAATCTTAGAGATCAATCAATACTTTTGGGGACTATATTGGGGAAATTAAAAATAAAATGCCAGTTTCTCAAATTAGAAAAGTCAAATGACTTATCAAAATCTAGTACAACCCCAAATACCAATTCGACTTGAAGATCAAAGAAGTTTCTTGAATTAGTTATATAACTTGCCTTTGTCCATACAAGAAATTGAGAGAGATCGAACATACCTGGCAAGTCTTGGCTCAATAGGAAGAACTGGTTGAATTAGAGAGACAAAGGAGACAACAATAAATCTTGATGTTGGAATCATATAAAGGACCTCTAACAAGGACCAAAAAGAAGATTCTTGAAACTATTAAGGAAACTAACCCACAAATTTATACATCACAAGCTTTGGTTGTAATATCTATGGGAGACCAAGAGGAATAAGGAAATGAAAATCCCAATATAAAATAAGAGAATATAATAGAAAAGGAGTTAAAAGAAAAAGATCGAGATCTAGTCCATTGGATTTGCAAGGGGAGCAACACTAGTTGCCCACTGTTCCTTGAGATGTTCTTCCTATTTTTAATGGTGATGGTATCATGAATCCCAAAAGAACCTAAATCAATTTCTCATTATTTATGATATTCGTTTAATCAGGCATGATAATGTTATGGTTATGTTGTAGCCAGCAATACCCCCCCTTATTCAATTAAGTATTAACCATGATACTGAATGAATGGGGACCCTTAGTTAATTTTTAGAGAAAGCAAGAGTTTCTCTTTGAAGTCACAAATCATACGCTTGGAAAAAGCCTCTTGGATATTTTAAGGCCTAGGTCTATGTTAAAAGAGAAAACCTTTAAGGTCACGTTGCAAAAGGATAGGAAACACCTTCATTTCCCTTTTTATGCGCAAGATCCTCATAATAATAATAAAATCGCATCGCAAAATGGTAATGCTCATAAAGAAAAACTTTAAGATTCGCCGATCTGCGATAGCGCCGATCGCTAGATCACATATCACAGAAACGACCCAGACAAGTTTTGGTGAACACCAAATTCCATGCGATCTGCGATATTGCGATCGCTGCGATGCCACATCCATGTGATTTGCGATGATGCGATATTGCGATAGCTGCGACATGCGAGGTTGCGTCAGCAAATCATAAATCACTTCGGTAGGAATCCGTCGGGCGCGCCATTCAAAGAAAAAACCACTTACTATAATCTGACCCGAAATCATGCGCCTTTAATGATAGTGAATGAATTAGTTGTTAGTTATTTAATGGATTAAAGGCGCGTGCCTTGATGGAGATTTGCTTTACGTAAGGTGGCATATTTGCTTTATCTCTTGCATTTAAAACTCTCCCATCACCTTTCTAAATCAATCATTTCCATTTCACTCGTAATCTGCAGGAACAAAACGCTAAGACGTCTCAGACAGAAACGCAAAGAGAAATGGGAAAGAAGAATAGAGCTCAAAGCTCCGAAGCGAGGGAGAAGACCAAGGAGATGGCGCCCCTGTACACAAACACAGCCTGTAACAAGGACGCAGGAATATCAACATGGGAAGGCATGTACAGGCTCCTAGAGGAAGAAAAACCTAGAATAATGAAGGTGACTGCTGTCGCGGGTGCACCACGCTCTTCTGAGGCATCCTTGGAAGACCTAGCATGTTCGTTCCTTCACAGAATAGCGGCAAGGCCCAAGATCCTACCATACACAGATATGATCAAGTGGATACTGGATGATGCAGAATTGAAAAACAGACAATTCAAAGTTCATGGACATGGAGTCGTGGGATCGTTTGCTGCGCAAGATTTGAAGCTTATGTATCATCTCCCTGAACCGCAAGTGACCTATAATGCACAATTTGTTAAGAAGTTCGTGGCGGAAAATCCAGATCTATCAGACACCACTAAAGAATGGTCTAGAAGGGACGAGCCGCTTAAAAAGGATAAAAACGGTATGTACAGCACTGGTTCCCTCACCTCTCCATATTGTTTTGCTGCAGCCATGCTCTGTAGGTTATTTGGAATGCCGGATATCAACAAGTTTTCATCTGAATGGCTGCCCTTAATTGATGCTGCCACTAACGCCGAGATCCTAGATTGGGCCAAAATCCTTTCTGATACTCTCTACACGGCTGTTATCAATTACCGGTCTAAGAGATCCTTTTCTCAAAGGGTCTATCCTCCTTTTTATCTCTCTGCCTATATTATGGATTCCGTTTGTCTTGTATCTGAATTCCCTATTATGGGGTGGAAATGGACTACCCTAGACCCATTGCCCATCCATGTTTATCATAAGACCTTATGGGATTCCCAGTTTGCCCCTCACTTTTACCAGATTTGCCATGGGGTTATTTTGCCCCTATATAGAATGATATATGATAAGGACTCCCCAAGGTGCTTCCTCGAGGACCAAATTGACATCATCCCCGTCGCGAGATGGTTTGGGGAAGAATGGTTTACTTACATTAGAGTTTTTGGAAGCACTGTACCTCCACATGTCCTACCCCTATATGTCCCTGATAAACTTTTGGCTAGGGAAATCGCTTATCAAACTTGTTCTGAAGGCGGCCTAACCAAAGACCTAAAGGACAAGAAGAAGGCCATATGGCCTCCATTTCCCATTACTTGTGGGGCCTTCTCTTTGTTCGATGTAGGACACGCTTTTGGCGAGGTTGAGAATGTGACGTGTCTTCAATTATTTAAGTTCCCAATGAGGCCATTCGACCCAAATGATGTGGCCCAAGAATTCACAACGAACGTCAAGATAAGAGTGTTCTCTGGAAGGAAAGATCCGTTTGATGATCTATTTCAGAGTAAAATCTCGCTCAAAGAAATCTTGCGGGAAGCTCAGTCGAGGCTATCTCCAGATGACCTCCAAAAATTCAAGTTATATAGAGAAAGAAGGCTTGCCAGTATTCCACTAGAGAGGCTGCGTCTACCTACCAGAGAACCAACTCCAAGCATCAGCCTCAGTGAAAACTCCAGCACTTCCAAATCTAAGTCCAACGCCGCGCAAGAAGCATCTGAGCATCCTGAAGAGTCTGTTCGCGACCAAGGAAAAAACGAAGAAACAACCAAAGACACAGCTCAGTCAAGTGCGATGTCTCAGCAGCAAGTTATCACCTCACCACCAAGAGATGTCCCCCCTCCTGTCATCGAAGCACCACTTGTCACGACAGAGCTAGATAAAGAGTGGGAAACCTTCAATGAATTGATCAATCTTGAAGGGATAGTCCCGAAAACACCTGTGAATAATACACAGGTGGTGCAAGAAGTCGTTTCGACCATGGTCAGTAGTGCCACAAAAGCTAAACACCTTCCTATCGCTCCAGCTTCAGAACTTCTACTTAACGTAGAAGAAATCCCCCCACTGGATGTATTCTATAGTTCGCAACACAAAGCAGTTGTAAGAAGACAGAGAAAGAAAAGAAAGCTTGAAAACACACTGTCTCAAGGAGCTGAACACTTGGACGTCTTATGGAAAGACCCCAATAATAATCCGACGGAAAATCTTACGAAACTGTCTCAGATTGCAGGAGCGTATGCTTCTGCAACTATTGATAAGGCCTGTGAAGTTCAACAACTATTAAAGGAACAAGAAAATCATATACAGTTGCTACAACAATAGTTGCAACAAGCCAACGCGAACACTGAAGCTTCCAGACAGCTAGAAAAGCTACAGGAAGACTTTCAACGGATGCAGGTAGGCTATCAAACGAGCCTCGAAGAAAAAGAGAAACAATTGCAGACGTTGCAAGAAGCGCACAAAGATGAACCTAAACTGGCAGAGTTTATCTCAGAGTCTATCGGCCTGAACGAGCAACTACTGCAGCAACAGGAAGAGTTGGGACGTAAAATATCACAGTGGAGCCACTATTGTGCGCTGACGACAAAATCACCAGTCAAGTAGTGGATCTGCGGAGCGACTATGACCAGAAAGACAAGAGGGTGACAGAATATTTGACTTGGCAAGATGATGAGGAAGGGAAGAGAGAAGGTGCACCCAGGATTAACGAAAATCATAAAGAGTTGCTCTTTAACAAATGGGACGATCAAATCACAAGGGCAGAGCAGGCAGCAGAGACAGCAGCGACACAGGAAAGCACTCTTATCGACTGTGTAAATGAGAATTTACACAGGGAAAATTTAATTGCAGAGACCACCCCGGGGTACCTACCAAACAAGTTGCAATTGGAAACAGAATGGAGGCAGAAAGCACAGGCAAAAGGGAAGGCAATCCAAGCATTGGCCAGACTGAATTGGGAATGTTACTGGACGTATTTGGTTAAACCACACAGCCAATGGATGACGGTTAAATGCATTACAAACGCAGCCGAGAAGTTAGCGCCAGCTCTTGTAGATGCCGTTTTCGCAGCCCAGCTCAGCACAGAAATCAGTCAGCCGACTCTCCTCAAGCCTATGTTGGACACTTGCAACTTCAAAGACCAAGTTCACAAATGATTTCATTTAGAATGTTGTTTTTTCCTTTTAACTAGATTAGAAAAAGGTTTGTCAAAAACTTGTCCTCGGAACATGCACTTCTGCACCCTCAGAGGAGGTTTTGATGAATAGAAGGATCGAGATTTATTTATGTTTGCATTTTAATGTCTGCTACTGATGTTGCACTTCTGTACTCTTAGTAGATGTTAGAAGTAAGTAGAGATAAATCGTTATTGCTTGAAGTTTGTGAGTGAAAATAAGTCATAAATGGTACTTTTATCTCTTGATTAATTTCTGCTCATATTCTTAGAGTGATATGCAGTTTTAGTTATTTATATGTTAATGTATGGATGTTTGGGTTACCATTTGGCACTTCTGTACGGTGGAATCATTTGTTTGTGCTTGACATATGAATGACTTATTATGTGATATGCTGTTCACAACTGTTTTGCCTAACTTCTTATGCAGAATGGTTTATCTTAAATGGTTCATATTCTTATGATAGCTGAATGATCTTTATTACCAGTTATTGTTCGAAATCTTTTTAGATCGCATAATATAAGAGATATATCTCGGGTTAGCGTAGATTAGATGTGTTGTTTTCATTAGATTACAATAGAATAGAATCTGTTTACTAGTTAGATTTGAGTTAGCTCTAAAATACTTTCAAAATCAGCATAATCAAAATCTACACACACACATAACCTTTAGATTGGGAAGCTGGTCCCATTATCCCCAGTCGGACCCGCTACACCAAACGGGCAAGGAGCCGCCAACCAGGTTTCGGACCGGGTGGGTATCCCCCTTGTTGTTGACCCGATTTCGGGGCCCTCAACATATTTGGCGCTAGAAGGAGGTCCTGAACCTCCGTGTCTGTTGGAATGTTTTCCAAATTATAAATCTTGAAACAGGATGGCTGCTCATAGAATTCCTATTTGGAGTTGCATCCATGTTCCTACCTCTTCCACCACTCCACCAGATGTGGTAAGGCTCTTGTCTCAGGTAAAATTCAATGGTAAGAATAATTCTTCTGCATTTAATCACACCCTTTAGTTTATTCAAAAAGTTTCAGGTTCTGATATTCAGAGAATTGATGAAGGCTTTTTGTGCAGAATTTTTACTCTTACATTCACAGCAGAAGCTAGAAAATGGTGCAGAACCCTCCCAGTTGCATCAATCCACAGCTGAGACCAATTCGTCAAGACTTTCATTTTGGAATTTGATTATTATGACTACGACCAGGTGTATGATGAAATTGACTATCTGCGGAAGCAAGATGAACCAATAAGAGATTTTAATATGCGATTTCATCTTAAATGCCTAAAGTACGATCTTGAGAGTGAGCTCACGGATGAAGAATCTTCGGATTATGATGAGTATTCCCTACCTCCTATGACTGATCAAGCAGAAATTAGTTCAACCTTTGTTTCATTTTCTTCTAATATGAATGAGCGTTCCAAGTCAAATAACCAAATCATCCATAATGAAGAAAATCTGCAAAGCCTAGGAGTCATGCATGCTCTAATGCCAGAGAACAATAACGAAAATACTGAAAGAGTAACTACCTTGGGACCAGAAGATGACTCTGACACAAAGTCAGACAATATCATTACGAATCAACGAATGCTGATGCCAAGGTTAGATCAACCAACTGTTTCTCTTTCAGAAAGTATCAGCGCACAAAGGTATGATCTAAAGCCCGATGTTTATGATGAATCTGATGAACAAAATTTTCTTCATGATGTTTTTAAATGCATTATTCCAGATTCACATTTTTCTCTTTATCCCGATGTTTTTAGTGATGACAATTTTTCCCCTCTCAATATCAAGCATATCTCAAAAAACACAGAGGGTTATTCAAACGACTCATCATTAGGTTTTCAAGATAAAGAGACCGCTTTAGCACAACCTTTGATCAATGTCAAACAAGAGCTTCCTGACCTCCCTTGTCTGAAAATATATAATGAAAAAGAAGAACCTAGGGGAATCTGTAGAGTCTTTTGCGATAGTTACTTTGACAACGATGATATTGTTGAGTTATCTCAAGTAACTCAACTAGGGTCAGATAATAAGGAACATCTCAAATCAGAAATCATATCAGCCGACCCTCATCTCAAAGTAAAAGCTCATTTGAATAATTTTACTATCCAAGACAATACCCCGATCTATGATTCATATCATGAGGAAAGCTTCATCCCTGTTCGCAATCATAACTCAGTTCCTGATTCACAAAACCTGGCCAGTTCTTGTGAGGAGCAAGATGTTACAAGTAAATCCCAGTTGTGCTGTAACACTATTTCTGTAAATACCCAATCATTTCTTTCTCACTTGCACTCATTTTGTACAAAATCGGATTTCTTTTTAAATTTTCAAACTTTTGATAGATTATGTTTTAGCGATTTATATATGAGAACTTTCATTTCAAACGAAATCGCTAAAAACTCAGCGTTGACAAACAACAGGTTACAAGCCATTGAAACTAAAAAAACATTTTCACAATTTGACTTGTTATCCTTCCTATTGCGAGATCATCAATTCATAACAGAAATTCATCCTAATTTTTATGATCCAATAGGTGTCCAGTTGGAAAAAGGTTCTCATGAGAAAGGAAAATCAGACGAAATTCCAATTGAGGTTGTATGTTCTTATTCCACAGCCAATATTTATGATCCAAGGAAAGTTTGGTTCTTTTTACTCATACTTGGAAGATTCATACGGCTAAGAATAATAATGAATAGATGGTTCCATTGGAAATATCATTTCACATAGTTATTTCCTGTATATAGCTAGAATAGGAGTAGGAGTAGTTTAGCTAGGTTATTAGGTTTGCTTTTAATAAATCGATAGGCAGAGTTATTCATATTCTCTACATAACCCTAGGGAATGTTTGCCTCTCATAATAATGTTTGCTTTGGTTAACGGCATTTGGCATTTACTAAAGGCACCTTTTTCTCTATTGAAATTTTTTTGAAACTTCTGCTTCTATGAACAACAAGTCTTTTAGGGATTTGATCTTTATTATCAATAGAACTTTAACCCAGATATGATGATAGTTTCAACTGCAAAAAACTTTAAAGAAAGCTATCTCAGTGGAAAATTTGTTTTTAGGTCAGCACAATGAAAGGTATCAATATTAAAATAAAAATTCTCTGTGAAAGCAGCCATTACCAAAAACAACCCTATCATTTTCGTCCAGAACTTTCTTAAGGAAAGAAAATTTGACTTCCTCCTTGCTAAAGGAAAACACAGCATTCAGAGGAATAATCTAAAAAGACACTGTATCTCAAAGAATGAGAGGTCTCATCACGAGCCGGCTTATCATGATCACAGATATTATAACTTGCTGACTTTGCCAAAACTGTCTACCAAAACAGGGCAATGACTCAAGATTGTTGCAATCAAAAGGCAAGGGGTCTCATCACGAGCCAGCTTGTTCAGCAAAAGTGTAAATCAAGTGAATGATTGTGTCATAATTTGGCCACCAAACCAAGACATTGTTCTTTAGAGAATAAAAAGGAAAAAGTGTCAAAAAAGGATTTTCTCTGAAAAAGTTGTAAATAACCTTAAGCAGGATAAAGGATCATTGCTGGGTAATAGGTAACCCTGTCGAGGCTATGGACGCCTGCTGGCAGCAGAGGCTCTACCTGTGACAACGGAGCATATTTAAAAAAAAAAGAGAGAGCTGATACATAGAGAAGACTTTATTTTATGTTTTACAAGACCAAGTAATGACAGGTTTAAATGCAAAGACAAGCTGAAGATGCAAGTAATTGAAACAGAAACAGGTTGAAACGAAACATCATTGACCATTTAAAGTATTATTTTCTTTATCTTTTTATAATAAAGTTCAAGTTTTTCTTTAAGGCATTTTTCTTAGGAAGTTTGAAAGCATAAATGTAAAAGCAGAGATAACTGGTTCTCCCAAGTGAATCGCCAATTGTTGTAGCCAGCAACAACCCCCTTATTCAATTAAGTATTAACCATGATACTGAATGAATGGGGACCCTTAGTTAATTTTTAGAGAAAGCAAGAGTTTCTTTTTGAAGTCACAAATCATACGCTTGGAAAAAGCCTCTTGGATATTTTAAGGCCTAGGTCTATGTTAAAAGAGAAAACCTTTAAGGTCGCGTTGCAAAAGGATAGGAAACACCTTCATTTCCCTTTTTATGCGCAAGATCCTCATACTAATAATGACATCGCATCGCAAAATGGTAATGCTCATAAAGAAAAACTTTAAGATTCGCCGATCTGCGATAGCGCCGATCGCTAGATCGCATATCGCAGAAACGACCCAGACAAGTTTTGGTGAACACCAAATTCCATGCAATCTGCGATATTGTGATCGCTGCGATGCCACATCCATGTGATTTGCGATGATGCGATATTGCGATCGCTGCGACATGCGAGGTTGCGTCAGCAAATCATAAATCACTTCGGTACGAATCTGTCGGGCGCGCCATTCAAAGAAAAAACCACTTACTATAATCTGACACGAAATCATGCGCCTTTAATGATAGTGAATGAATTAGTTGTCAGTTATTTAATGGATTAAAGACGTGTGCCTTGATGGAGATTTGCTTTACGTAAGGTGGCATATTTGCTTTATCTCTTGCATTTAAAACTCTCCCATCACCTTTCTGAATCAATCATTTCCATTTCACTCGTAATCTGCAGGAACAAAACGCTAAGACGTCTCAGACAGAAACACAAAGAGAAATGGGAAAGAAGAATAGAGCTCAAAGCTCCGAAGCGAGGGAGAAGACCAAGGAGATGGCGCCCCTGTACACAGACACAGCCTGTAACAAGGACGCAGGAATATCAACATGGGAAGGCATGTACAGGCTCCTAGAGGAAGAAAAGCCTAGAATAATGAAGGTGACTGCTGTCGCGGGTGCACCACGCTCTTTTGAGGCATCCTTGGAAGACCTAGCATGTTCGTTCCTTCACAAAATAGCGGCAAGGCCCAAGATCCTACCATACACAGATATGATCAAGTGGATATTGGATGATGCAGAAATGAAAAACAGACAATTCAAAGTTCATGGACATGGAGTCGTGGGATCGTTTGCTGCGCAAGATTTGAAGCTTATGTATCATCTCCCTGAACCGCAAGTGACCTATAATGCACAATTTGTTAAGAAGTTCGCGGCGGAAAATCCAGATCTATCAGACACCACTAAAGAATGGTCTAGAAGGGATGAGCCGCTTAAAAAGGATAAAACCGGTATGTACAGCACTGGTTCCCTCACCTCTCCATATTGTTTTGCTGCAGCCATGCTCTGTAGGTTATTTGGAATGCCAGATATCAACAAGTTTTCATCTGAATGGCTGCCCTTAATTGATGCTGCCACTAACGCCGAGATCCTAGATTGGGCCAAAATCCTTTCTAATACTCTCTACACGGCTGTTATCAATTACCGGTCTAAGAGATCCTTTTCTCAAAGGGTCTATCCTCCTTTTTATCTCTCTGCCTATATTATGGATTCCGTTTGTCTTGTATCTGAATTCCCTATTATGGGGTGGAAATGGACTACCCAAGACCCATTGCCCATCCATGTTTATCATAAGACCTTATGGGATTCCCAGTTTGCCCCTCACTTTTACCAGATTTGCCATGGGGTTATTTTGCCCCTATATAGAATGATATATGATAAGGACCCCCCAAGGTGCTCCCTCGAGGCCCAAATTGACATCATCCCTGTCGCGAGATGGTTTGGGGAAGAATGGTTTACTTACATTAGAGTTTTTGGAAGCACTGTACCTCCACATGTCCTACCCCTATATGTCCCTGATAAACTTTTGGCTAGGGAAATTGCTTATCAAACTTGTTCTGAAGGCGGCCTAACCAAAGACCTAAAGGAAAAGAAGAAGGCCATATGGCCTCCATTTCCCATTACTTGTGGGGCCTTCTCTTTGTTCGATGTAGGACACACTTTTGGCGAGGTTGAGAATGTGACGTGTCTTCAATTATTTAAGTTCCCAATGAGGCCATTCGACCCAAATGATGTGGCCCAAGAATTCACAACGAACGTCAAGATAAGAGTGTTCTCTGGAAGGAAAGATCCGTTTGATGATCTATTTCAGAGTAAAAGCTCGCTCAAAGAAATCTTGCGGGAAGCTCAGTCGAGGCTATCTCCAGATGACCTCCAAAAATTCAAGTTATATAGAGAAAGAAGGCTTGCCAGTATTCCACTAGAGAGGTTGCGTCTACCTACCAGAGAACCAAATCCAAGCATCAGCCTCAGTGAAAACTCCAGCACTTCCAAATCTATGTCCAACGCCGCGCAAGAAGCATCTGAGCATCCTGAAGAGTCTGTTCGCCACCAAGGAAAAAACGAAGAAACAACCAAAGACACAGCTCAGTCAAGTGCGATGTCTCAGCAGCAAGTTATCACCTCACCACCAAGAGATGTCCCCCCTCCTGTCATCGAAGCACCACTTGTCACGACAGAGCTAGATAAAGAGTGGGAAACCTTCAATGAATCGATCAATCTTGAAGGGACAGTCCCGAAAACACCTGTGAATAATACACAGGTGGTGCAAGAAGTCGTTTCGACCATGGTCAGTAGTGCCACAGAAGCTGAACACCTTCCTATCGCTCCAGCTTCAGAACTTCTACTTAACGTAGAAGAAATCCCCCCACTGGATGTATTCTATAGTCCGCAACACAAAGCAGTTGTAAGAAGACAGAGAAAGAAAAGAAAGCTTGAAAACACACTGTCTCAAGGAGCTGAACACTTGGACGTCTTATGGAAAAACCCCAATAATAATCCGATGGAAAATCTTACGAAGCTGTCTCAGATTGCAGGAGCGTATGCTTCTGCAACTATTGATAAGGCCTCTGAAGTTCAGCAACTATTAAAGGAACAAGAAAATCATATACAGCTGCTACAACAACAGTTGCAACAAGCCAACGCGAACACTTAAGCTTCCAGACAGCTAGAAAAGCTACAGGAAGACTTTCAACGGATGCAGGTAGGCTATCAAACGAGTATCGAAGAAAAAGAGAAACAATTGCAGACTTTGCAAGAAGCGCACAAAGATGAACCTAAACTGGCAGAGTTTATCTCAGAGTCTATCGGCCTGAACGAGCAACTACTGCAGCAACAGGAAGAGTTGGGACGTAAAGTATCACAGTGGAGCCACTATTGTGTGCTGAGCGACAAAATCACCAGTCAAGTAGTGGATCTGTGGAGCGAATATGACCAGAAAGACAAGAGGGTGACAAAATATTTGACTTGGCAAGATGATGAGGAAGGGAAGAGAGCAGGTGCACCCAGGATTAACGAAAATCATAAAGAGTTGCTCTTTAACAAATGGGACGATCAAATCACAAGGGCAGAGCAGGCAGCAGAGACAGCAGCAACACAGGCAAGCACTCTTATCGACTGTGTAAATGAGAATTTACACAGGGCAAATTTAATTGCAGAGACCACCCCGGGGTACCTACCAAACAAGTTGCAACTGGAAACAGAATGGAGGCAGAAAGCACAGGCAAAAGGGAAGGCAATCCAAGCATTGGCCAGACTGAATTGGGAATGTGACTGGACGTATTTGGTTAAACCACACAACCAATGGATGACGGTGAAATGCATTACAAACGCAGCCGAGAAGTTAGCGCCAACTCTTGTAGATGCCGTTTTCGCAGCCCAACTCAGCACAGAAATCAGTCAGCCGACTCTCCTCAAGCCTATGGCTGACACTTGCAACTTCAAAGACCAAGTTCACAAATGATTTCATTTAGAATGTTGTTTTTTCCTTTTAACTAGATTAGAAAAAGGACAGTCATTTGAAAACTGTATCCTGAAATTTTGTAATGATACTATTATTAGAATTAGGAAGTAGTATTTTAACCCTTCTCATGCATTTAGAGAAGGGTCCAGAAATTTGTCAAAAACTTGTCCTCGGAACATGCACTTCTGCTCCCTCAGAGGAGGTTTTGATGAATAGAAGGATCGAGATTTATTTATGTTTGCATTTTAATGTCTGCTACTGATGTTGCACTTCTGTACTCTTAGTAGATGTTAGAAGTAAGTAGAGATAAATCGTTATTGCTTGAAGTTTGTGAGTGAAAATCAGCCATAAATGGTACTTTTATCACTTGATTAATTTCTGCTCATATTCTTAGAGTGATATGCAGTTTTAGTTATTTATATGTTAATGTATGGATGTTTGGGTTACCATTTGGCACTTCTGTACGGTGGAATCATTTGTTTGTGCTTGACATATGAATGACTTATTATGCGATATGCTGTTCACAACTGTTTTTCCTAACTTCTTATGCAGAATGGTTTATCTTAAATGGTTCATATTCTTATGATAGCTGAATGATCTTTATTACCAGTTATTGTTTGAAATATTTTTAGATCACATAATATAAGAGATATATCTCGGGTTAGCGTAGATTAGATGTGTTGTTTTCATTAGATTACAATAGAATAGAATCTGTTACTAGTTAGATTTGAGTTAGCTCTAAAATACTTTCAGAATCAGCATAATCAAAATCTACACACACACACATAACCTTTAGATTGGGAAGCTGGTCCCATTATCCCCAGTCGGACCCGCTACACCAAACGGGCAAGGAGCCGCCAACCAGGTTCCGGACCGGGTGGGTATCCCCCTTGTTGTTGACCCGATTTCGGGGCCCTCAACATATTTGGCGCTAGAAGGAGGGCCTGAACCTCCGTGTCTGTTGGAATGTTTTCCAAATTATAAATCTTGAAACAGGATGGCTGCTCATAGAATTCCTATTTGGAGTTGCATCCATGTTCCTACCTCTTCCAACACTCCACCAGATGTGGTAAGGCTCTTGTCTCAGGTAAAATTCAATGGTAAGAATAATTCTTCTGCATTTAATCACACCCTTCAGTTTATTAAAAAAGTTTCAAGTTCTGATATTCAGAGAATTGATGAAGGCGTTTTGTGCAGAATTTTTACTCTTACATTCACAGCAGAAGCTAGAAAATGGTGCAGAACCCTCCCAGTTGCATCAATCCACAACTGAGACCAATTCGTCAAGACTTTCATTTTGGAATTTGATAATTATGACTACGACCAGGTGTATGATGAAATTGACTATCTGCGGAAGCAAGATGAACCAATAAGAGATTTTAATATGCGATTTCATCTTAAATGCCTAAAGTACGATCTTGAGAGTGAGCTCACGGATGAAGAATCTTCGGATTATGATGAGTATTCCCTACCTCCTATGTCTGATCAAGCAGAAATTAGTTCAACCTTTGTTTCATTTTCTTCTAATATGAATGAGCATTCCAAGTCAAATAACCAAATCATCCATAATGAAGAAAATCTGCAAAGCCTAGGAGTCATGCATGCTCTAATGCCAGAGAACAATAACGAAAATACTGAAAGAGTAACTACCTTGGGACCAGAAGATGACTCTGACACAAAGTCAGACAATATCATTACGAATCAACGAATGCAGATGCCAAGGTTAGATCAACCAACTGTTTCTCTTTCAGAAAGTATCAGCGCATAAAGGTATGATCTAAAGCCCGATGTTTATGATGAATTTGATGAACAAAATTTTCTTCATGATGTTTTTAAATTCATTATTCCAGATTCACATTTTTCTCTTTATCCCGATGTTTTTAGTGATGACAATTTTTCCCCTCTCAATATCAAGCATATCTCAAAAAACACAGAGGGTTATTCAAACGACTCATCATTAGGTTTTCAAGATAAAGAGACCGCTTTAGCACAACCTTTGATCAATGTCAAACAAGAGCTTCCCGAACTCCCTGGTCTAAAAATATATAATGAAAAAGAAGAACATAGGGGAATCTGTAGAGTCTTTTGCGATAGTTACTTTGACAACGATGATATTGTTGAGTTATCTCAAGTAACTCAACTAGGGTCGGATAATAAGGAACATCTCAAATCAGAAATCATATCAGCCGACCCTCATCTCAAAGTAAAAGCTCATTTGAATAATTTTACTATCCAAGACAATACCCCGATCTATGATTCATATCATGAGGAAAGCTTCATCCCTGTTCGCAATCATAACTCAGTTCCTGATTCACAAAACCTGGCCAGTTCTTGTGAGGAGCAAGATGTTACAAGTAAATCCCAGTTGTGCTGTAACACTATTTCTGTAAATACCCAATCATTTCTTTCTCACTTGCACTCATTTTGTACAAAATCGGATTTCTTTTTAAATTTTCAAACTTTTGATAGATTATGTTTTAGCGATTTATATATGAGAACTTTCATTTCAAACGAAATTGCTAAAAACTCAGCGTTGACGAACAACAGGTTACAAGCCATTGAAACTAAAAAAACATTTTCACAATTTGACTTGTTATCCTTCCTATTGCGAGATCATCAATTCATAACAGAAATTCATCCTAATTTTTATGATCCAATAGGTGTCCAGTTGGAAAAATGTTCTCATGAGAAAGGAAAATCAGACGAAATTCCAATTGAGGTTGTATGTTCTTATTCCACAGCCAATATTTATGATCCAAGGAAAGTTTGGTTCTTTTTACTCATACTTGGAAGATTCATACGACTGAGAATAATAATGAATAGATGGTTCCATTGGAAATATCATTTCACATAGTTATTTCATGTATATAGCTAGAATAGGAGTAGGAGTAGTTTAGCTAGGTTATTAGGTTTGCTTTTAATAAATCGATAGGCAGAGTTATTCATATTCTCTACATAACCCTAGGGAATGTTTGCCTCTCATAATAATGTTTGCTTTGGTTAACGGCATTTGGCATTTACTAAAGGCACCTTTTTCTCTATTGAAATTTTTTTGAAACTTCTGCTTCTATGAACAACAGGTCTTTTAGGGATTTGATCTTTATTATCAATAGAAATTTAACCCAGATATGATGATAGTTTCAACTGCAAAAAACTTTAAAGAAAGCTATCTCAGTGGAAAATTTGTTTTTAGGTCAGCACAATGAAAGGTATCAATATTAAAATAAAAATTCTCTGTGAAAGCAGCCATTACCAAAAACAGCCCTATCATTGTCGTCCAGAACTTTCTTAAGGAAAGAAAATTTGACTTCCTCCCTGCTAAAGGAAAATGCAGCATTCAGAGGAATAATATAAAAAGACACTGTATCTCAAAGAATGAGAGGTCTCATCACGAGCCGGCTTATCATGATCACAAATATTATAACTTGCTTACTTTGCCAAAACTGTCTACCAAAACAGGGCAATGACTCAAGATTGTTGCAATCAAAAGGCAAGGGGTCTCATCACGAGCCAGCTTGTTCAGCAAAAGTGTAAATCAAGTGAATGACTGTGTCATAATTTGGCCACCAAACCAAGACATTGTTCTTTAGAGAATAAAAAGGAAAAAGTGTCAAAAAAGGATTTTCTCTGAAAAAGTTGTAAATAACCTTAAGCAGGATAAAGGATCATTGCTGGGTAATAGGTAACCCTGTCGAGGCTATGGACGCCTGCTGGCAGCAGAGGCTCTACCTGTGACAAAGGAGCATATTTAAAAAAAAAAAAAAGAGCTGATACATAGAGAAGACTTTATTTTATGTTTTACAAGACCAAGTAATGACTGGTTTAAATGCAAAGACAAGCTGAAGACGCAAGTAATTGAAACAGAAACAGGTTGAAACGAAACATCATTGACAATTTAAAGTATTATTTTCTTTATCTTTTTATAATAAAGTTCAAGTTTTTCTTTAAGGCATTTTTCTCAGGAAGTTTGAAAGCATAAATGTAAAAGCAGAGATAACTGGTTCTCCCAAGTGAATCGCCAACTGTTGTAGCCAGCAACACCCCCCCTTATTCAATTAAGTATTAACCATGATACTGAATGAATGGGGACCCTTAGTTAATTTTTAGAGAAAGCAAGAGTTTCTTTTTGAAGTCACAATCATACGCTTGGAAAAAGCCTCTTGGATATTTTAAGGCCTAGGTCTATGTTAAAAGAGAAAACCTTTAAGGTCGCGTTGCAAAAGGATAGGAAACACCTTCATTTCCCTTTTTATGCGCAAGATCCTCATACTAATAATGACATCGCATCGCAAAATGGTAATGCTCATAAAGAAAAACTTTAAGATTCGCCGATCTGCGATAGCGCCGATCGCTAGATCGCATATCGCAGAAACGACCCAGACAAGTTTTGGTGAACACCAAATTCCATGCGATTTGCGATATTGTGATCACTGCGATGCCACATCCATGTGATTTGTGATGATGCGATATTGCGATCGCTGTGACATGCGAGGTTGCGTTAGCAAATCATAAATCACTTCGGTACGAATCCGTCGGGCGCGCCATTAAAAGAAAAAACCACTTACTATAATCTGACCCGAAATCATGCGCCTTTAATGATAGTGAATGAATTAGTTGTCAGTTATTTAATGGATTAAAGACGCGTGCCTTGATGGAGATTTGCTTTACGTAAGGTGGCATATTTTCTTTATCTCTTGCATTTAAAACTCTCCCATCACCTTTCTGAATCAATCATTTCCATTTCACTCGTAATCTGCAGGAAAAAAACGCTAAGACGTCTCAGACAGAAACACAAAGAGAAATGGGAAAGAAGAATAGAGCTCAAAGCTCCGAAGCGAGGGAGAAGACCAAGGAGATGGCGCCCCTGTACACAGACACATCCTGTAACAAGGACGCAGGAATATCAACATGGGAAGGCATGTACAGGCTCCTAGAGGAAGAAAAGCCTAGAATAATGAAGGTGACTGCTGTCGCGGGTGCACCACGCTCTTTTGAGGCATCCTTGGAAGACCTAGCATGTTCGTTCCTTTACAGAATAGCGGCAAGGCACAAGATCCTACCATACACAGATATGATCAAGTGGATATTGGATGATGCAGAATTGAAAAACAGACAATTCAAATTTCATGGACATGGAGTCGTGGGATCGTTTGCTGCGCAAGATTTGAAGCTTATGTATCATCTCCCTGAACCGCAAGTGACATATAATGCACAATTTGTTAAGAAGTTCACGACAGAAAATCCAGATCTATCAGACACCACTAAAGAATGGTCTAGAAGGGACGAGCCGCTTAAAAAGGATAAAAACGGTATGTACAGCACTGGTTCCCTCACCTCTCCATATTGTTTTGCTGCAGCCATGGTCTGTAGGTTATTTGGAATGCCGGATATCAACAAGTTTTCATCTGAATGGCTACCCTTAATTGATGCTGCCACTAACGCCGAGATCCTAGATTGGGCCAAAATCCTTTCTGATACTCTCTACACGTCTGTTATCAATTACCGGTCTAAGAGATCCTTTTCTCAAAGGGTCTATCCTCCTTTTTATCTCTCTGCCTATATTATGGATTCCGTTTGTCTTGTATCTGAATTCCCTATTATGGGGTGGAAATGGACTACCCAAGACCCATTGCCCATCCATGTTTATCATAAGACCTTATGGGATTCCCAGTTTGCCCCTCACTTTTACCAGATTTGCCATGGGGTTATTTTTCCCCTATATAGAATGATATATGATAAGGACCCCCCAAGTTGCTCCCCCGAGGCCCAAATTGACATCATCCCCTTCGCGAGATGGTTTGGGGAAGAATGGTTTACTTACATTAGAGTTTTTGGAAGCACTGTACCTCCACATGTCCTACCCCTATATGTCCCTGATAAACTTTTGGCTAGGGAAATCGCTTATCAAACTTGTTCTGAAGGCGGCCTAACCAAAGACCTAAAGGACAAGAAGAAGGCCATATGGCCTCCATTTCCCGTTACTTGTGGGGCCTTCTCTTTGTTCGATGTAGGACACGCTTTTGGCGAGGTTGAGAATGTGACGCGTCTTCAATTATTTAAGTTCCCAACGAGGCCATTCGACCCAAATGATGTGGCCCAAGAATTCACAACGAACGTCAAGATAAGAGTGTTCTCTGGAAGGAAAGATCCGTTTGATGATCTATTTCAGAGTAAAAGCTCGCTCAAAGAAATCTTGCGGGAAGCTCAGTCGAGGCTATCTCCAGATGACCTCCAAAAATTCAATTATATAGAGAAAGAAGGCTTGCCAGTATTCCACTAGAGAGGCTGCGTCTACCTACCAGAGAACCAACTCCAAGCATCAGCCTCAATGAAAACTCCAGCACTTCCAAATCTAAGTCCAACGCCGCGCAAGAAGCATATGAGCATCCTGAAGAGTCTGTTCGCGACCAAGGAAAAAACGAAGAAACAACCAAAGACACAGCTCAGTCAAGTGCGATGTCTCATCAGCAAGTTATCACCTCACCACCAAGAGATGTCCCCCCTCCTGTCATCGAAGCACCACTTGTCACGACAGAGCTAGATAAAGAGTGGGAAACCTTCAATGAATTGATCAATCTTGAAGGGACAGTCCCGAAAACACCTGTGAATAATACACAGGTGGTGCAAGAAGTCGTTTCGACCATGGTCAGTAGTGCCACAGAAGCTGAACACCTTCCTATCGCTCCAGCTTCAGAACTTCTACTTAACGTAGAAGAAATCCCCCCACTGGATGTATTCTATAGTCCCCAACACAAAGCAGTTTTAAGAAGACAGAGAAAGAAAAGAAAGCTTGAAAACACACTGTCTCAAGGAGCTGAACACTTGGACGTCTTATGGAAAGACCCCAATAATAATCCGACGGAAAATCTTACGAAGCTGTCTCAGATTGCAGGAGCGTATGCTTCTGCAACTATTGATAAGGCCTCTGAAGTTCAGCAACTATTAAAGGAACAAGAAAATCATATACAGCTGCTACAACAATAGTTGCAACAAGCCAACGCGAACACTGAAGCTTCCAGACAGCTAGAAAAGCTACAGGAAGACTTTCAACGGATGCAGGTAGGCTATCAAACGAGTCTCGAAGAAAAAGAGAAACAATTGCAGACTTTGCAAGAAGCGCACAAAGATGAACCTAAACTGGCAGAGTTTATCTCAGAGTCTATCGGCCTGAATGAACAACTACTGCAGCAACAGGAAGAGTTGGGACGTAAAGTATCACAGTGGAGCCACTATTGTGTGCTGAGCGACAAAATCACCAGTCAAGTAGTGGATCTGCGGAGCGACCATGACCAGAAAGACAAGAGGGTGACAGAATATTTTACTTGGCAAGATGATGAGGAAGGGAAGAGAGCAGGTGCACCCAGGATTAACGAAAATCATAAAGAGTTGCTCTTTAACAAATGGGACGATCAAATCACAAGGGCAGAGCAGGCAGCAAAGACAGCAGCGACACAGGCAAGCACGCTTATCGACTGTGTAAATGAGAATTTACACAGGGCAAATTTAATTGCAGAGACCACCCCGGGGTACCTACCAAACAAGTTGCAACTGGAAACAGAATGGAGGCAGAAAGCACAGGAAAAAGGGAAGGCAATCCAAGCATTGGCCAGACTGAATTGGGAATGTTACTGGACGTATTTGGTTAAACCACACAACAAATGGATGACGGTGAAATGCATTACAAACGTAGCCGAGAAGTTAGCGCTAGCTCTTGTAGATGCCGTTTTCGCAGCCCAACTCAGCACAGAAATTAGTCAACCGACTCTCCTCAAGCCTATGTTGGACACTTGCAACTTCAAAGACCAAGTTCACAAATGATTTCATTTAGAATGTTGTTTTTTCCTTTTAACTAGATTAGAAAAAGGACGGTCATTTGAAAACCGTATCCTGAAATTTTGTAATGATACTATTATTAGAATTAGGAAGTAGTATTTTAACCCTTCTCATGCATTTAGAGAAGGGTACAGAAATTTATCAAACACTTGTCCTTGGAACATGCACTTCTGCACCCTCAAAGGAGGTTTTGATGAATAGAAGGATCGAGATTTATTTATGTTTGCATTTTAATGTCTACTACTGATGTTGCACTTCTGTACTCTTAGTAGATGTTAGAAGTAAGTAGAGATAAATCGTTATTGCTTGAAGTTTGTGAGTGAAAATCAGTCATAAATGGTACTTTTATCTCTTGATTAATTTCTGCTCATATTCTTAGAGTGATATGCAGTTTTAGTTGTTTATATGTTAATGTATGGATGTTTGGGTTACCATTTGGCACTTCTGTACGGTGGAATCATTTGTTTGTGCTTGACATATGAATGACTTATTATGTGATATGCTGTTCAAAACTGTTTTGCCTAACTTCTTATGCAGAATGGTTTATCTTAAATGGTTCATATTCTTATGATAGCTGAATGATCTTTATTACCAGTTATTGTTCGAAATCTTTTTAGATCGCATAATATAAGAGATATATCCCGGGTTAGCGTAGATTAGATGTGTTGTTTTCATTAGATTACAATAGAATAGAATCTGTTTACTAGTTAGATTTGAGTTAGCTCTAAAATACTTTCAGAATCAGCATAATCAAAATCTACACACACACACATAACCTTTAGATTGGGAAGCTGGTCCCATTATCCCCAGTCGGACCCGCTACACCAAACGGGCAAGGAGCCGCCAACCAGGTTCCGGACCGGGTGGGTATCCCCTTTGTTGTTGACCCGATTTCGGGGCCCTCAACAGGTTATACTTTTTCTCCAAACTCAAATAGGTCCAACATATGATTGGTACATTCCTAGTAGGATCTATTAGTTATTTTGATGACATTTAAGATGTATTTGTGGCTAGATATGCTCAATGAATTGCATACCATACGCTTCCTACATATTTAACTCAAATATGTCTTGAGAAAAATGAAAGAATTAGAGATTTCAATCCACATTTATTTAGAACTTCAAGTAAATTCTTGGTGAGAACATGCAAATGATTCAATCATCTTTGGGAGTTACAAACATGCAATGCCATCAAATGTAAAATATACAATAAAGTCAACACAAGTTGTAACTTTGAATGAGGCTATGAGGAAAGAAATTGAAATGAAAGAATAGACGTTCAAGAGTAATGTTGACCCAAAAGTTATTCTCATACGAATTCATATACAAGTGTCAAGATTGTCTATATCAACCTAGGCTCCTTCATCCAGGGTTGCCAAAGAATGAGGTGTTGGAAAGGGAACTTTTCAAGGACAAACTTGAAATGTGAGAACATTCTTGTTTCTTAGTACATTCAAATGACTTATTGGGATACATAGATAGCACAATTAAATCAAATCATCAGACAAACGTAAAATTAAATACTCTATTTGAAAATAAATTATAATGTTGTTCCACAACAACACTGTCATGATGCAAGTTCCACACCACAAAACTTTATACATAAAGCTTAGGATTCAAAGAAATGATGAACATAGGCTCATAGCACCTTGAGTTACAAATCCAAATGTTTTCATGTTATAATAAATTATTGAAGAAGAAAATTTACTTGACAAAAATGAAGAATTTATCAAAGCACCAACTAATGATAGAAATCAAGCATTTTAATGCCCCTTGTTCCAGAGGGTTTTGTTGAACAAGAGGATTATATTGATCTAGAGAAAGAAAATGTTGTCCAAACAAGGAGTAAAGAAAATGAATTTAAATTCATAAATCAATTGGACAAAGAAAAAACAAAAAATAATATTCCAAACCAATGAAAGAACAAGGAATTCATCATCCAATTGCAAACCAATCTCAACAATTAGTGTGAATGATTCATAATATAGTTGATGAAATAACTAAACTTCATATTACTCTACCATTACTTAAGGGAGTCAAGATACCTCAACAAAGAGATAATTTGCTCAAAATTTGGAATATACAAGTTCATCAAGTTCCAAGATAGAATAAATTGTTGTGAACACCCAACAACAACAACATGATTATATACTAACAAGGCTACGGGGAAAAGTTCTACATTTTTATATATCACTTGAAAATTATGATTTTGTATTACATAATTGTTTCATTGATAGTGGAACTACCAATAATATTATGTCACTATCTGTTATGGAAGATCGAGGATTGGAATGTACAAAATATTATGAAATTAGAGAAAGTGTAGATGCAATTAATTCCATAAAAGCTCTTGCTTGTGGGGAAATTAAATATTTGTGTACTTGGATAAGTTCAACACCTCATATCATAACAATCTTTACAGTCATAGTGGTGGATCTTCCAACTGCATTGGTGTGATACTTGGTTGTGATTGGTATTCTATTATTGGAGGATACCTTATGAATGATGGGAGTTGCATTATGTTTCCTGAGAAGAGGGAAACATAGTTAAGTGCCACGAGAACAAAGAAATCATATTTCATTTTAGAAAAGTGAAGTATAAATAATGCATAATTATATTGTTGTTAGGATAAAAAAACTATGCTATTTTCAACATCGAACAAATTAAGTTTGCTAAATGAAAGACAAATGATACTTTTTAAGGATTTTGAAAATGCTTTTTGATGGTACTTGTTCAAAATTTGGCAATGGAGTTGGTATTGTTTTGAAAAGTCCAAAATCTTTTGTTTATCCACATGCATTTAGACTAGAGATTCTTGTTGAAATTATGCTTATACCAAGATTTGGGGGGGATTTGGGGAGTGGGGTTTCGCGGTTGAGGGGTGGATTAGTATTTCTAAAATTTTTATGCACCAACAATGAAGTTGAATATGAAGCCTTGATCCAAGGATTAACTCTAGTACTTCAAATGCAAATTAATGATTTAGTGGTATTTGGAGATTCTGAATTGATTATAAACCATATAAAAATAAATACAAGATCAAGAAGGAAATGTTGAAAGCATATGCAAGAAGGTATTGGACATTATTGAAGCATTTAATTCCTTTAACATGAATTTTGTGTCTTAAGGGAAAAATAAAAAACTAGATTCATTAGCGGTTGTAGACACTTTTTTCAATCCAAATGATTCCAAAATTCCTAGCACTTTCATGTTGAAACAAATTTTTATCCATAAATACTGAACAATGGAGAATACTAGAAGTTGTTCGAAGTAATAAGCATGTTGTAAACTTCCTCTCAGATTTACAATCAATATCATCAAATGTTCCAAGTAATATATTACATCTTAGAGATGGAGAAACACATAAAAAAGGAACACATAAATCATTTTGTGTAACTCTTGCAAAGAATTATGTCAATCTTGACTCACTTTTCACAAGGGATGATCAAATAAAGGAAAAGAACACAGTTGATCAACCTTCCCTTAGGAAAGTTCAAGAGACCCAGAAATTAATATTGTACCTATGATGTTATGCTCTTAACTTGCAAAATGATACCCAAATACAGAATATGCGACGAAAAGATACCCAAAACACAGAATAGCAGATTTTATTATTTAGAGAGTAATGTTCACTTGCCTCTTCGAGGGGGCAACCTCCAATAGAGCAGAGCTCGATTACAAAATAAGACACGACGCTCCTCGCAGGGAGTCTCTATCCTTTATATATGACTCATACATGCAATACCACGAATCAATACCGTGGGTTTTATTAATACCATCTATCTAATACTATGGCCCATTTGCAAGTAACTGTGGTCCTGTCATTAATTGCGGGTTAACCACTTACAAATATTAATATGGGATTTATTGAATCTTGACTATGACATGATCCCATTACATAAATAAGGGGGTTAGGGTGGGACCCTAACATGCCCTCCCCCTTATGACTAGCCTTGTCTTCAAGGCTGAAGCTGTGGAAACTGCTGAAGAATAGTGGCTGGTTCCCAAGTTGCATCTTCCGGAGAGGTGTGTTTCCATTTAACGAGGACTTCCTTAATCATGCAGCCGCGCAGGTGCTTGTCTCGTGTGTCTAGGGCTTGTTCGGGTTGAAGCCAGATTGACCCTTCTTTGTCCAATTCAGGTAGACTGGTTTGAATTTTGCAATTGTTCCCAATCACTTTCTTGAGGCACGAGACATGGAAAACTGGATGGATTTTTGCAGTAGGTGGCAAAGCCAACTTGTAAGCCACTTCTCCAATGCGCTGAAGTAGTTGGTATGGTCCGTAGAATTTTGGAGATAGTTTCTGACAACCCTTGTATTTGAGTGATGTTTGCTTATATGGTTGCAGCCTCAAAAAGACCTGATCCCCTTCTTGAAATTGGCGCTCTGAGCAATGCTGGTCTACCTGTTGCTTCATGCGATTCTGAGCTTGATGAAGATTCTCTCTAAGATGGGCGAGCATGGTTGCGCGGTGTTGTAGGAGTTGATCCACTGCTTGTAATTTTGAGCACCCCTTGAGATAAGAAGTAGGGGAAGGCGAGAGTTGACCATATACTGCTTCATAGGGAGTCATTTTGGTGGTGGCATGATAGTTGGTGTTATACCACCATTCAGCCAGAGGTAACCACTGTACCCAAAGGTGTTTCTTTTCTGAAGTTAAACACCTAAGTTAAGTTTCTAGACTTTGTTGACGGCTCCGGTTTGACCATCCATTTGCGGATGATAGGAAGTACTGAGTTTTAGTTGAGTGCCTTGTATCCTGAAGAGTTCCTGCCAAAAATTACTGGTGAAGACCGGGTCGCGATCGGACACAATAGAAGTGGGCATGCCATGCAATTTGAAGATCTGATCCATGAAATATTGAGCGACCAAAGTTGGTGTAAACAGGTGGGGTAGGGCATAGAAATTAGCATACTTCAACAGTCGGTCCACAACCACCATGATGACTGACTTGTTCCTTGACTTTGGAAGACCTGTAATGAAATCCATAGAAACCTCCGTCCAAATTGATGTCGGAATGGGCAATGGTTGTAATGTGCCTGGTGTGCTGATGGTTTCCCCTTTGTGGCGTTGACATACATCGCATTCTACTACAAAAGTAAGGATGTCCTTTTTCATGCCTATCTAAAAAAATGATCTTCTGGTGTGAGCATACGTCTTCTGAAAGCCCAAATGTCCTGCAATGGGAGATGAGTGCAATTCTGCCAAAATGCGACTTTTGAGGGTGGATGTTGGTGATATTACGACTCTGTCCCTGTAGCGAAGAATATCATCCTGCCACGAGTAGCCCTTGGTGGAATTTGGATCTACCTACAATTTAGAAATGAGTTGGGAGAGCCCTGGGTGTGAAAACCATTCCCTGCGAGCCTCTTCAATCCATTCTGGAATGGGGAGGGAAATTGCTAGCAGAGTACTTTCCTCCTCAAATTGGTGAGATAATGCATCTGCTACACTATTGTATTTCCCTTTCTTGTAAATGATCTCATAATCATATCCCAGCGTTTTGGCGAGCCATTTATTTTGTTGTGGGGAGGATAGGCGTTGCTCCAAAAAATATTTAAGACTGTGATGATCTGTGCGGATTTGGAAATGTCGCCCCAATAAGTAAGGTCGCCAGGTCTCGACTACATGTAAGATGGCCATCATTTCCTTCTCGTAGGTAGATTGGCCCAGATTCCTCCCACTTAGTTGTTGACTTGTGAAGGCCAAAGGTCGCCCTTCTTGCATTAAGACCGCCCCAATACCTGTACCCGAAGCATCACATTCAATGACAAAATATTTGGTGAAGTTAGGTAGTGCTAAGACTGGAGTGGAACACATGGCATTTTTTAGAGCTGTAAATGCATGTTGCGCTTCCTCATTCCAGAACAATGAATTTTTCTTTAGGAGTTGAGTGAGGGGCTTCGCTATGCGACCATAGTTGCGGAAAAATTTACGATAATAGCCTGTGAGACCTAAAAATCCTCTCACGCTCTTCAAGGTCTTAGGTTGAGGCCATTCCTACATTGCCTGGATCTTTTTGGGGTCCACCTTGACACCTTCACGCCCCGCAATGTGGCCCAAATACTCAACTTCTTCCATGCCAAACGAACACTTGGACATCTTGAAAAATAATTTATGCTTGCGGAGCAGTTGCAAGGGTAGATCTACATGTTGAAGATGTTTAGCCCAAGTGCAACTATAGATGAGGATGTCATCGAAGAAGACAAGGAAAAATTTCCTGAGATATGGTTTGAGAATGTGGTTCATAAGGCTCTGAAAAGTAGAGGGGGCATTACAAAGACCAAATGGCATGACTAGGAACTCATAATGGCCTTCATGAGTTCTGAAAGCAGTCTTGGGAATGTCGAATTCCTTCATGCGAATTTGGTGGTAGCCTAAGCGAAGATCCAGCTTAGTGAAGAATTGAGCCCCATTGAGTTCATCCAGCAAATCGTCAACCACCGGGATGAGAAATTTATCTTTGACTGTCAACTTATTGAGGGCCCTGAAGTCGGGACACATCTGCCACTACCCATCTTTCTTGAGCACCATGACCACTGGGGATGAATAAGGACTAATGCTGGGATGAATAACACCTGCTTCCAAAAGTTCCTTGATTATTTTTTCTATTTCATTCTTTTGGGTGAACGGATATCTATATGGGCGCACATTTGGGGGTTGGGCCCCTGGAACCAAGGTGATGCTATGATCATGTTCCCCTCACGAGGGTGGAAGCTCATGAGGCTTGTAAAAGACCCGCAAATGGTTATTTAAAATCTGTTGCATCTTAGGATGAATTGGCAGAGACTTGGTTTTGACTGCCTCGATGGCATTAAATTGAGCTACAACTCCATGATTGCCCTTTTTTAACAATTTTTCCATCCTATGCGAGCTGATGATAGAGGGGGATCCCGCCTGGAGTCCACTGAGGGTATGTGTGCAGTTGTTCTGCTTAAAACTCATATATAACTCCTGGAAATCCATTGTGATTGGCCCAAGAGTGCGGAGCCATTCAGCGCCGAGGACAATATCGCAACCCCCCATGTGTATGGCAAACATGTGGGTTTTCAACTGATAATACCCCATTTGAAGTTTGACATTTTCACAGCGGCCTTCACATTTCATTGTGCCCCCATCCACAATTTGGACTTGGAAGTTAGAAACTTCTCGGACAAAACAATGCACTGCTTCTGCGACTTTTTGATGGATGAAATTATGTGTACTTCCACTATCAATCAAGACTACTACTAGGCGATGTTTAATAAAACCTCTGATTTTGAGAGTTTGAGGGGAAGAAATCCCTACCAACGCATGTAGCGAAATAACTGGTTCGCCAGAGACATTGTCCTTTTGGTTGTCTTCTTCTAGCGCCTCATGTTCCTCAAGTGGTGGATCTTCCTCTGTTGAGCTGTAGTCAGTGGCATCAATTTGAAATTTTTTTGGCTCCTTGCATTTATGACCTGGGGAGTATTTTTCATCACAGTAGTAACATAGTCCTTGCTTTCTTCTTTCGGCCATTTCCACAGGTGACACCTTTTGGACCTTAAGTGTTTGAGTCGTGTTGTGAGCCTGTCGGGGGCGACCTTTAGCGGAGAAATTTGGGTGACTGTATTGGGCTGCTAATGCACGTTCCACGTTACGAGCTACCTTGCAAGCCTCCGTCCATGTGGGAGGGTGGTGCAGTAGGACTTGAAATTTGATGGCTTCTTTAAGACCGCTGATAAAACATTCCGTGTAGAACACATCTGAGAGACCCCAAGTGCGGAAGGCTAAGGTTTCAAAAGCTGTAATATATTCATCCACTGTACCAGTCTGTCGGAGCTGAGTAAGACGACCCAAAAAACAAGATTCCTGGTGTCTTGAAGAGATTTTGTAAATTTGGTCCAAGTCCTAAAAGGTCCATTGCAATGTTGATGCCATTCCCACCATTGCCACCTTTCATTGTCCAAGTACATGCTCCCCACCATAAGCCGAGTCGCATCATCTAAGATGCGATGCAGATTGAAATACTGCTCCATTTGTGCTATCCATGCCGACGCGTGAGAACCGTCAAATTTATGCATATCCAACTTGGGAGGTCGCTGATTGGGTTGTTGGTGGGTGTTCCAGACGTGAGGAGAGTGGCTAGACTCACTCTCATTGTGTCCATTGCCATTATACGCCTCCTCGTGGGCTTGCTCCTTGCCCTTCTGGATTATGCTCTCGACCAGGCTAAATAGTCCGTTAAGCTGAATGTGGAGGGTTTGCATGGATTCTTCAAGTTTGTCCATCCTTTCATTGGCCATCGCTTGAGCTCTAGTTTCTACCATACACCAACCTGATGAAAATTGGGACCACCTAAAAAATTTTCACTAAGAATTGAATGGTACCACCGTGCTCAGCTCGTCGTCCTAATTCTGATGGGCTAGATCACCAATATAAAACTCCTAACGGAGTTTTACTCCTTCCTTATCAATACTGCAGTCGCCAAATCCTCAAAATGTCAATGCGGCCAAAAGTCCTGCGAAAATTATACCTCGGTATAGGAACCCTTCACAACGACTCCGATCTGGTGGATTTGAGAGATCTAAATGGCGGATCGGATAGCTCTGGGCGGCGGAACAGACTGCTGCTGTAGATCTGATGGATCTAATAGATCAGAATGGCTGATCTGCGAACTCGAGACTGCAGGACTGATGTCTGCTGCTGCTGCACCCCTTTGCACCAGCGGATCTGGAAGAGATGATGTGTGATCCCCCGATAGAAAAGGGAGCTATGGTCATGAGGAGTGTCAGGTGCTACAGATCGCAATATACATAAGGGTCTGGCAGTAGTAATCAGCCCAATGTTTCAGGGCTCTAACTAAGGAGGATCGACCGTACCCTTAGCCGTAAAACCCGACTACCCTATCGTACGGGCAAGTAATCTCTCCGAGTGCTGTTCTTGATGTACTGTAGCCGCAAGACGACCGACGATTTATCTATGGCGAGGTTTCAAGGGAGCCTAGGGGGCTTCCGATATACCCAGAGGGTACGTGGAAGACAGTCTGTGCGCGGTTCTGTCTAATGCACTACTACTCGAAGGGGTACCCATAGGGGTTACAAGGGAGTCCAACAGACGTGAACACCTCTTGTATTTCCTGCGTGCATGCCTCCCCAAATCTGCAGGTTTATGCGCTCAATGACAGATCCCATGGTTTAAAGACGCTGGAACACGTCTCTAGCCAATTTTTTTTTTTGCTAAGAAATGGAGATCCCACTGGCCCTGGAAAGTGCTCTGATACCACTTGTTATGCTCTTAACCTGCAAAATGATACCCAAATACAGAATATGCGACGAAAAGATACCCAGAACACAAAATAGCAATGATTTTATTATTCAGAGAGTAATGTTCACTTGCCTCTTCGAGGGGGCAACCTCCAATAGAGCAGAGCTCGATTACAAAATAAGACACGACGCTCCTTGTAGGGAGTCTCTATTCTTTATATATGACTCATACATGCAATACCACAAATCAATACCGTGGGTTTTGTTAGAGTTGGTCTAGTAGCCCTGCATCAGCGATCAAAGCTCTTTGCATTTCATAAGTAGGTGTCTCATCAGTGTCATCTTGCATTCCATTAGGCATGCCATAACCCTGATGGAGGAGCTTGTGTCTTTTATTCCCCTCTTGGCACTGTTGGATTAAGTTTGCTTCAACAAATAAAATTCTTTACAGGGTCATTTGTCTTGTCTTAAGTCAAGGTCCTAGGTCTAGGGTTTAGTCCAGTTTTGTATTTTAATGTCAATAAATGCCCAGCAGGCCAGAGGGATGTCCATCAAAGCATCACTTCAAATGGTTTTATATTATTGTACAACTAATTTTTACCTTGAGTTCAAAAACTCCGTTTTTGAAGGCAAGGTCATTATCTAATTTTTGTAAAAATTTGTAAAAATTCAAACCCTCCGAAAGTTGGCATGCAGCCTTGGTCTCCTTTGCCAAGACTCCTCAGAAGCTATCCCTGCAAAAATTTTCAATGAAAAAGCATCATTTCAACCGATTCATGTCAGAAAAGGAAACCACAAGTCAGCAACAATTAGTTTAAAAAATGTCATTTCATAAACATTACAAAGTGGGTTTTGAGATGAAATAAATTTAAAGGAAGCTTATAAAAGCCCCTCTCTCTTCATTTTGTAATCCATTTGCTTTTAAAACCTCCAAGAGAACAGTTTGCAAGGCGATTGTGGAGTTCATTGGTCGAAACAAGCAAGTGCACAGGCGCGCTACGCATCAGGCAGTGCGCGCTACGCGTTGGGTACGCACTATGCATCAGAGCCAAATTTGCAGTGTTAAATTGGTCAGGCGCTACACGTAGAGGGGGCGCTACGCATCAAGCCATGCGCGCTACGCGTAGGGTTTTCACCTACAGAAATTTTCCAGTGAGCCACAAAACGACCTCATTCTCCTAAATTTTTCAGGTAGGCTCCTAAATCATTGATGTTTTTGCTTGGTAAAGATAAAACGAGCATGAAAAATGTGTAAAGTGCCATCAAATATGAAGTGGGAAAACTATATGTATTGTGTTAAAAAATTTCAAATTGCAAGTGAGCTAGGGTTTTGAATTGGCTATCCAAGGTTATCTTTTTTCACTCCTCCATTTCCCCACATTTCCATTATCATCTCCCTTGACATTTTCACACAATTTCCCTAATAAAATTATCAAAATCCCTAAACCCTACCAACCCCTAAAATTCAATGAAATATCCCAAACCCTACTTCCTATGAAACCCCTACAAAATATGATTATGTGATGGTATATGTTTCATAATTCCTTCCCTAAATTTCCCTTTTATATGTATTTTCCCTAAATCCCCTCAAAAGTCCCTTTCCCTAACATCTCCCATGTGTTTTTTGTCCCCTTGGAGTAGCATTTAGACAGTCAAAACAACAGGTCATTTGAGCAGAAGCAGCAGTACATTTCGGTCCTCTTGCTCTTAAAACCATGTCAGAAACAAAAACAGATTATGAGCAAAGTGATGACCGTGAGTCAACACCGGAGGTTGAGGTGCCAAGGAGGCATCACCAGGGTGGTAAGGGTGGTCAGCATGTGAGAGAGGAGCCCACTTCTTTGGCCTATTTGCAAGCTTGTCCACTTGCAGTGACATGTTTCCGTTATCAATCATGCTATGAATATTGCGAGAGAATCTCCCAAATTCAGCACCACAGGGAATTGGTCCGCTTGTTTGTACTACATTTGCACAACAGGCATGTGAACCTTGCAGGGGTGGATTTTACATTGTCACCTGAGATTGTTGCTCAAGCAATAGGGATACCCAATGTTGGAGAAGAGTGGAACAAGCGCCAACAGTTGGACAGATTTCACTATGAGCCTTACATTAAACCTGTATACATGAGGCACCTAACTGCTGTATTCCCTTTCAGTTTCTTGAGGGATGAGTATGCACCCTTGATGAGGCTCATCATTCGCTATTTCACCTATGAGGGCAGATTTTCACGATTGTATTCGTACCATATCCGTTTGTTGATGCATTTCACACGGGTACGAATGATGAACATACCATTCTTCATGTGCCGGAATATCGAGAGGATGGTGCCCTTGGTGCAAAGAAAGAGCCCAGCACAACAACACAAGAGCATCTACCATTATGCTTTGATCAAGATGGTGGTCATGCATGAGTTGGCACAGCAAGGTATTCCATGGGAGGATTTCATCTCTCGAGATTTCTTCACAGTGCCACAGCCACCCCCTGAGGTTGTTCATGAGGAGGGAGGACCTTCACATCAGTATGACATCCCCGAGCCCGAGCATGTCAGCTCCCCTTCATTGGTTACATATCAGAGAGGCCACAGAGCCTTATTTGCATCAGCTCGGCGAGTATTTTCTCCACACCAGGTGGAAGGGGCCTCGCTTTCGACAGCAGCATAGGTACCAGAGAGGGGCAAGCAGCCCATGATTGAGGAGGGATTGTCAGGTGATCCAGACATTGACATCATCGATCTTGACATCAGTTCTCCTAGCTCGGAGCTTAAGGTGTTATGATATTCCGACACATAGGATATAGTTAAGTTCAACTTGGTCTAGTATAGAGTTAGGTTAGAGTTAGGTAAAGTGTGTTTCTTTACCGTTGTACATTTTGTAACTTACAATCCGACGGTCACGATATGTAGTGATCCGACGGTTCACTCTCACCTCGGTATTACCGACACTTGATCCGTGGCTTGACACCCGATTGGTCCATGAGTTCTATTTAAAGCGCATGGAGGGTCATTGTTCGGGTAATCCGTGCATGAGAGAAGCTTATGTAAATTTTCATTCTTTGATTAATAAATTGCCTGTAGTACCCACGTTGGGACAGGCCGTGGACTGTTTCCCTCCTTGCACTCTGAGGGTTTTAACCACGTCAAAAATACTGGTGTATTGATTTGAGATCTGGTTCTGAGCGGTGTCCTTTTGGTATTCTTTCTGTGGAACTTACCCTGTAAATTCCTACATGGTATCAGAGCTATTTGAGGGCCGCGTCCGTTGGTGATCCAAATCTGAAGCCGGTAGAACTGCATGCGGCTGTCGTTTCCTAGATCTGCTGTTTCTGACTGCTTTCGGGCCGAGAGGACTGCTCTGTTGCGTTTGGAGCATCTGTTCCAGTGAGGAACCCCTTTCGTTTCACGCGAAAAGGTTTCCGGTAGCCCTAGCTGCGTCATTTTTCAGATCGGGAGGTATACAGTGTTTTTTTTGCAGTTTACTGTTAATTTCTCTCTGCTTATTTCGGTCTCAGTTTATTTAGCCTTTTTTTTAACCGGATCTATACCTTTCATTTCTGCGTATGCTCTTTGCCCTGCGACTCTGTGCGATCTGGGCAAATCAGAAACAGAAAGGAAGGATTTTTCTCATGCGTATGCTCTTTTCCCTGCACCTTAGTGTGATCTCGGAAAATCAGAAACATTGAGAAAAATATTTAGTTTTTCGGCTAAAGCTAACCTTGAGATTTTTTTTAAAAATTTCTAGTTTTTTGGCTAAAGCTAACTTCGAGCCGCAAGGTTCGTTTTTCTTTGCATATTCGTGTTGGGTTTTGTGTTTTGTGTTTTGTAGGGAAAAAGAGCTTTCTCAAGGCAAGCACGCAAACCGAGCCCCCCTCCCTTCTCTCTCTTTCTCTCTCTTAAATTTTTTGTATAGATCAATTGGTTCAAAGCTATTTTTAGAGAGTAGAGGTCTTGGGTTCAAGTCTCCATTTTGTGGGGGCGGATTTTTTCATTCCCGCACATTCGCGCACTTTGCCGGCAACGTCAACAAGTTTTTTTCAAAAAGCCATAACTTCTTCATCCGGAAGCCTTTTTCAGAGCCGTTTTTTTTAAAACCGCCTATTTTTTCGAGATCTATCCATTGGTACACTTACTTTCAGCATCTTCAGCTTCAGTTTTTAAAAAAAAATGGAAATTCCATGCCAAGTCATTCTTGACAGCACTAACTACTTCCAATGGGTAGAATACATGGAAGATTTACTTAGAAGTAAAGGTCTCTTCAGAATAGCCACAAACCAAGAGAAGAAACCAACAGATGAAGACAAGGCGGCAAAATGGGAAAATAGACAAGATCAAGCACGTGGTTTGATAGGGATGTCTATTTCTCCTGATCTTAGATTCCACATTGCAGGACTTGAGACTCCTCATGAAGCATTAGAAAAACTTGCTAAAGTTTTTGGGATTAAAAATGAAATTAGATCCCATCAACTTGAAAATGAGCTGCTTACTTTGGATCCTAATAATTTTTCTTGCATTGAAGATTTCTTGTCCAAATTCAAGACCCTTAGATATCTCTTGGAAGGTGTTAAAGTTAAGAAAGATGATGGTAACCTTATTTATTCCATCCTTACTAAGTTAGGACCAGCCTACTCTGTATTTGTTTCCACTTTCCATTCTACAAGGGAAGCTTTCATTTGTCAAGGACAAGAATGCAAGGCCCCTTCCTTTGACTCCTTTTGTGATTCCTTAATAAGAGAACAAGAAAAACTCTTACACCTTGGTCTTCTTAATCTTGGAAACTCTTCCACGAAAGCGTTAGCCGCCCAGCAGCACCCAAATTCAAAGAATCCTAAGAAGTCATATCCTCAAAAGAATGGTCCTAAACCATCTCAGCCTCAAAATGAAAGATCATTTCAGCAAAATGATAAGACCAATAAAAATAAATGGAAGAAGACTGATAGACATTGTAACTTTTGTAATCGAGATGGCCACTTAGAATCTAAATGCTTTAAAAAGATGGAAGCCTTGGAAGCCGCAATGAAGAAACATAACATCCATCTGGAGCCTACTTCAACTTCAACTTCCGGAACGACACTTTCTGCATGTCATCGTCAATCATCTCAGTCTGGTTATGCATTAAATGTATCTTCTTCTTCTTCTCATTCTCATGAGTGGCTCATTGATTCTGGAGCCTCTTGTCACATGGCCAAAAACCAAGCCATGTTTTCTTCTTTAAATGATTGTAACACCAAAAATATATATATTGGTGATGATAGATCTCTTAATGTTGTAGGGACTGGAACTGTTCATCTAGACAATGGTCAGTTCAATGATGTATTATGTGTTCCAAACTTATCCTGCAACCTTCTATCTGTCTATCAGATAACTCATTCAGGTGAAGGTAAAATTGTTGAATTTTCACCTCATGATGTTGTAATCAAGGATCTAAAAGATCCTAAACAGATTCTAGCTACTGGTCTTGCTGATGATTCCAAAAGGTTGTATAAGTTTCACAACTTTGGGTCATCCCATCTTCCCTCAGTATTTGTTGCTCATAATGATGAAGTGAGCAAACTTTGGCATGAGCGGTTTGGTCACTTAAACTATCGCTCCCTTCAGCATCTATGTAAAGAAAATATGGTGACAGGTCTTCCTATGGTATCTTGCAAAGATGGTGTTTGTTCCGGATGTGTACTCGGAAAACATCATCGGGACAGTTTTGACAAACGTGCCTCTTGGCACGCCTCAGCCCCTTTACAGCTTGTGCACAGTGATTTATGTGGTCCTCTTCCTGTTGCTTCATTCTCTGGCTGCAAGTACTTCTTAACTTTCATTGATGATTTCTCCAGACGCACTTGGGTATACTTCTTAAAACTCAAGAGCGAAGTATTTACCACTTTTTTGGCCTTCAAAGCATTTGTTGAAAAACAATCTGGACATCAAATTCTTAAGCTAAGAACTGATAATGGTGGAGAATATGTTAAAAACGCATTCATCAACTTTTGCACCGAAAATGGAATTCAAATGCAACATACTGTTCCATACACTCCATAACAAAATGGTGTAGCTGAAAGGAAAAATCGCACCTTAAAGGAAATGGCTAATTGTATGCTGCAATCTAAAGGACTCAGTCTTAGTTTTTGGGCCGAAGCAATTAATTGTGCAAATTATATAATCAATCGCACTCCTACTAAGGTTCTAGAGAATATCACTCCAGAAGAAGCTTGGAGTTCCATTAAACCAGATGTAAGTCACTTTCGTGTGTTTGGAAGTGAAGCATGGGCCCATATTCCAGATGAAAAGCATAAAGCTTTAGAACCTAAGAGTGAGAAATGTACTTTTGTTGGATATTCTGAAGATGTAAAAGGTTATAGACTTATTCCATTTAAGTCCAAAAATGTTATCATTAGAAGAGATGTAAAATTTGATGAAAATAAATCGGCCTGCGAGCCTAGTCCGGCGGATGTGCCACCTCTTCCTATCTCTTCTATCTTTGAAAACATTTCTTCTTCTGATGATGAAAGCGAGGATGATAATCCTCCCCCACCTTCTCAGGATCCTCAACTTCCAAGATGGGTCCGTGCTACTCGGGATGCAGCAGGTGATCTTGCCGGTGATCCTACAGATCAGCGACGTACACGTTCTCAGTTTGAAAGAGCCTCTTCTTTACTGGCTCAAGCTCCAGTAAATCATGATCCTGACACTTTTGCAGAAGCTTCAGGCCATCCACATTGGGAAGCAGCTATGAATGAAGAATATCATTCATTGATGACAAATGATACATGGGATCTTGTTCCTCTACCAAAGGGACGCAAACTTGTTAGATGCAAATGGGTTTACAGAACCAAGTATGGACTAGATGGGAAAGTTGATAAACATAAAGCTCGTCTAGTTGCTAAGGGCTTTTCACAGGTTGAAGGCATTGACTACACTGAAACCTTCTCTCCAGTTGCCAAAATGAACTCTATCCGCCTTGTTCTTTCCCTTGCTGCCTCTTTAAAATGGGAAGTCCATCAAATGGATGTTAAATCTGCCTTCTTGCATGGGGACTTGCAGGAAGAAATCTATATGGAACAACCCATTGGCTTCATACAAACAGACTCCAGCCTCGTTTGTCGACTTAAGAAATCCCTTTATGGCCTCAAGCAAGCTCCTCGGGCTTGGTATGCCAAAATGGATAGCTTTCTTTTAGAATCTGGCTTTTCTAGGTGTCATTCTGACAATACTGTCTACACCAAGAAAGTGGGCAACTCTCTTATCATCCTTGTTCTTTATGTTGATGATCTTATTCTTACTGGTAGTGATCCCAACCTTATAAACCATGTGAAGTCCAGCCTTAAAAAGAAATTTGAAATGACAGACTTAGGACACTTACACTATTTTCTCGGTCTTCAAGTCTTGCAATCCCAAGAGGGTATTTTCCTTTCCCAGTCCAAGTATGCTTGTGATATTCTTCGTCATTTTCACATGGAAGACTGTAAGCCAACCCCTTCTCCCTTTCAGTCTGGAGTCAAACTTTCAGTCTCTTGTACTTCTCCTGAAGTTGATGCTACCTTATACCGTCAACTTGTCGGAAAACTCTTGTATTTAACCCATACTCGTCCTGATCTTTCCTTTGCTGTTGGCCTTGTTGCTCGTTTTATGCAAAACCCCCGTGAAAGTCATTGGAAAGCAGCTAAAAGAATACTTCGTTATGTTCGAGGTACAGTACAGTTTGGGATTCATTACAGTGCCAAAGCAGCTCCTCTGTTAGTTGGTTTCACTGATTCTGATTGGGCTGGTGACCTTGATGATCGGAAGTCTACTGCCGGTTATGTCTTCACTCTTGGTTCAGGACCTATTACATGGGCTTGTAAGAAACAGGCTGCCATTTCTCTTTCGTCAGCAGAAGCAGAGTATCGTGGTGCCGTGGAAGCTAGTAAGGAAGCCTTGTGGCTTCGTCAGATCCTATCAGAGTTTGGCTTTGAGCAGCAGCATCCAACCACACTTTGGTGTGATAATCAAAGTGCCATTCAGCTATGCAAAGATCCAGTCCAGCATCAGCGCAGCAAACACATTGAACTACACATGCACTTCATCAGAAAGCTCATTCATGACCATGTTCTTGAAGTGCAATATTGTCCAACAGATGATCAGGTTGCAGACATCTTCACAAAGGCTCTCACAGAGGCGAAGTTCACTAAACTTCGATATATGCTTGGAGTTCAGGAAGTTGTCACTAAGGGGGGATAGGCTCTAGTGCCTCCTTCCTTCTCCTATTGTGTCATATTTGTAAATCCTTCAATCCTATCCCAAGTTGTTCTTAAGGGGGGATGTTAGGATATTCCGACACATAGGATATAGTTAAGTTCAACTTGGTCTAGTATAGTTATAGAGTTAGGTAAAGTGTGTTTCTTTACCGTTGTACATTTTGTAACTTACAATCCGACGGTCACGATATGTAGTGATCCGACGGTTCACTCTCACCTCGGTATTACCGACACTTGATCCGTGGCTTGACACCCGATTGGTCCATGAGTTCTATTTAAAGCGCATGGAGGGTCATTGTTCGGGTAATCCGTGCATGAGAGAAGCTTATGTAAATTTTCATTCTTTGATTAATAAATTGCCTGTAGTACCCACGTTGGGACAGGCCGTGGACTGTTTCCCTCCTTGCACTCTGAGGGTTTTAACCACGTCAAAAATACTGGTGTATTGATTTGAGATCTGGTTGTGAGCGGTGTCCTTTTGGTATTCTTTCTGTGGAACTTACCCTGTAAATTCCTACATAAGGAGATCATTTAGCAACAAAAGGCTGAAAATCGCTTGTTGCAAGAAAAGTTGGAGATGGCAAATTGGACAATCACTTATTTAGAGCAGCGCAACAAGCAACTAGAGGATGAGCACACTCTTGATGAGTTGCGGAGGATCCATGAAGACCGCAACTTGGCTCGCAAGAGACTCGGTGATTTGACACCCATTGAGCGAGAGGCTATGCTTTTTCGGGTCAATGCTCATTTGGAGAAGTTGCTGGCCAAGGCTAACAGGGAAAAGGACATGCTTTGACACATGAAGAATCACTATTGGGCTCGAATGCATGTGTGTAAAGCGAAAATGAAGGTGCTCAAAGGACGGTTGGACAAGGCACTCAAACGAAGAAAAAGGCCCGATCCCCTTCACATTTTAGCTGAAGCTTCCTTGAAGGATCATGGTACTAAGTGACATACCTCCAGCTCGAATTTAAAATTTTTTTGAGCAATTTTGGTCATTTTTGATTTTTTGGGTAAAAAAACAGGTTTTCCTCCTCAACGCGTAGCGCGCCGCGCGCTACCCTGAAAATGGGCAACTCCATTTCACGAAAACTTAGCATTTTTGGATTTGTAATGAAAAATTACACTTTCTCAGCAATTTCCAAGAGATTTCATCAAGTTTTGAGGCTCCAGAAGGTCAAAAAAATGCAAAAAATGACTTTCTGCCACTTTTTTGACACACAGAAGCAGTCTTGGGAGATTGAAATTTGGGAGGGGAAAATGGACACCAAATTGAGAAATTCCACTTGGGTTGGAAAGTAGACATCCATACCTTTCGAACAAGCCCACTTTTGCCTCATTTGGATGCCAGGAAGTGCCTCAAAAGCGGGCTGAAAGGCGCGCTATGCGTAGAGAATTGGGGTGCTACGCATCAGGCAAATTTGCCAGATTTTCACCTACAGCTCAACAAAACGCAGATTTGACCAGTTTTGACTTTTTGGAGTGAATTTTCATCCTCCTTGATGTAATTGATGTAATTTTATGATACTTTGACACCTATTTATCTCTTCTAGAAGATTCATTCATGAATTGGAAAAAAAATTAATGAATGAATTGGTTTCCTAGCTTATAGAGGCAAGTTGTTTTGACTGCCTAGATTTTAGTGCTCAGTTTGGAATTGGTTGAAACAACTCCTAGGATGGTGAGCTCGACCCCTAGAGGCAAGGAAATATGTTATATTTCCTATATTATGTACTTTCTTAGTCTTTTTCATGGTTGGACTCTTGAGGGAGAAAGCTTCTATTATATTACACATTGTATCTCTGCAATTTTTTGGCAAAGGAAAGACCGGAGTTTTGCAGTCCTTTTTGGGATTCCTGTGGTTACATGTGTTGATGGTGTGTTTCTCTTTGCACTTGTAAGTTTGTTATGTGAATCATTTTCTTACTTTTCTTTCTGCAAATTAGTCAAATGAAGTGTTAAGGTAGAATTCATGGTTGCTATGCTCTGCCTTTAAATTTTCTTAATATCAATGTTTTCATCTGTTTAAGGAGAATTCAAGGTGATTGCTTGCTCTCCTTAGCTCCTCACCAGTCATTCTTGCCCATCCGACTCTTTCAAAGGCATCAATACAGTCTCCTATCTTGCCCCAAAGAGACCCCTGCGAAAACTGTGTCCAATCCCCGCACCCAAAATTGCCTTTCCCCGATTTTCCACCAAAACCCTAAAAATCTCAAATCAAACCTTTTTATCAGTTTACTAGCCTAAAATCAGTGTTCTTTGTTGGTTATCTCCGCCCTTTGAAAATCTTTGCCGAGATAGACCGGAGAGAGCCCTCTCCTGCCCCGTAGGGCTAGCTACGAGGCTAAGTGGTTTGATGTTGCCTTGGAGTTTACCTTTCTCAGCCTGAGGTGAAATTTCAAGCGCTAACAGGTTTTATTAATACCATCTATCTAATACTACGATGCATTTGCAACTAACTGTGGTCCCGTCATTAATTGCGGGTTAACCACTTACAGATATTAATATAGGCTTTATTGACTCTTGACTATGACGTGATCCCATTACATAAATAAGGGGGTTAGGGTGGGACCCTAACATATGAAGTAATCAAGCAATACACTCCTCCTTAAAGAATTTTAGGACATTTTTGCATGGATTTATGACGATATTAAGGAATATGAAGAGTCCATTTTTCAACATACTATACCACTTAAAGAAGTTTGTAAACCTTCCAGGGAAAAATTAAGAATAATCAATCCAAAGTTGAAACTTTGTGTTAGGTTGGAACTTGAAAAATTGAAGGAAGTTAGTATAATTTTCTCAATCAAACATTCAAAATGGATGTCAAATTTAGTGGTGGTTACACAAAAAATGGTGAAATTCAACTTTGTGTAGATTTTTGTGATCGTAATCAAGCATTTGCTAAAGATTGTTACCTACTTCCTAGCATGGAGATGTTATTACAACAAGTGATCAGTTCTACATTGATGTCCATGTAGAATGGGTTCTTAGGATACAATGGGTGATTGTTGGTGAAGAAGATAGACACAAAAAGACTTTTTCACACCATGGGGAAATTTTTATTTTGTTCACACACCTTTTGGATTGAAAAATGTTGGTGCCACATTTTAGAGGGCTATGGGCCATGATTTTAGTGATATGATGTTATGATACTTGCACCTAAATAGTGATAACAAACAAATAATTATAGTCCTCTTCAAGGGGGAAACCTCCTTTTACAATGAATACAATGTGCAAGACTATACTGGATGATTATACAATTATGTCTCCTTAGTGTGTGCATATAGATATATATGGGACAAAGGGTACAGTTATAATAAAATGGGACCATAACAATATAACAATAGAAATGTAATCACTTAATATCTAGGGCTTAATAAGGGGTTTTTAATGTGGGGCTTATATAGGGCTTATCATGCCCCTCCCCTTAAAAGAGTGGTGTCCTCAATGCTTGACTATCTATGGGTGTTTCTACATGAAAAAAATCATCTTCCCATGTCACATCTTCCATTGGATTCCACTAGTAGGTTCTTCCATTAGATGACATACTCAATAATTGCTCAATTTCTTAGTTTCTTAGTCCTTTCCAAAAATGTTTCTAGTTCTAGTATTAATTTCCCTTCTTCATTAATCTATGGAAGAAAAATTTGGATTAGGATATTGTCATCGATTAACTTCTTTAAGCAAGAAACATGGAATATTGGTTGTACATGTGAAGCTGGAGGCAACACACATTTTTAAGCCATACTTCCAATCCTCTGCAACACCTTATAGGGGCCATAATAACTTAGAGCTAATTTATTTTCCTTCTTTTGTTGCTTGAAGAACAATTGTTTATATGATTTTAGTCTTAGAAATATCAAATCCTCACTTCAAACTCCATTTCATTGCAATGTTGATCTGCTTGTTGTTTCATCCTATTATGTGCCATAACTAAGTTGTCCTTCAATATTTTGAGAACATCTTATTGGTGTTGTATGTGGTCCTTGTTGAGTCCCAAATCTGCACTTCCCTATATACCCTTTCAGCCTTCTTTTTCCATTTACTTCATCCCCCAAGCTGTTAAATCATTGCATATTAGTCTAAAAAGAGCTTATGAAATGGTTTCCTAACTATGTTTATGACTATTGTTTGATTTAGATTTTTGTTCAAGCAGCTGCAGAAACTTGTCAGTTTCCGCAACCAGCTTTAGTTTCTGCAACCATTTTGTTAAAGGCTATGCTACAGGTGTCCAATGGAGAAACCGGCCACATGGGCAAGCTACAAGTGACATGTACATGGAACATGTCCCCTCAGTTCAGCCAAATCACTCATAAACGGTCATGGTCAATAACGGTCAAAGGAAGGGCCAAATAAGGAATTTTGCGGTGGCACGGCTCTGTTTTGCCCACGTGAAGGTTTGCGTGGCACGATCCTCAATTTCCGGAGATATTGGCACACCTGTAGATCAACCCGTGAACTGAATCGAGCAGTGACCACTCCATGGATTTAACTGACATGATGGCCATAACGTTAGATCTCAAGCCGTGGAGATTTATGTGTCTCTTTTAGAGCGTAGTTGGCAGCGTAGAATCTAGGAATTGGTTGCAGTATTTTCACTTATAAATAACGCGTTGGTATACGCTAGATAGTTAGTTTTTCAGATGTAATTTTGACTGTGATTAGAATCCCACTGTACTGTGCTTTACTTTGTCTTATTACTGCACTTTAATATATGAGAAGACCGCATTCCCGAATTCGATTTGTGACTGGCTGAGGTTGCAGAGGGCCCCTGTACACCAAAGCTCTATATAGTTTACTTGCTTTCATTATGTTTCTAATTTTATAATCATTAGTTTGTATATATTACGCTGTTTTGATATTCATGATTAACTACTGTCCATATTTCCTTTTATGTTTTCTCATAACTGTCAACTGATCAGTGCTTTTATTATAGGTTTAGGTAGGAAGCCCGGGAAAATTTACATATTTTTGATAACTAGTGACATGAGATCATCTTGTCCTTTCTGCTGATTTTCATTTACTGAATTTTAATTCCAGCATTGTCATTTCTTTTCAGTTTTGCTTTGCTTATTTACTTTTCTGCCACTTAGACATCATGTTACTCATCTGTTTATGATTTCCTTTCTATAGTCGAGCGACTCAATTAGTGAGGAATTAGAATATTACTTGTTGTAGTATGATTTAGTTTGATTTTTTGCAAGTTAGAGATTGAATTGCTTATTTCATTTTCAAGAATTAAAACATGAATGAGTAGTGAAATCTTAGTTTCCTTTTATGCAATTTGATTTCCTGCAATTTAGATATCATGTTACTCAGCTTGTTTATGATTACTTCTTATAGCCGGAGCTAGTCGAAAGGTGAAGGGTCAGAATGTGGGTTGAAGTAGTGTGATTTAGTTTTCTTTTCTTTCAGTCTTTGAGTTGCTTTAAGTTCAGTTTTTATTTTCTTTTCTTTACAACAACAAGGATACTAGGCCATTGTCACTAGTTCACTGTTTTGGTACATTTTCATTTTTTTTTTTAGAGTTGATTTCATTACAGTCAATTTGAAACCTTCTTTTTGAGAACTTTAAAGTTTGGAAAATCATTGTAGAATTCACCATCACCCTCCACACTTAACTTTCAATTTTTCCATCTCACACTAGGGAATCCACAAAAGATAAAACCAAAAACAAGCTAAAAAACTCAAAAACGACAAAAGAATAGGGAAACAGTTATCTTGCACATACAGTGCACTTCAGTTCATCAGTTTACGACTCTCAGATTGACATTTTTAATAGCAATTTAGAACACACTAAATTGACCAAACATTTTGGCGCCGTTGTCGGGGAAGTGAAATTAGGTAGCCAATTTCTTAAAAAAAAAACAAACATAGAAAATTTAATGGAAGGTAAAATTGATAATTTCTCAAATTATGCTCTCCTCTTGCACCTAGTGTGACCTGGAGGATCAGAAAAGAGAATTATCATTTAATAATTTCTTAAGTATGCTCTCTTCTTACACCTAGAGTGACTTGGAAGATCAGAAAGAGAATTATTAGGCCAACTTGAAGAAAAAATGACATGCATAGAGCAAGAGATTCTAGGGGAAGGTTTTTAGCTAGGGCCAAGAGTTTGATTTTTACAACTCCAACCACTTCAAGGAGTAGGAAAGAAACACCTCCATCATCGCCAACTCATACTCCTAGCCTTAGGATTCCTAGAATTTAGGAGGTAGTAGTTGAATTAGGAGACTCTCCGACACCATTCACCGAATCTGAATTAAGAACAAACCCTTTCTTTACTTCTACATGGAAACACATTGTAATTGAAGAAGTAGAATCACCTGAGGAAGAAGAGGGAGAAATTCCTCCTCGTTCGCCATTAGTAGAGGAACCAGAGGACCCTGAAGTCACTGAAGAAACTATCATGACAGAGGAAGTAAACGGATTTGGTAGAGGTAGAGGTAGAGGAGGAGGAGGAGGAAATAATGGAGGAGGTAGAGGTAACAATGGGGGAAATAGGGATGGAGATAGCTCATTTGGATTTCCTATAGTCGACGAGGATTCTCGAGCAACAATGAAAAACATTTCACCATCCGTCCTCCCAAACTTTCATGGGTTAAGAAATGAGGATCCTGAAACATTTCTATTTGAGTTTGAGGTCGTATGTCGAACTTATGATTATTTGGAAGACTCTCAAAAACTCAAATTGTTTCCTTTAACATTGAAAGGAGCTGCTTTGAAATGGTTCATGGGATTACTCACTCAATCCATTAGGACTTGGAATGATATGAAACAAACGTTTTTGGATAGATACCTGGACTATTGCATGCCCACTAATAAAAAAGATGAGGTATTCAAAATGGTGCAAAGAGAAGATGAAAACTTGGAAGATTTACTTGAAAGATTTCAATACAACCTGAAAAGAGCAAAAATGAGTAACTTAGATGAGGAAACCTTGAAATCTCTTCTATTAAAATCCATTAGAGATGAATGGATAGATATTTTGAACATGATGGGAAAATGAGATATATCCCAACTTCCACTTCATGATATAGCAGAGCTATGTGTACATCTCTCAAGAGGGAAATCTAAAACTGGAAAAGGGCCTAGAGATCCTTCTCTCATTAGAGCAAACAAATCTGCAACAGGATCAGTAAGTAGAGCTGAGATTGGCAAAATTCTTGATGAATTTAAAATCGATATCTTAGGGAGTCTTAGTGAGCAACTAGACACTCTTAAAATACAAAACAAGCAGAAAGCAGAAGCTGAAGCATTGGCCATCTTTTGCCCAAAATGTAGAAAGAAACATGCTCTAAGGGAATGTCCCTTGGATGCAAAAGTTGAAGATACATGTATGATTTGCTCAGAAAACCATGAGACCAAGGATTGTCCTTCAATTCTTGGGCTCAAAGCTATTTTTCAAGAGGATCCAAATCCAATGGAGTCTCTCTGTTTTGTTGCAAGGAGACCTTGGAAGGGGCAACAAAATCAAGGGTTTAACAACTCTATGAACTTTCAAACCCCACCAAATTGGAACCCTTGGCAACAATCTTGGTTCCAACCTCAAAATCCTTTTCAATCATGGGTACAAGGTATGAAAAATCCTTATGGGAGATTTTCTCAATTTTATCAATATCCTCCATCTTTTCAGAATCAACAAGCTCCACAACTTCCAAATCAAAATCCACAACTATCATTACCATTTTCACAACAACAACAACCTTCTCAACAAAATCCAAATTCTCAACTCTTGCTCCCATTCCAACAGAAGACAAATCAACTACCTTCCTAGCCATTGCCAAACCCCAACAATAAAAACCCTCAAAATTCTTACATGGTAGAAGGTCAACAATTTCCTACCTATATGATTGTTCCTCTCAATGATGTACAACTCATATCTAGTAGAGTTTTAGATAAACCTTCTATAGATGCTCAAAAGCAAAGCATTTCTGAGGAAGATTCTCTTTAAGCCAATAAAGGTTCTGAAGCATCTCTTCAAAACCCAAGCACTCAAAAAGAAAAAGAAAAAGAGTTAACCCCCACAACTCCTATAGTTGAGAAACCTGCACCTTCATCCACACCTCCTTTTCCTGAAAGATTACAAATTGACAAAGGGTTGGAAAAACAAATCTTGTTGCCTGACTATGATTTAATAGATGAATTAAAGAATGTCTGTATCAAGATTCCCTTGTTACAAGCCATTAGAGAGATTCCTATTCTAGCAAAAACAATAAAGGAGTTGAGTCTTAAAAGACCAGGAAGGAAACCAAGAGATACAAGAAGAATACACCTGGTAGGAAAAATTGCAGATATCATGATGGGAAAAATTACTATGCAGAAGTATGTAGATCCCGGTAGTCCAATTGTCAAAACACATATCAATGGGGTAGATATTCCAAATACTTTGATTGATTTAGGGGCTGCTATCAACATTATGAGTAGACAAACTATGGAACAACTGAAACTTCCTAATCTTCTTTCTACACCTACTTTACTACAACTTGCAGATCGATCAATTATCAAACTAGATGGTGTATTAGAAGACATTTCGGTCCCCTTAGATTCTTGGGAATATCTAGTAGATTTCATGATTTTAACTCCGAAGAGTATTTTAGGAGGACACCCTCTCATCTTAGGAAGACCTTGGCTAGCCACAATTGATGCTTTTATCAGTTGTATGTCTGGGGATATGTATATTTCTGATGGTAATTCGACAAAGAAATTCAATCTGTATCCTCCAGCAAAAGCAACTATAGAAATAGGAGATAATGAGTGGGTTGGTGATGAAGATACTATACAACCTGTCTTTACCATTTCTGAAGTCAGTGAAGATATTCAAATTCTGAACACATTAGAAAACTTTGAAACATCTTCCTAATATGACCACACACAATTTCAGTTAGATTCTGACATTGAGTATCTATCATCTAGACAAATGTCTCTTTTCTCTATGGAATAATTTGGTAGTTCCACCATCGAGATCTTTCCAGGTAAAACATTGAATATCAACAAAAACTTGAAAATATCACAACAGGGAGAGCTAACCAAAATCTTGCAAAAACATTCTACTGCATTTGCATGGGAGTATAGTGATATGAAAGGTATTGACCCCAAGACTTTCATTCATCACATCTACGTCGAGGAAAACAATAGACCAATTAGACAACCTTAGAGAAGGATGAATCCAAACCTTAGGGAGATAGTGAAAGAAGAACTCCAAAAAATACTCAATGTAAACTTCATTTATCCAATTTTAGATAGCGATGGGTTTCTCCTTTGGTTATAGTACCTAAAAAGAATGGTAAATGGAGGGTTTGCATTGATTACAGGGAATTGAACAAAGCAACTTTGAAGGATCACTTTCCTTTACCCTTTATCGATAAGGTATTAGATACTTTAGCAGGCAAAAAGTATTTTTCATTTTTGGATTGTTTTAGTGGCTATAATCAGATTTAGGTAGCACCTGAAGATCATGATAAGACCACATTTACCTATCCATGGGGAAATTTTGCTTACCGAGTACTTCCTTTTGGATTATGTAATGCACTTGCGACATTTCAAAGGGCAGTACTAGGAATCTTTTGTGATCTAATCCATGATTGTGTAGAGGTTTATATGGATGACTTTACAGTTTATGGTGATTCATTTGAAGAGGCATTAGAAAATTTGGAAAAATTCCTTATAAGGTGTAAAGAAACAAACCTTTCATTGAGTCATGAAAAATGCTTTATGATGTTTACTGAAGGGATTGTTTTAGGATATCATATTTCAGGGGATAGGATTAAATTTGATAGATCAAAAGTTGAAGTCATCTCCAAGTTGCCTATTCCAAATTGTCAAAAAGATGTTAGAAGTTTTCTTGGATTTATTGGAGACTATAGAAGATTTATCGAAAACTTCACCAAGATAGCATCTCCACTCTTCAAATTACTTACAAAGGACTGTGAATTCAAATGGGATCCTGATTATCAATCTGCATTTGAAACTTTGAAAACAAGAATATCTGAAGCACCCATTTTGAGAGGACCAAATTGGAAACTTCCTTTCCATATTTCTACAGATTCTTTAGATACAGCTCTTGGAGCTGTGTTGGGTCAAAAAGATTTAATCCCTTATGCCATTTACTACACCAGTAAAAATTTGACTCCCACCGAGTTAAACTATACTGTGACTGAAAAAGAATTCTTAGCTGTTGTTCATGCGATCAATAAGTTTAGACATTATATAACAGGCTATAAAACTTTTGTCCATACTGATCATTCTACAATTAGATATTTAATGAACAAACCTATTAGTAATGGCAGAGTTACAATATGGCTCTTACTTTTACAAAAATTCAATATTACTGTGTTGGATAGACTAGGAAAACAAAATATAGTAGCTGATTTCTTGTCTAGAATCCAAAATACTAATGAAGATTCTCCTGTAGAGGATAAGTTTCTAGATGAGTATTTATTTGCAGTAACTACTAAGACTCCTTGGTATGCAGATATTGCTAACTATTTGGTTACAAGAAAGCTACCTCCACATTTATTTCCCAGTGAAAAAATAAGAATTATTCAGGAGAGTTCGAATTATTCATGGATTTCTAATGAATTGTTTAAAACATGGTTAGATTGTGTGATCAGAAGATGTGTTTGGGAAGATGAAATGCTTGACATCCTCAAGACATTTCATGATGACCCATACGGTGGACACTTTGCTGACAAAAGGACGGCCTATAAAATCCTCTCTTTAGGATATTATTGGCCTTCCCTTTTCAAAGATGCAAAACAATATGTCAGAAGGTGCGACAGCTGCCAAAGAGTTGGAAGACCAACTCTTTCAAATGAAATGCCATTACAACCACAGGTACTCATCGAACCCTTTGAAAAATGGGCTTTAGATTTCATTGGACCCATTAATCCACCATCTAAACAGAAGAAGTATATATTGGTATGCACTGATTATGTCACCAAATTGGTAGAAGCCAAAGTATTGCCTTCTGCCACTGAAAATTCAGTTGTTCATTTTCTTTATGAGGATATTTTTACTCATTTTGGTGTCCCAAGAGAAATTGTGACAGATCAGGGAAGTCAATTTACATCTAACATGATGGAGAAGCTGATGGAAGAATACAAAATCAAGCACAAAAAATCTACTCCTTACCATCCGCAAGCAAATGGCCAAGTGGAGTCTACAAAAAAAGTTCTTGAGAGCATCATCACCAAAACTGTCCATCTACATAGAAGAGATTGGGCAGAGAGGCTTCCTGAAGCCTTGTGGGCCTACAGAACTACATGGAGGAATACAACAAGACATTCTCCCTATGAACTTGTTTATGGGAAGGAAGTCCTGCTCCCCATTGAATTTCAAGTCAAGACTTTCAAGATGGCAGTTCAGTTGGGGATGGATCTATCAGAAGCCCAAAAGCACAGGTTGGAGCAGATGAATGAGCTAGATGAGATCAGACAAGAAGCAATTTTAAGAACTGATCTAATTCAACATCAAAGAGCAAAGTGGCATGACAGATACATCAAAGAGAAAAAGTTTCAAGAGGGGGATTGGGCACTACTGTTTGATTCCAAGTTTAAAGACTTCAAAGGTAAATTTCAGACTCATTGGCTTGGGCCATATGAGATTGACAAAGTCTTTAGCAATGGAGCGGTAAGAATCAAGACCATTGATGAATTTCAAACTCCTCTCATTGTGAATGGCCACCGATTGAAAATTTATCATAAGCCACTCTCAAAAGAGGAATTTGTCAAAATGTTTCAGGAGAATTCTGCAATAAGGCTGATGGAGAAGAATTCTTCTTCCCCACCAACCTAGCCTTTGTTTCTTTCAGTTAAAAAAAAAAAAAATTAAATTTTTTTTTTATAAGCCTGAAAACCAATCATAGATTGGTGGTCTTATACAGAAAATATAGAGTGAAAATTAGGGACACCTGACACTCTATATTTTCCAAAAAAAAAAATCTCTCCTCTCCTTCTTTTTCCATCTTCACTCCACCTCATTTTCCATTTCACTCCATCTCCATCTCATTCACATTTTCATTTCACTTCACTCCGCTTCACTTTCACTCCATTCCACTCATTTCATTTTCATTTCATCAATAAAAGTCCCTTTCAGGACTATTTTCACTCAGTTAGTTCTTTTCTAACTATTTTTGTTCAGCTAAGTGGGTGCTGTCCCAGTTTCCACAACTGGAAGCAGTTTCTGCACCCGGAAGCAGTTTCCGCAGCCAGAAGCAGTTTCCGCAGCCAGAAACGATTTCCCAGCTACCACCACTCTATTTTTCAAGTTCATAGTCAAAATGTTAGTGCAATAATCATGAAAATGCAGGTGTAATTGAGAAAATTCCATGAAGACATGGAGCATCTCCAAGAAGAGCAGTTGGTTAAAAGCTATGAGCAAGAAATGACAAAGTTTCCAAAGGTATGAGAATTTTTTTTTATCAAATGACAATTAAAGTCATAATTATGCATAGTTATCAAACCATAAAAGTTCTACTATGTGCAATGATTCGATACGATAGCTCCATTACCCACTCCTATTCCACGATATTACTTCACACACCATGCATTCATTTCTTAACGGTCTCATGATTGATTTTGGGTTTAAACTCAAGATTGACTGCACTTTCATTTATCACCCATACTCATGAGACGTGACCTATCCCGTTACAGTTCCTCTTAACCGCATTTTCCGCAACCGTCCATTGAAACGTGTAACATTTCGTACACAACCATCTGATTCAAAAATGATTCAAAATTATCGACGTTACTCCATTCGCTTACCACTCCATTAAGACCATACTCTTCACATGCATCCGCATTTTATCTTATGAACTCATTTGCGGCTACTTATCCTCTGTTCCGCCTGTAATCCCGAAGCATTCCCGTTACCTGCTCTCCATTATCGATTGCAGCCACTACATTTTATCATAAACCCTGTAACCGATCCACTTTTATCAAATAAAGGAAAAGAACACAGTTGACCAACCTTCCCTTAGGAAAGTTCAAGAGACCCAGAAATTAATATTGTACCTATGAAGTAATCAAGCAATACACTCCTCCTTAAAGAATTTTAGGACATTTTTGCATGGATTTATGATGATATTAAGGAAATGAAGAGTCCATTTTTCAACATACTATACCACTCAAAGAAGTTTGTAAACCTTCCAGGTAAAAATTAAGAATAATCAATCCAAAGTTGAAACTTTGTGTAAGGTTGGAACTTGAACAATTGAAGGAATTTAGTATACTTTTCTCAATCAAACATTCAAAATGTATGTCAAATTTAGTGGTGGTTACACAAAAAATGGTGAAATTCAACTTTGTGTAGATTTTTGTGATCGTAATCAAGCATTTGCTAAAGATTGTTACCTACTTCCTAGCATGGAGATGTTATTACAACAAGTGATCAGTTCTACATTGATGTCCATGTAAAATGGGTTCTTAGGATACAACTGGGTGATTGTTGGTGAAGAAGATAGACACAAAAAGACTTTTTCACACCATGGGGAAATTTTTATTTTGTTCACACACCTTTTGGATTGAAAAATGTTGGTGCCACATTTTAGAGGGCTATGGGCCATGATTTTAGTGATATGATGTTATGAAGGAACTCAAAATTATGGCTTATGGTATCCTAGAGATACAGATCTCACTCTTCATGCTTACACAGATGCAGATTGGGCCGGAAGCGTGGATGACAGGAAGAGCACAAGCGGCGGTGCATTCTTCATGGGTTCCAGATTAGTATCTTGGTTCAGCAAGAAACAGAGTTCGATTGCTTTATCTACAGCTGAAGCAGAATATGTGGCTGCGGCATCTTATTGCACACAACTCCTTTGGATGATGCAAACCTTGCAGGATTTTCAAATCACTTGCACTCCACCTGTCTCTATCTTATGTGATAATACAAGTGCAATCAGCATTTCAAAGAACCCAGTCATGCATTCAAAGACCAAGCACATACCAATCAAGTATCACTTTCTCCGGGAACAAGTGCTTGAACAAAAAGTCAAGTTGGAGTATGTTCCTTCTAAGGAACAAGTTGCTGATATTCTCACCAAACCACTGCCCAGGGAAACTTTTGAATATCTCAGACAAAAGCTGGAAGTTGTTGATGCTTCATCCTGCTGTTGAAGCTTGTCTGTTCTAAAGAAAAGTTGGTGTACGCGAGTTGGATAAGGGATATCCGCGTACATACGCAGGTTTATGCAGGTGCAGTAGCATATATGGAGTTCTGAGGAAAATCAGGAAGGGAAGACTCTGGTTGGAGAGAGTCTGAGATGGGTCTGTCAGAGACCATCAGGCACAGGTTTAGGGGGAGCAGATTAACTTCTAATAATGCATTGTTGGCATTACATTAGAAGCTTTGGCTATAAGTCACAACTATTGATTGGCTTCAGGTAGAATAGAGGCAGAAGGAGCACAGAAGGAAATCTTGGTTGCTAATCTGAATGGTGATTAACAGATGCTGCTGCTATCAATTGTTGGTGACTTTCATAAGTCTTGGTCTAGATATTTCGTCTCTATGTCATGTATCTCTCTTGTGGTATCTCTTTTATGATGTCAAGGCCATGTAACGACCTATTTTGGTGTCCCCACTATGCCTGGGATGATTGATGTAATGTAATTGGTTGTCATATGTAAATTTCTGATGTATCCCCACTTGGTTGGGTGGATGATCCCCACTTGAGTGGGCGATGGATGTATGTATTGAGTCTTTTGGTGATAGGAAGGTCTTTTATAATGTATAAGTCATATCTTGCATACAGTCAGGGGGAGCATGTTCATCACAGCAAAGTAGAGACATCAGCATGTACTCAGGGGGAGCACAACCCTTTGCCCTTGATGACAAAGGGGGAGAATGACTTTGAGGATCTTGGGGTTGCCATCAAGTCCAAAGGGGGAGATTGTTGGCATTTTGGCACAAGTGTGGCGCTATGGTACAAGTGTTGTCCTTGATGACAACTCTCTTTGATGATAGATCTCAATTCAGTCTACAAGAATGAAGAGAAAATTCATATACGCAAGTTCATTAAGACCAAGTCGCGTATACACGCTGGTTGGACTTTATAAAAGTGCGTATGCGTATACACGCACTTTCATGCAAGGAAAAGTGCGTATATGTTGGAAAACTTACCTTTGGTCCATGGCAGTTAGTCCTTGGAATTTGAACCTATGGTTTTGGACCATGATATCTCGACAGACGTGTTGATCCCTAGTATTGAGTTGATGGTATTGTGTCACTATGGTTTTGGACCGTGGTATTGTGAAGGGCCTAAGGCTATAAAAGGAGAAGAAGATCATTAGGCAAGTGCATTGAAAAAGTCTTGAATATCTGATGAAGAAAGAGATCTAGTATGCAGGTTCTGGGTTAATGATGCATTTCTTGATCTGAGCTAAGGAGGGATTGATGGAAGACAAGATCTAAGAATAAATCGGGATCAAATGGTTTGAAATGAACTATCTTTGTATGGTTGATTATGCTTATTTTCGATCTACATACTAACGCATGTTATGTTCTGAGTATGACTGATGTCTGATACAGCTGCAAAGTTATAAGAAAATATTTTTAGATCTGTACGCAGGTTGGCCTTGGAAAAAGTGCGTATGTACGTAGGTTTCATTCATTGTAGTAGCGTATACCTTTTGAAGCTTGATTTTGAAGTTGCAGTTGGGTCTGATTGTTATTGCAGAGTTCTGTAGTCTGCTCTGTGTTCTGGTGACTGGGTTGTTGACAGGGTTTCAGTGATTCAAAAATTGATGATGCTAGTATTGATTGTTTTTGTGCTTCAATGATCTTTATGGGTCCAGTATGAAAATTGGATGAATCGTGGTCTTCAGATTGTAGTGTTGTGCTTCAGGAGTATCCAGTCTGAAAATGTATGAAACGTGGTACCTGGAGGAGAGAAGATTGTAGGCTGGCACCTACGTACTAGTATCTTAGCTAGTACAAGAGCAAAGGGGGTTGGAGCTCCCTTCCAGGAGAGTCTGGAGAACGAGAGAAGGTTGTAGCCTTCTGCAGGTTGTAGCCTTCTGCAGGTTGTAGCCTGCGTACTAGTAAAGGACTGCACCAGTACATTGTAAAGGAAGTTTCTTAATAAAAGAAGATAGAAATGAATTGCAGCAGGTGGTTTTCACCCACATTGGGTTTCCACCTTATATCATGGTGTTCATGTGTGCTTCTTGTGTGTATTTACTGCTTTTGCTTACTGTTCAAATGGTTAATAATGTTCAGATGCACTCATTAAGGATCAATTAACTGATACATAAGGTTACTGGATATACGCGGGTTTCATTAATCACAGTTGCGTATACACGCGGTTTTAATTGAATGAAGTAGCATATATGAATCTGAATATAGAAATGAAAAAGTTTTATTGATCTAATAATACTGATTCACCCCCCCCTCAGTATTATTTCCAACATGGACTAGATAGGCATTGCTAATAACCGTACTACCATCTAAAACTATGTTTTGCAAATTACTTTTGATTAGGCAGTAGATCTGGAAACTTCATTGCAAAGATTTATCTCAGGTTTGTTTTTATTGAGTCCACCCCTTGTCCATTATATAAACTTAAGGGCTGGACTTATACACTGTGTATGCAAATCTGCCTTGTGAATGAATGCTACAAAATCCTCATAATGTAGATTTATGTTGCACACTCCATTATTGGAAACACCAAAACAATGATAGCTTATACACCACAAAACATTGTGTGAATTAGGATATGATTTTCTAAGTTTTCACACTAGAAGAAACATTGAATTCTAAACTATAATCAGATATCATATAGGGTGACCCTAATACAGCCTGTAAGAAACACTGTAAGCTTGATATCATAGTTAAAGAATCACCCTAACTTCTTTGTTATGTATGTTGACCTTAAAGGCATAAGCAAACAATAACAATGAGATCAATGCTCTATTTATCTTGCCTAGAGTTACATGCATTTGTTGTGACCCTAACAGTGAGATCAATGCTCTATTTATCCTGCCCTGGAGTTACATGCATTTGTTGTGACCCAATGGACCAGATAGGCATTGGTAATAACCCTACTACCATCTAAAAACTATGCTTTGCAACTTACTTTTGACTAGCTAGTAGATCTAGAAACTTCATTGCAAAGATTATCTCAAATCTATTTTGTTTGAGTCCACCCACTATCCACTATATAAACCCTTAAGGTCTGGACTTATACCCTGTGTATGAAAATCTACCTTGTGAATAATGCTACAAAATCCCGAGAAACCAGATTTATGTTGTACACTCCATTGCTGGAAACACCACAATAGTCATAGCTTATACACCAGAAAATATTATGTGAACTGGAATCTCATTGTTTTAATTTCACACAAGAAGAATCATCAACCTGTAAAAAATAATCAGATATGGTACAAGGTGACCCTAATAGAGCCTGTAAGAAACATTGTAAGCTTGATTTTAGACATAAAGGATCACCCTAATTTCTTTGTTATGTATGTTGACCTTAAAATCAATACTTTGTTTATCCTGCCTAGAGTTACATGAATGCGTTGTAGCAAAGAAGTCTGTTATATATATATATATATATATATATATATATATATATATATATATATATATATATATATATATATATATATATATATATATATATGTAAAATCGTCATCTCAAGATAGACCTAAGATTCATCATTTTTTACCAGCACACAGTGGAATAAATGAAAGTGATCCCATATGACTCACACAAAGAAGCTAAAAAAAACATTATTGATCATTTATCATTGAGTAACCTTTACCCTCTTTATAAAAGACTATCTTCACAATATAATCCAATGTAAGCAGAGGCCTGGAAATCCCTTTTTTTGTTGGGCACCCATAAGCCATACAAGATGAATCATTTTATACTGAATCCCCCTTTAATGGTGGTTTCAGATCATCTTGAAGAGTGGGAAGATAAAATTAGGTGTTAGTGGTATGTCTCTCAATTTTTTCCTTTTCAGTGTCACAAACCTGCCACTTCTCCACTCTGTTTTGTTGGCTTGTGATAGCAATGGAAAAATTATATGGCCCTATGTTGCCACTACCTAGGCATTGGTAACAACCCCACATCCACTTAAAGCCTTTGTTTTACAACTTACTTTTGACTAGATTGTAGATCTCGAAACTTCATTGCAAAGATTTATCTGAGTTATATGTTGTTTGAGTCCACCCCTTGTCCACTATATAAACACTTACAGGTTGGAATACCCTGTGTATATAAATATGCCTTTTGAATAAATGCTACAAAATCTCGAGAAACCAGAATTATATTATACGCTCCATCAGTGGAAAGCAGTCATAGGTTATACATCAATAAATATCATGTGAATTGGGATCTCATTGTTTGAGTTTTAATAGTAGAAGACTCATCAAACTGTGTTGAATTTAGAGGGCTTATTGTGGATGGCTGACTAGCTCTTCTTTAATATTTGTGGAAGAATACTTAAATACATATAATACTTAAAAGTATACATTGAATGGTTTTTGTAAAGTGAACTATTCTAGTGAAAATGGCGATTGGAAATCCATGCTTATATATGTTTTCCTTTGGTTAGACTACTTTTTGTTGATTTATTTCGTCAATGGAGACTTACTAAACTTTACTCATAGCATGTTCATTGTCACAGAGTTAATTCAATTGTTGAAGAGATTGATAGGTAGGAAGCAGAATTACTTGAGGATCTTTATTCTGTAAATCAAAAGTTTGCAAAATATTAAAATGTAATTGTATGCAAATATGTAGTTTTCACATTCGATATGTGGAATTTTCTAAAGATGACTTTATTACATTATAGAATTTGTTTTAAACATTTTTTCTGACAGTGCACAATCTAATTTTTCTTAATTTTTTCAAGTTTTCATTCGTTCAAACATTTTGATAATTTTATTTCACATCTCTCTGATTTTATGTTGTTATTTCAAACGTGTCTAATCACGCAATGTAATTTATGTGTCTTACCATGCAATGTAATTTTTTGTTGTCATTGTAGATTTAAAATTTGAAATCTTATTTGTATTTTTGTTTGACATCCATACGTTTGTTGGTTTGTGTGCTATTTTTTTTTACATCTCTAATATCCGTGGGTTATTGTTTTTCTTCTAGGTTTTGTAGCAAATACTTGGAGTGTTACTTAAGTTAGTTAAAGATTTCAAGCTACAACACCAACATCGATATGTATTCCATCTTTACTTTGTGTCTATTATTTTATTTTATTTTTTTCCATAGAGAAAGACCCATAATTTCATTCATATTGAAATGATTGAATTTAAATTCTGCATATACACTTCATGAGTGTAGGCATATAAAAACTCGACAATAACAACATTTAAAGGACCACGCCTGACTCTATCTATTAATATTACTTCAAACAAGAATTTATGTTCTTATGTTTGTAGCACATCTGAGACTAATGTTGCAAGGCCACTATTATGATATTTTATAACATTCATTCCTCGACATTTATTTGTCATGTAGGATGGGCTGAGAAATGCTTGGCTTCGCAAGACATGTGAGACAATGAATGCCAAATTAAGATTTTTATTTTTTATTTTTTATTTTATTTCACTTGTTGGCCATCTAAGATAATTGTTATTTTGTTTCTGTTCTCCATGGAAAATTTCATGGAGAAACCTTGGGCACTTCTATTCATTTCATGGATGGTACCCAACGTAAACTCGTTGGTGCTGACTACAGTGTTCGACCCGGGAGAAATATCAATTGAGTCACAAAATAGGGGCATCCATTGTGGCAGATAGACTCCAAGACCTCTGCATGAAGATCAAAGCATTAGACCACTTGAGATAGCCCACTGGGCTATATTGATTTTTATTTCTTTATTTATTATGGCATCGCAAATGGTTTTAATAGAATCTGATTTAGAAATCAAATTTATATACCATACATTGCTTCTATAAATCTAGCCATTTTGCTTATGGTCCCGCTCTTTAGCTGCATTAGTAGGTGCCAACTCCCAACATTTTTGTCCCATGGATAGAAGAAATTGTTGAATGTTAGATGTTCAATTTTTCAACACCTGAAACATGTCAGGATAGAAAAATAGTTAGAGGGATAATGTACAATATGTATGTACTGAATTGACTACAAATAAGGTGATGATCAAACCATGATATTATCTATGCATTAGACAGTCCTGCATCACTATGGAAAGTTATTGATGCCTTATTCAAAAGCTCACTTTTATTCCTTCGACAGTAAACAATCAAACACATTAGATAAGTCCACACCTGACCATATAACTACTAGTAGTAAAAGCTCTTGCACATAAGTTAGGCATTGATTATGACATAAAATGAACACAAGCAAGTTGGTTTTAGTGTTGACGTCTTAGTTCAAATGAACGATTTATTAGGGGAATGCCAATAGTTACTTTCTAAATGGAGCTTTAGTCTTCATGCCACAACCACAAGGGTCCATGCTAAAAGAAGAAAATGCACCTTATGTAAGCTGTAAAAGGCACGTATGGCCTTAAGTAGGAAGCTAGAGCTTGGCTTGTGATGACCGATGAGCACTTCAAAGAAATTGGGTATAGGAGTCTGTGAAATCCAAATACGTTCAGGATAGCTCTGAGTTAGCCCAAGAAATGCTTGAATTCCTCCCAAGTACACCACCAAATCAACCGAAGAAGCTCTTTGAATCTACCCTATAACTGTTCTGAACCAATACTCTTGAGTATCTGCTACAACTTCCAAGATTTCATAAGCTTGCAATATCTCAATGAGAAAGGTGTGAGGCAAATAGAGGGGGCCATCTATACAGAGGTTAGGATTAGGGTTTAGGGCAGATTAGGCACTTTTTCTTTCATTCTTTTTTTTTTGGTGGGGTTTGTGTTATCCCTCAGATTTGCGTTAGGGTGGCCACATTTCTTCACCAGATTTCCCCGACATTTTTGTTGATCCCATACTCATTTTTGAGATGATGTTCAAGCCTAGTGTTACATGATTAGTTGTTCCTTCACAAAGACCTTTGTGATGTATCATGATGAGCCAAAAGTTTGTGACAATGTAACATTTTGTAATGTCGGTAGATTATGCTTAGAGATCTATGTAAAGCGTTTCTTACTTAGGTAGTTTCTCAAGACCCTTGTAGTTGGCTATGGCCTTGTTATCCACCAAAAAATGGGTAACCCACAGGAGAAAATATTTCTCCTCCTTTCATAGCCAGCCAACCAACCAGTGAGCTAGTAGCCCTATATGATTAGCACATAACTTGATGCTAGGATAATCCATTTCTTGCTCTGGTCGGAATTCTCTCTCCCATCCGACACTCCTTCTTGATGTGTAGGTCATCCATCAACAACTACTTTAACCATTTTGTAATTGTGTGCTTTCACTTAATGTTATGAGCATACTAATATTAATCAAGGGGGAAATTGGATGATTGTTATGAAACCAGCTCAAGAAAAGATAGAAAAGATAGATCAACACCTTAAAATTCCGCCTCTTCGAGGGGACAACCTCCTTTACATTACATAAATGAACAATTCTTGGATGATTCAAATGACAAAACCTCCTCTCTATATATAGGAGTCTAAGGAGTCACAATATAATCCAGCCGACCTAACAATAATAATATAAAGCCACAAAAATAACAATAGAGGGATTCTATGGGGCACAGAAATAACAATATGGGGGTAATAGGGGCACAACAATATAAACAAGGGGTATAACTACAATAGTAATGGGGTAATCACTAGTATTATAGGTACCCAACATGCCCCTCTCCTTCAAAAAGTGTTGTCCTCAATGCTTGAGTAGTTCTGGATACTTCTGCATAAAATTCTCATCCTCCCATGTGGAATCTTCAGCGGATAAGTTCTTCCATTTGATAAGATACTGTGAAATTGATCGATTTCGTAGCTATCGAGTTCTTGTTTCTGTGACTGCTTCCGGTTCCAATATAATTTTTCCTTCCTCGTCAAGTTCTGGCAATATTGTTTGAACTGGGAGCTTGTCGCCTATAACCTTCTTTAAACATGAAACATGGAAAACTGGGTCCAATCGAGAAGCTACAGGAAGCTCCAATTTGTATGCCATAGTACCAATCTTTTGCAACACCTTGTACGGACCATAATACTTTGGTGATAATTTATTATCCTTCTTAGCTTGCTTTAGGGACATTTTCTTATATGGTTGTAGCCGTAGGAATACCCAATCACCTACATCAAAACTTCTTTCATTGCGATGTTGATCTGCCTGTTGTTTCATTCTATTTTGTGCCAACACGAGGTTATCCTTTAAGAGTTGGAGGACTTGTTGTTGATGTTCGATGTGATGTTCCACTGCCTGAACCTTAGAATTTTCTCTTAAATATGATGTGATGGATGGTGGTTGATACCCATAAAGTGCCATAAATGGGGTCATTTTTGTTGCTGTATGGAAGGAAGTGTTATACCACCATTCAGCCAGAGGCAACCATTTGAACCATTGTGTCTATTTATCAGATACAAAGCAATGAAGATATCCTTCCAAACATTTGTTTACTATCTCAGTTTGCCCATCAGATTGAGGATGATAAGATGAGCTATGAGCTAACTGAGTACCAAGACAAGAAAATAATTCTGTCAAAAAATTTCCAGTGAAAATGGGATCTCTGTCACTTACAATAATCTTCGGGTTTCCATGTAGCTTTTGAATTGTTTCCATAAATGCAGTAGAAACTGTACTGGCTTTAAATGGATGTGATAATGCAAAAAAGTGTGCGTACTTGGTAAGTCTGTCAACTACCACCATGATGACGCTCTTTCCCTCAGACTTGGGTAAACCTGTGATAAAATCCATTGAAACCTCCTCCCAATGTTGGCTTGGAATGGATAAAGGTTGTAATAGACCCGGTGCCTTAATTGTTTCAACTTTATTTTGTTGGCAAACCAAACATTCTACCACAAACTTTTGAATATCTGATTTAAGGCCATCCCAAAAAGATTCCTTCTTAACCCTGTGGTAAGTTTTTAAAAATCCTGAGTGCCCTCCTAAGGGAGAAGTGTGCAATTCCATAAGAATCTTTTGTTTTAGCTGGGAATTCTTACAGAGGTATAAGCGATCTTTGTACCATAACGAATCATTTTGCTAGCTAAATGTATCAGACATACTGGAATCTTGTTGTAGCTTTCGAATAAGTGCCCACACTTCTTCGTCATTCTTCCATTCCTCCCTTGCTTCGTTTATCCAATCTGGTTGGATAATAGAAATAGCACACAATAATGCTTCCACATCCTCATCCTTTCTTGAGAGTGCATCTGCCACCACATTTTGCTTCCCTTTTTTGTAGATGATTTCAAAGTCATAACCCAACATCTTTGTGACCCACTTTTGTTGCTCTTCAGAGGATAATCTTTGTTCTAAAAAGTATTTAAGGCTATCATGATCCGTTTTTACCTTGAAGTGTCTTCCCATTAGGTAGGGTCACCATTTTTTAAGTGCATGGAGTATTTCCAACATTTCCTTCTCATAAATAGCTTTGCTTAAAAACTTTCCCTTGATTGGACGACTTTCAAAAGCAATGGGTCTTTCATCTTGCATTAGAACAACACCAATTCCATTTCCTGAAGCATCACATTCCACAATAAAGGTTTTTGTGAAGTCTGGTGTAGCTAAGACCGGTGCTTGGCACATTGCCTCTTTAAGATGTTCAAAGGCCTTTGTTGCTTCTGGAGTCCATGAAAATGCATCTTTCTTCAATAATGTTGTTAGAGGCACTGCTATTCTCCCATAATTCTTAACAAACTTGTGATAATACCCTGTCAACCCAAGAAATCCTCGCAGATGCTTTATGGATGTGGGGATTTTCCATTCCTTAATGGCTTTAATTTTGCTAGGGTCTACCTTAACTCCTTCATGAGATACAATATGACCCAAATATTCCACCTCCTGGACTCCAAAGAAACATTTGGATCTTTTTGCATATAATTGTTTCTCCTCCAATAGTTGTAGCACCCTGTCAACATGTTCAACATGATCCTTCCAAGACTTGTTGTAGATTAGTATATCATCAAAAAATACTAACACAAATTTTCTAAGGAATGGTTTGAAAATTGAATTCATCAAACCTTGAAATGTTGAAGGTGCATTGGTAAGGCCAAAAGGCATGACCAAAAATTCATAATGACCCTCATGAGTTCTAAATGCCGTTTTCGGAATGTCTTCAATCTTCATTCTGATTTGATGATATCCCGAACGAAGATCCAACTTGGTGAAGTAAATTGATCCATGCAATTCATCCATTAATTCATCAATGACAGGAATGGGGAAATTATCTTTAATAGTGAGCTTGTTGAGCTCCCTATAATCCGGACACATGTGCCATGATCCATCCTTCTTGTGCACCAATACTACTGGAGCAGAGAAAGAACTTTGACTTGGTTGAATTATACCAGCCTCTAGCATTTCTGCAACCATACGTTCAATTTCACTTTTTTGGACATAGGGATATCTGTATGGCCTGATGTTTGGAGGAACACTTCCTGGAATCAGATGAATAGCATGATCATGATCACGCATAGGTGGGAGACCTTTGGGAGTCTCAAATACCTTGGAATGATTGTCCAGGACTTTTTGGAGATCTGGAGAAATAGATGATTCCGATGTGGAAACATCTAGTGAACATAATTGTGCAATTACACCTCTTTGCTCCTTTTTTAGAAGCTTTGTCATACCATTAGAGCTGATTATCTTTCCTGGTTTCCCTGCAATACCCCTTAATTCAACTTCCTTTCCTTCCGTAGAAAATTTGATGAAAAATTCTTGAAAATTAAAAGCTATTGTACCCAAGGATTGTAGCCATTGGACTCCTAGTACAACATCAGCACCTCCCATTGGAATGGAAAGCATTGGGCTAGTCAATACATATTCTCCGATTGATAGCTTGATATTATGGCACTTTCCCGAGAAATTTATTGTTCCTCCATTTGCAATCATTACTTGACACTCTGGTGCTGGATATAGGAAGCAATTCAATTCTTTTGCTACCCTACAATGAATAAAATTGTGGGTGCTTCCTGAATCAATCAACAATATTACCTTTTTCTTCTTGATTTGTCCTTCTATCTTGATGGTTTGAGGAGTGGTAATTCCCACCAATGCATTACAAGATATGGTCGGATTTATTTGTTCTTCATCTAGGCTTTGTTCCTGGAGTATATCCTCTTCTTTTGACCTTTCTTGCTCCCTTTCTTCTTCCTCTTCACAATCTATCTAGAATAATTTCTTCTCAGCACACTTATGACCTTTAGTGTATTTGCTATCACAACTATAACAAAGCCCTTTTGCTCCTTTTTCTTCCAATTGTTGTGGTGTCAACCTTATAGGTTGTGGAAGACTAGGGGCAACAACACTTCCGTCTTTATAGTTGTAAGTGGTATGCTTCCTGGTTGCCATAATTTTTCTTTCCATTTTTCTTGCTAACCTGAATGCCTTCTCTAATGAATCAAGTTCCCAAAGGCGAACATCATGTTGGATATTATCCTTTAAAGACCCTATGAACACATCAATCCTATGCTCCTCTGGAATATCTTTTACCCTTATGTTCAATTTTTGGAACTCCTCAATGTGCTCCATTATTGAACCCTTTTGTTTGAGACTTATCAATTGGCTAAAAAAGGTGTTTCTTTTTATATCCTCATAATGTTCTATCAATTCTTCCGTAAAAATTGCCCAAGTGATAAATTGTTTACGAGAGCAAAGCCATTGATACCATACAAATTGATTTGGTTCCAAATATATAGTTGCCATACATACCTTTTGTGTGTTTTTCACATTATTGAGATCGAAGAACTGCTCCATCTGTAATATCCATGTGGCGGGATCCTTGCCATCAAACTTCCTCATATCGATTTTTGGAATATGGTGGGTCTTCGATCCAACATTAGAGTCTATGGAATCATGATTAAAATTTATTTGGTTCTCATCATGAGTTTCCTTTACAACCTTTTCACCATTAGTATCTATTTGTTGTAGAAAATTTGTCAAATCTGTCTTCAAATTTGCCATGTCTGTCTTCAAAACTATCTTCAAATCATCCATCTTAGCTTCCATGCCCTTTATCTTAGATTCCACGCCTTTTATCTTAGCTTCTGTTAGCTTTTATGAGCGTGACATTTGTTGCACTTGTTCTTGTAATTTTGATATATCATGTAGCATTTCTTCCTCTTCTTCATGAGTCATGCTAGAGCTTTCAGGTTCCTTACTAGGTGTTTGCATTTTCTTTCCTCGGGGCATCAGTTACCGATAATAATGCTTTATTATGCCCTTTGAATTCCTTCAAACCAAGCTTACGCAAAAAATAAAAAGAAACTACACACCTTTTTTCACTTTGTAGAAACTTGATATTGAATATGATGTATCTCTGTAATTTCGGATCATCCAGTTCTGAAATTGTGACCTGTAGTAGCGTTCTGCGTCCTATTTCCAATTCCACAAGTCTGACCCAAATTGGTTTCTCCAAGGAAGAGTTATGCGAAATCTCCCACAGTGACTTGATTATAGACTAGTTCAGTAGAGCAAACTTATACGACGTGCCACGAGTCACTGTTTCAACCTATAGATCTGAAAAATCCATGCAAGAAACTACAGTCTGTCCTCTTTCTATACCTTCTTACGAAATTTCAATCTGATCCCTAGAGAGAAAGTTATGACGATTTTCCCCAGGTCACCTGTTTGGAATGTAATTCAGGAGTCTACAAAAAGACCAACTTCCTCAGATCATATCTCCGTGAATATAGTGCGAAATGCTCTGAAATTCGGATCCAAGGTTCAGTGCGATTTCTCCTCAAATGGATTTTTTTTGCGACTTTTGAAACATCATAGAAAAAAAGTTATAGTGAAAATTCCACGACGACTTGTTTGGAGCAGCGAAACCCCAGAATCCAAAGCTCTAATACCAAATGTTATGAAACCAGCTCAAGAAAAGATAGAAAAGATAGATCAACGCCTTAGAATTCAGCCTCTTCGAGGGGGAAACCTCCTTTACATTACATAAATGAACAATTCTTAGATGATTCAAATGACAAAACCTCCTTTCTATATATAGGAGTCTAAGGAGTCACAATATAATCCAGCCAACCTAACAATAATAATATAAAGCCACAAAAATAACAATAGAGGGATTCTATGAGGCATAGAAATAACAATATGGGGGTAATAGGGGCACAACAATATAAATAAGGGGTATAACTACAATAGTAATGGGGTAATCACTAGTATTATAGGGACCCAACAATGATTGATTGATCTCAATTGTATTCTTATTCCCTCACCTGGGATGTTAGTCTTTAACATTAGTCTAGTGGGACCTCCTCCTAGGCCTTAGGATTTTAGGAAGGACACTACTGGCGAAATATTTATTGAAGTAGCATGTCCAACATTTTCCATACTCAGCTCTCTTCATCTTCCCGATTCTTCGTCTCCGTTCTTGGGGCTAGTGGTCATTGATCATTGGGTTTGTTACCCTTAATCCTCATCTTTGATCCTAGGCCTAGAAAACTTAGCCCTGGAGGTTGATGAAACTAAAAGATAGATAAAAACATAAGAAGGTTACAATGAAAGGAAAAACGAAAAATGCAAAAGATGGTTGGGACATTTATTTAGCGAGTAAGCATGAGCTTTATCCCCCTCATAAGCGATCACGTAGCTCGTGAAGCACATGATGCTTCCTCCATAAAAAGGGATTGTTGTATAACTTATTAGTTTTTTTATTTAAAAATAAATAAATTTCCTATAGGGTGGAAGAGGAATAAGTACAAAGTAGAACTCAAATCACTAAGAGAATATGCAACATTATAGATGTTGATCCTCAATGTTAACATTTTCAAGTTGGTAGTTGGAGTGTTTATATTAAGTTTGTTATATTATTAAAAAGTGGTAAGTTTATTATGAAGAAAGATGCATTCTTAATTAAAAAAGAAAAGTTAAATTGTGATGTATGTTTTCTTGTAAAAATATTTCTAGAATAATATATTTATATTTTATAAGAGTAGATTATATTTGAGAGGTGTAAAAGAGGAATTAAATTGAGATGGGGAGGATATTCACATTCTTTCAAATCATTTTAAACTAATTTGATTAATTAATTATTTTATATTATTTGATCAAGTGAAAATATATTCAGTTGGGTTTTATCAGTTTATAACATTTTGTAATCCGCTCCCTTCACAGATCTGCATTAATTTGATTCAACATAAGATCTTTGAAACTATTTCTTATCTTGGGCTTGTGGATTTTTTGGGTATAGATTTCAAAGTTTAGCATGATTCCTATGGTTTGTGTGATGGAATGGATTGTTCACAACAAGAATTATAGCAAAGAGGTCAAGGTAGATGTGATTGTTGTGGTTATTGGTTTTGGTGTCTACACTGTCATGGTTGTGAAGGTCACTCTCAAAAGCGTTTGTGTGTTGTAGTGGCTATATTATGTACTTCATGCAACAACTTGTAAGGATTATCCACCCTTTGTTTCTGAAAAGCATGAACCTTCCTCTCATTTCTTCCATGACATTACTGAAATTTACTAGGTTAAGTGTACCTTTTCATGTCTTTTTCATATTTATTCTAGACCTTGAAAAGCATGCTCAAAACCATTGGTAGAGGATAGCTGCACAAAGTTGCCTCTCCATTCTCCTCTTGCCACTGGCACTGCAGTAGTACATTACTAATCAGTTTTATAAGCTAGGAATGGGGATTCATCTCTCCAGTCCCGAAGATTCTTGACCCATATTTCCAGTTCGTTTTGGTTCTCATTTGTCATTTAGTTTTTTTGCCTCTAGTAACATAGGCAACTCCAACGTTTCTTTGTCAAGTAGTGGGATGACCTACATACTAATATGACCCTAACCTTTCATTCTACCCAAATAGATGGCATGAAACTCCATATTATGAATATAAATTACATTGTAGTCTGCTCAGAATAGACTACATTTTCAGTCTATATATGTTACCTAAGACAACCATCAGAGAACGTGGTCATATTATTTGTGTTCAAAATTGGTCACATCTATTTATAGCTTTGCAACCATAGAATGATCCTCGTATGAAGGGAAATGAGTCCATCTGGCTTTTGTCATAAGCTATATGAACGTGTTTTAGGAGATTCCATGGCACTCCCATGTTGTATGGACACTGGATATTATAGCTATTATTATTAAGTCATAGGTGTGGTTTATAGGGTTGTGAGGAATTTTGATTTTTTAATAATTAAATGGATAAAATTTGATATTACATTATAGATATTATTAAGCAGTAGGTGTGGTCTATAGGGTTGAGTTTTTCTATAGGATGCTCTGCAAATTGTTTCGAAGATACTGTTGAAGCAGTGCAGTGCTCCAAAGCATCAATAGATCTTACAACAATGTATATAAACCAAGATCATATACTAAAAAATAAGAGGAATGTCACAACAAAAACAAAAAATACAAGCTAATTACAACCAATATACAGTAGGGTAGTTATTCTTCTCATAAAAACACTAACCTACAAATATTAACCAACATTCAATGGATGGTTCAAGAGATACTAAGATTGGTATGGGTGCATATCAACCACAATATACATGGTCTAAAAAGCAAGACGATCCACATGGCCAAGTTATTAGCTTAAGATTTTGTACCATGTTTATATCATGCTTTGGTATTGTTTATTTTTGTTTTCTTTGTAGCAACTGCTTTCCGAGGAACTCCCTCCCTCCCAACTTGAATACATACTAAAGCATCCCCTCCTCTTTTATTTTTTTGAAAGAACTATGCGAATTTTTGCCTGAGTGGGTGAAAACTTATTGGCATGTGTCACTTTGGGGATGCCCAACCATGCATACATTGAGGATCGAACCTGGGTTAGTTGGGATAGACTCACATCAAGCTTCTACTAGACCACAACCCAGCCTACATAAATTTAAGCACACTTACTAGAGGTCATGCCCGTTATTACTGAAATTGATGTTTCATGAAGATGGAAACTAAACTTATATGGGAAGTGGTGGACATATCTATTTTAGCTGAAATTTTATTTAGAGATTATAGATCAAAACCAGCTCATGTCTTTCTTTATTCCGAGCTTTTAGTTGAGTGAATTTTCCACACAACTTCCTCCTCCTATAACATCATAATTCACCTTTTAGTTAGGCTTCATCCTTTTCCTTCGTTGCTTCCGTATTGTGCTATATTTCTACTTGTACAATGTATGAATTGCATTAAAGAATAAACTCCCTTATAATGAACAAGGATATTTTGGGGCTTCATTTTAGGCATTAATAGAATTTATATGATCCTGATTTTGTAGGTCAAACATCTACTATTTCACTACCAAAGAGGTTTGGTGAGCCTGAGTGCACTGTAAGATACTCTGAATTTTGCGTTATGAATGTCAAATTAGAATATTTTTTTGGAAATTTTATTTTTACATTTGAAGTTTCTATAATCTCTCATAGGAAAAATAAGTTTGCAAATCTTGCATTTATTGTTTTATATATTCTCTGATATCTGGCAAGATTGTCTTCAATTTTTCAAATATAGATTAAAATCTTTCTGACTTGTTTTCTTTTATGGCCATTAGTAGAAACCCTCCTATCTTAACATCAACTCTTGCAAGTACCCCTTTATTTACAAATGCTAGGCCTTGAAACTTTCCGTGGTGTTAAGAGTATTACCATCAAGCCTCAGACTAATAGGTGGGTGTTCCCTGACACCATCAATGGCATCATTGTTCTTGTAGAGGGAAGTCTGATCAACTTGGCTTGTGCAACTAGCCAACCAAGTTTTGTCATGTCTTTCTCCTTTACAAACCAGGTAAATATTTCTAATGCCCTGCAACCATTGCTTGTACATACTAGATTGCTCAGGCATACCAATCCCTTGATTATATTATTTTGTATGATCCATTGCCACATAGATGGATGTTCCATAAATGGTGCATAATATCTAGTTTTGTTGCAGGTCATTGCTCAGTTAGAGCTCTGGAATGAGAAGAAATCAAGGAAGTATGAGAAGAAGGTCTATGTGTTTCCTAAGCATCTAGATGAGAAGGTGGCTACTCTGCACTTGCCCAAGTTGGGTTCCAAGCTAACAAAGCTTGATCACTACCGATACTAAAAATATCTGACATTTAGGATGGCTTGTTCAATGAGTAGAAAATGTCCTCGCTATTTGAAAATAAAAGAAACTATAGCATTTATTTTTGGTAGCTCTATTTTTTTAAGGGACTTTACAAGCCTCTTGACTACATACTGAAGAGATGAAATTTTGGGTGAGACCTACTCGGTGAGCATGAAGTAGAAATGCTCCTTGACATATAAATATTTGGCCTCTCTTTGTCAGCATCTTCATTGATTGGGTAGAATTATAACAAAATGTTTCTATCACTTGTATGCATGGCTACTGAATTTCTTGCACTGTCACATCAAGCATCTCATTTCAATGAAGCATGGGCTTGCAACACCCAAACACCAAAAACCAATGCACCTTTCTCGGGACCTACTTGTATGCTATGTCTTACAATTATGTTTTTAATAAATCATTTTACATACTCTTGTTGTTGTTTTGCGCAGTTATAATCCTTCTCCTTGTATTAAAGGTTACCCTGATATTGAGCTCATATTATCCATGGATTTGCTTCTCCATGCTTCATATAATATTGTTTATTTCTCTAGCATGTACCTTATGGTCAGAATTTTGTGTATTTTATTTTGAGAGAGAGACTATTTTTCCAATTTTCATACAAGGAATTAACTTTTGTCAACTCTATTTCCAAATTTCTACAAGAGGATGGTTTATATTTAGATGGTGACAAATGGAATTAGGTGGTTGGTGTTATGAAACTAGCTCAAGAAAAGATAGAAAAGGTAGATCAATGCCTTAGAATTCAGCCTCTTCGAGGGGGCAACCTACTTTACATTACATAAATGAACAATTCTTCAATGATACAAATGAAAAGAACTCCTTTATATATATAGGAGTCTAAGGGGTCATAACATAATCAGAGCCGACATAACAATAATAATATAAGGGCACAATAATAACAATAGTGGGCTTCTATGTTGCACAATAGTAACAATATGGGCACTACATGGGTACATCAATATAATAAGTGGGTTGTACTAATAACAATAAGGGGTTACACTAATAGTATAGGGGCCTAACATGCCCCTCTCCTTTAAAAAGCGTTGTCCTCAACGCTTGAGTAGTTCTTGATGCTTCTGTATAAAATTCTTGTCCTTCCATGTGGAAAATTCAGCAAGTAAGTTCATCCACTTGATGAGATACTTTGAAATTGATCGATTTCGTAGCTATCGGGTTCTTGTTTCTATGACTGCTCCAGGTTCCAATATGATTTTTCCTTCCTCTTCAATTTCTGGAAATATTGTTTGAATTGAGATCTTTTGCAACTTTTGAATAAGTGGCCATACTTCTTCATCCTTCTTCCATTCATCCCTTGCTTCGTTTATCCAATCTGGTTCGATATTAGAAATAGCACAAAACAATGCTTCCACATCCTCATCCTTGAAGAGTCTTCCCATTCGGTAAGGTCGCCATTTTTTAAGTGCATGCAGTATTGCCAAAATTTCCTTCTCATAAATAGCTTGCTTTAGATGTAGTAGTAAAAATACCCAATCACCTACATCAAAATATTTTTCACTATGATGTTGATCTACCTATTGTTTCATTTGATTTTGCACCAAAGTGGCATTATCCTTTAAAAGTTGGAGAACTTGTTGTTGATGCTTAGTGTGACATTTCACTGCTTGAACCTTTTTCTTCTTGATATGTCCTTCTATCTTTAGATTTTGAGGAGTGGTAATTTCTTCCAATCCTTTACAAGATATGGTCAGATTCATTTCTTGACGCTTGATGTGATCTTTCACTTCTTGAACATTTTTCTTCTTGATATGTCCTTCTATCTTGATAGATTGAGGAGTGGTAATTCTGACCAATGAATTACAAGATATGGTTGGATTCATTTCTTCTTTCTTGATGTGATCTTTCACTTCTTGCACCCTTTTCTTCTTGATATGTCCTTCTATCTTGAGAGTTTGAGAAGTGGTCATTCTTGCCAATAGTTTACAAGATATGGTATGATTCATTTCTTCTTTCTCTGGGCTTGGGTCCTGGCATATATCCTTTTCTTTTGATGTTTCTTGATCATTTTCTTCCTCCTCTTCATACTCTATGTAAAATAATTTCTTCTCAACACACTTATGACCTTTAGTGCATTTGCTATCATAATTGTAACAAAGCCCTTTTTCTCTTTTTTCTTCCAATTGTTGTGGTGTAACCCTTGTAGGTTGTGGAAGACTAGGAGAAACAACACTTCCATCGTTATAGTTGTGAGGGGTAGACTTCCTTGTTGCCATTATTTTACTTTCCAATATGTCACAAAGCCCTTTTACTCTTTCCAATTGTTGTGGTGTCGCTGTAAAGAAGGTGTTGCTCTTTGTATCCTCATAATGTGTTATCATTTCCTCCGTGAGAATTGACCACGTAACAAGTTGCTTACAAGAACAAAGCCCTTTATACCATAAAAATTGATCTGGTTCTAAATAAGAAGATGCAATACATAAATTTTGTAACAATGGTACACCATGTAGATCAAAATATTGCTCCATCTGAAGTATCCAATTTACCGGATCCTTGCCATCAAACTTCCTCATATTGCTTTTTCTTGATTTTTGGAGCTCCATCGTGAAACGATTGTAACTCTGTACTTTCAAATATTTAAGTTATAAAATTGATATTTGTAGTATCCCTGTGTGTCCTCTTTTCAATTCCATCAGTCTGATCCAAATTGGATTCTCCAAGAAAGATTTATGCACAATCTCCCACAGTGACTTGATTATAGACTAGTTCAATAGAGCGAACTTGTACGACATGCCACGAGTCACTGTTTCGACCTTTGGATCTGAAAAAAGCATACATGAAACTACAGTCCGTCCTCTTTCTGTACCTTCTTGCGAAATTTCAATCTGATCCCCAAAAATCAAGTTATGACGATTCTCCCCAGGTCACCTGTTTGGAATGTAATTCCGGAGTCTGCAAAAAGACCAACTTCCTCGGATCATATCTCCACAAATATACTGCGAAAAGCTATAAAATTTGGATCCAAGGTGCAGCGTGATTTCTTCTCAAATGGGTTTTTTTGCGACTTCTGAAACATCACAGAGAAAAAGCTATAGCGAAAATGACACGAGGACCTGTTTGGAGCAGCGAAACCCTAGAATCCAAAGCTCTGATACCAAATGTTATGGAACCAGCTCAAGAAAAGATAGAAAAGGTAGATCAACGCCTTAGAATTTAGCCTCTTCGAGGGGGAAACCTCCTTTACATTACATAAATGAACAATTCTTCGATGATACAAATGAAAAGACCTCCTTTCTATATATAGGAGTCTAAAGGGTCATAACATAATCAGAGCCGACATAACAATAAAAATATAAGGGCACAATAATAACAATAGTGGGCTTCTATGTGGCACAATAGTAACAATATGGGAACCACATGGGTACATCAATATAATAAGTGGGTTGTACTAATAACAATAAGGGGTTACACTAAGAGTATAGGGGCCTAACAGTTGGATTTATGGTTTTAGTTACTTTTGTGAAGTTGTTCCTCGTAATGTATTGTCAAAGTTTTAATAATGATATTATGAAGGAATATGTTCAAGATAATTTCTTTGATGTGATCACCAACGCAATTGGTCTAATTGCTGCTATTCTTGCAAGTACTTTGTACTGGTGGATAGATCCTGTTGGAGAAATTGTGGTAAGTAGTTCCTTGACCTTTTTCTTAATAGTTCATAGTTTACAATTTTTCACATGTTATGATTATCTATTTTGGTTAGTGGGTGCCATGGTTTCTTGGCACTATCTATTGAAGAGTAGTTTGTCTTCCATTATGTCATCCTATATGTTTTATAATCAACGTCCACTTGTTTAATAAGAAACTTGTTGTTATTTTTTTTCATTCTCATGATATATCTGTGCATTTAGTAGCAACATAAATGAAATTTTCAGAACATGTTCTCAGTCATCAGTACTCGTCACTGTTATAAAAAATGGCTAGTGTGGAACTCCCAAGAGATTGAGGGCCCCAAATAAATCAATGTCTATAAATGCAGTTTTCAAGATTGCCATAACTCTTCACATAATTAGTTAAAGTGTACTAGCTCAATGGAAGAGTGCATGCCTTACAAGTAGGAGGTTGGTGGTTCGATTCCACTGTGCGCTAACATGAATTAATCAACGATTTTGTAGTTTATTTTTAATTCAATGGTGAGATATTTCTGGATTTATTGTTTTATATTGTCTCCAGAGAGACAAAAGTGATCTTTAAATAAAAATTTTATTATCTCTAGAGAGACAATAGCTATTATTAAAGACATATTGTCTCTAATCCGAGTGTTGTCTCTAGAGACAAAAATGAAATTGTCTCAAGAGAGACAAAAGTGAAAATGTCTCCTAGGAGACAATAATGCCTATGTTATATATTTTCTTTATAGAGACAATTTTTTAAGAGAATAATCTTTAAGAGAATAATTTTTAAGACAATAATTTTTGAGACACCCACTTAAAGACAATATTTAAGACAATACACAAGTTTTTGTTTGTCTCAAGATAAAGAAATTTACCCAAAAATTGTCTCAAATATTGTCTTAAAGCCCCCTTTATGTAGTAGTGATGTCTCAACTAGGCTTACAAAACCCGAGTATCTTCTATGAAACTCAAACACATCTTTTTCTAATGAATTAATAAATATATCAGCCAATTGTTCACTAGATATACAAGTCTTCAAGTAAACTTCTTCATTGCTCACAAGTTCTATAATAAAGTGATATCTTGTATCAATATGCTTTCTCTTTTGATAAAAGACGTTATCCTTGGATATTGCAATCACTGAGGTGTTGTTGTTGGAAATACTGAGGGAGTTGGAGGTGGGGGGGGAGGGGGGGGAGCGACAGGGTGAATCAATATTCCTTAGCAATTAACACTTCTAAATATTTTTAGAGCATTATTTAATCTTCAATTATTATTAATTTTTATGCAATAATAACAATAAATAAAAGAACAAAGTAGGCACAAGAATTTTAGGTGGAAAACCCCCTTCGGGTCAAATACTACCGAACACTTTTCTAATAAATTATTTAATCTTTAACCCCAATAGAAATAAATGCAACAACTTCCTAGAATCCTAGAAAACTATTCTTCTCCAAATACCATTGGAAGGACACCCCAATGAACTGGTTTATTCAATAATAAAGTGAATGGGTGCCCTAACATCCTAGATCAACCTACCACCCTGAAGTGTTCATAGGATCCAACCTGTAGGCAACTTCATGCACCTCCCTAGCACCTCCCTTCCACCCTATAATGACTGAAATGAGACAAGAGTGTGGATTCCTATACCACGGACAATTATCCATGATACAATATGATATACAATGATTTTGATTGAACACCCAATCACATTATGACTTGTAACCCAACCATTTCATCATCCCAACAGAGACTCCTATACCTCCCAATAATGCCTTTTCGACTCTAGGGAGATTGACTCTTTTCCAATAATGACTCTTCCGATGATGACAATTTTACAAATGAATCTTTTACAACTTTATAATGATGACTCTTCACCTTGACACTTCTTCACAATATACATATGGTTTTCATGTCTTCAAAGGATGTTCTGCTACAATGCTTCCTTTGATTTGATACTTCTGCTCTTGAATTCTTTCTTGAAGTTGTACTTGAATCTTCTTCTACCTGCATGCAAAAATTTCCCAGCGAAACCAATCCCAAAACAAAACAAAATACCCTTCAACTTACCTTTGCCTACAAAACACATGTAATTGCATAATAATAAATAAATACAAATTAAAATTACAACGTGTACCTGAAGTGTACTTTTCACTTTCATTAGTGGCTTGTTGCAGTAGTAGACAAAGACTCCCACTCTTGAAATAGATCCAAAACTGACCTAAAGATATATACAATAAAAACTGATGACAAACCCTAGAATTGTGATGGACAAAGTGCTAAGTACAACAATAGAAACTAGTCTATCAACTATGACAAGGCAACTAACATGAACTTACAAAATGATATAGATTTAGTAGACTTGGTGTAGCATCAAGAATATATAGCATCAAATGTGTAGTATCAAGAATAGGACATCCAAAAAACTAATTGTGACGTATAGAGACATAGAGATATAGCTGAGACACTGTATCTACTTACGTTGTCCTGCAAAAAAATATGTCAGTGATGATACTCAAAATTCAAATGTAAACACTAACCATACATACCTTGTTGTAGGAGACTTACCCTTGACTGTTGATGTGTGGTCCTTACTGTAGTGATCCTTGAATGCATGTATTTTCTTTCCTTCTAGGAGCTCGATATTGAATATGTTGAATCCATGTAATTTCGGATCTCGTGGGTCTGAAATTTCATCATGTGTTTTCCCTCTCAGTTCCCTTTCCAACCCCATGGGCCTGATCAAGATTGAATTCTTCAAGAAAGATTTATGCCCAATCTCCCATGATGCCCCGATGATAAAATAGTTCAGCAGAGCGAACTTGTACAAAGTGCCACGTGTCACTGTTGCGACCTTCAGACCTGAAAACGCTACTCAAAAAACAATATTCTGTCATATTTTTGTGACTATTTATGAAATTTAAATCCATTCCGGAGAGATAAAGTTATGACGATTTTCCCAACATCACCAATTTGACATGGAATTTGGTAGCCAGCAAAAACCATAACTTCCTGTTGAAGCCCCGAAAATCGGGTCGACAACAAGGGGGATACCCGCCCGGTTCGGACCTTGGTTGGCAGTGCCTTATCCGTTTGGTATAGCGGGTCCGACTGGGGATAATGGGACCAGTTTCCCAATCTAAGGGTGTGTGTGTGTAGAATTGGATGTTGCTGATCTAAAATTTCCTATCTAAGCTATTCTAATTCAAACCTTAATCTAACTCTATGCTATTGTAATCTAATGAAAAACAACACATCTAATCTATGCTAACCCGGGATGTAATTCTTCTATTATGCGATCTAAAGAGATTTCAAATAATAACTGGTAATAAAGATTATTCAGTGATTATAAGAAAGGAAATCAATTAAGATGAACCACTTTGCATAAAAAGTTAGGCAAAACAGTTGTGAACAACATATCGCATAATAAGTTATTCATACATTAAACATAAATAAATGGCTCCACTGTACAAAAGTGCCAAATGGTAACTCAAACATTCATGCAATAACATATAAACAACTAAAAATTGTATATTACTTTAAGAATATAAGCAGAAATGGTCAAGAGATAAAAGTACCATTTATGACTGGTCCTACTCATAAGCTTCAAGCAACAATGATTTATTTCTCCTTGTTCTAACATCTACTAAGAGTACAGAAGTGCAACATCAGTAGCAGATATCAAATGCAAACATCAACAAATCTTGATCCATTCATTCACCAAAACCTCCTCTGAGGGTGCAAAAGTGCATGTTCTAAGGACAAGTTTTTGATAAATTTCTGGACCCTTCTCTAAATGCATGAGAAGGGTTTAAATACTACTAACTAATTCTAATAATAGTTTATTTACAAAAATTCAGGATGCGGTTTTCAAATGACCGCCCTTTATCTAAGAAAAATTTCATGTGGAAATTAAATTCCAAACTAAACTACTTTTGTATCTGGTCTCTAAAACTGCATGTATTCAACATCTGCTTAAGGAGAGTCAGATGGTTGACTTTTGCTTTGAGCTGGGCTAAGAAAAAGGAATCGATGATAGTTGGTACCACCTTTTCGGCCGCATATATGATACATTTCACGGTCATCCACTAACTATGCGGCTTTACTAAGTATGTCCAGTAACATTCCCAATTTAACCTATTTAGTGTTAGGATATTCCGACACATAGGAAATAGTTAAGTACAACTTGGTCTAGTATAGGGTTAGGTAAAGTGTGTTTCTTTACTATGTACATTTTGTAACTCACAATCTGACGGTCACGATATGTAGTGATCCGACGGTTCATTCTCTCCTCGGTATTACCGACACTTGATCCGTGGCTTGACACCCGATTGGTCCATGATTTCTATTTAAAGTGCATGGAGGGTCATTGTTAGGGTAATCCGTCTATGAGAGAAGCTTATGTAAATTTTCATTCTTTTATTAATAAATTGCCTGAAGTGGCCACGTTGGCTCAGGCCGTGCATTGTTTCCCTCTTTGAGGGTTTTAACCACGTCAAAAATACTGGTGTATTGATCTATGATCTGGTTGTGAGCATTGTCCTTTTGGTGTTCTTTCTGAGGAACTTACCCTGTAAATTCCTACATGGTATCAGAGCTATTTGAGGCCCGCGTCCGTTGGTGATCCAAATCTGAAGCCGGTAGAACTGCATGCGACTGTCGTTTCCTAGATCTACTGTTTCTGACTGATTTCGGGCCGAGAGGACTACTCTGTTGTGTTGGGAGCATCTGTTCCAGTGAGGAACCCCTTTCGTTTCACGCGAAAAGGTTTCCGGTAGCCCTAGCTGCGTCATTTTTAAGATCTGGAGGTATACAGTGTTTATCTGCAGTTTACTGTTATTTTCTCTCTGGTTATTTCGGTTTCTGTTTATTTAGCTTTTTTTTATTACCGGATCTATACCTTTCATTTCTGCGTATGCTCTTTGCCCTGCGACTCTGTGCGATCTGGGCAAATCAGAAACATAAAGGAAGTTTTTTTTCTCATGCGTATGCTCTTTTCCCTGCGCCTTAGTGTGATTTTGGAAACTCAAAAACATTGAGAAAAATATTTAGTTTCTGGCTAAAGCTAACTTCGAGCCATAAGGTTCGTTTTCTTTGCATATCCATGTTGGGTTTTGTGTTTTTGTTTTGTAGAAAAAAAAGAGCTTTCTCAAGGCAAGCACGCAACCCAAGGCACCCCCCCCTCTCTCTCTCTCTCTCTCAAATTTTTTGTATAGCTCAATTGGTTCAAAGCTATTTTAAGAGAGTAGAGGTCTCGGGTTCAAATCTCCATTTTGTGGGGGCGTTTTTTTTCATTCCCGTACATTCGTGCACTTCGTCGGCAACTTCAACAACTTTTCTTCAAAAAGCCATAACTTCTTCATCCGGAAGCCGTTTTCAGTGCCGTTTTTTTTAAACCAGCCTAATTTTTCGAGATCTATCCATTGGAACACTTAGTTTCAGCATATCTAGCTTTAGTTTTTTTTTTTTTTTTTAAATGGAAAGTCCATGCCAAGTTATTCTTGATAGCACTAACTACTTCCAATGGTTGTCCTACATGGAGGATTTACTTAGAAGTAAAGGTCTCTACAGAATAGCCACATGCCAAGAGAAGAAACCGAAGGATGAAGATAAGGTTGCTAAATGGGAAAATAGACAAGATCAAGCATGTGGTTTGATAGGGATGTCTATTTCTCCTGATCTTAGATTCCATATTGCAGAACTTGATACTCCTAATGAAGCATTGGAACAAATCACTAAAGTTTTTGGGATTAAAAATGAAATTAGAGCCCATCAACTTGAAAATGAGTTGCTTACATTGGACCCTAACAATTTTTCTTGCATTGAATATTTCTTGTCCAAGTTCAAGACCCTTAGATATCTCTTGGAAAGTGTTAAGGTTAAGAAAGAAGATAGTAACCTTATTTATTCCATCCTTACTAAGTTGGGACCAACCTACTCTGTATTTGTTTCCACCTTCCATTCTACAAGAGAAGCCTTCATTTCTCAAGGAAAAGACTACAAGCCCCTTTCCTTTCACTCTTTTTGTGATTCTTTAATAAGAGAACAAGAAAAACTCTTACACCTTGGTCTTCTTAATCTTGGAAACTCTTCCAAGAAAGCGTTAGCCGGCCAGCAACAACCAAATTCAAAGAATCCTAAGAAGTCATATCCTAAAAAGAATGGTCCTAAACCAAACAAGGGTCCTAAGAAAACTCAGCCTCAAAATGAAATATCATTTCAGCAAAATGATAAGACCAATAAAAACAAATGGAAGAAGACTGATAGACATTGTAACTTTTGTTATCGAGATGGCCACTTAGAATCTAAATGCTTTAAGAAGATGGAAGCCTTAGAAGCAGCAATGAAGAAACATAACATCCATTTGGAGCATTCTTCAACTTCAACTTCAACTTCATCTTCAGGAATGGCACTTTCTACATGTGGTTGTCAATCATCTCGGTCTGGTTATGCATTAAATGTATCTTCTTCTTCTCATTCTCATGAGTGGCTCATTGATTCTGGAGCTTCTTATCGCATGGCCAAAAACAAAGCCATGTTTTCTTCTTTAAATGATTGTAACACCAAAAATATATATGTTGGTGATGATAGATCTCTTAATGTTGTAGGGACTGGAACTGTTCATCTAGACAATGGTCAATTTAATGATGTATTATGTGTTCCAACCTTATCCTGCAACCTTCTATCTGTATATCAGATAACTCATTCAGGTGAAGGTAAAATCGTTGAATTTTCATCTCATGATGTTGTAATCAAGGACCTAAGAGATCCTAAACAGATTCTAGCTACTGGTATTGCTGATGATTCTACAAGGTTGTATAAGTTTCACAACTTTGGGTCATCAAATCTTCCCTCAGTATTTGTTGCTCATAACGATGAAATGAGAAAACTTTGGCATGAGCGATTTGGTCACTTAAACTATCACTCCCTTTAGCATCTATGTAAAGAAAATATGGTGACAGGTCTTCCTATGGTATCTTGCAGAGATGGTGTTTGTTCTGGATGTGTACTCGGAAAACATCATCGGAACAGTTTTGAAAAACGTGCCTCTTGGCACGCCTCAGCCCCTTTACAGCTTGTGCATAGTGATTTATGTGGTCCACTTCCTGTTGCTTCATTCTCTGGCTGCAAGTATTTCTTAACTTTCATTGATGATTTCTCCAGACGCACTTGGGTATACTTCTTAAAACTCAAGAGTGAAGTGTTTAACACATTTTTGGCCTTCAAGGCCTTTGTTGAAAAACAATCTGGACATCAAATTCTTAAGCTAAGAACTGATAATGGCGGAGAGTATGTTAAAAACACATTCATCAACTTTTGCACTGAGAATGGAATTCAAATGCAACATACTGTTCCATACACTCCACAACAAAATGGTGTAGCTGAAAGGAAGAATCGCACCTTAAAGGAAATGGCTAATTGTATGCTACAATCTAAAGGACTTAGTCTTAGTTTTTGGGCAGAAGCAATTAACTGTGCAAATTATATAATAAATCGCACTCCTACTAAGGTTCTAAAGAACATCACTCCAGAAGAAGCATGGAGCTCAATCAAACCAGATGTAAGTCACTTTCGTGTTTTTGGAAGTGAAGCATAGGCCCATATTCCAGATGAAAAGCATAAAGCTTTAGAACCTAAGAGTGAAAAATGTACTTTTGTTGGATATTCTGAAGATGTCAAAGGCTATAGAGTTCTTCCATTTAAGTCCAAAAATGTTATCATTAGAAGAGATGTAAAATTTGATGAAAATATATCGGCCTGCGAGCCTAGTCCGGCGGATGTGCCACCTCTCCCTATCTATTCTACTTTTGAAAACATTTCTTCTTCATATGATGAAAGTGAGGATGACAATCCTCCCCCACCTTCTCAGGATCCTCCTTCAGCTCCTCAGCTTCCAAGATGGGTCCGTGCTACTCGGGATGCAACAGGTGATCTTGCCAGTGATCCTACCGATCAGCGACATACACATTCTCAGTTTGAAAGAGCCTCTTCTTTATTGGCTCAAGATCCAGTGAATTCTGATCCTGACACTTTTGCAGAAGCTTCAGGCCATCCAGATTGGGAAGCAGCTATGAATGAAGAATATCATTCATTGTTGGCAAATGATACATGGGATATTGTTCCTCTACCAAAGGGACGAAAACTTGTTAGATGCAAATGGGTTTACAGAACCAAGTATGGACCAGATGGGAAAGTTGATAAACATAAAGCTTGTCTTGTTGCTAAGGGCTTTTCACAGGTTGAAGGCATTGACTACACTGAAACCTTCTCCCCTATTGCCAAAATGAACTCTATCCGCCTTGTTCTTTCCCTTGCTACCTCCTTCAAATGGGAAGTCCATCAGATGGATGTTAAATCTGCCTTCTTGCATGGGGACTTGCATGAAGAAATCTATATGGAACAACCCATTGGCTTCATCCAAATAGACTCTAGCCTTGTATGTCGACTTAAGAAATCTCTTTATGGTTCAGGACCTATTACATGGGCTTGTAAGAAACAGGGTGCCATTTCTCTTTCGTCAGCAGAGGCTTGACACCCGATTGGTCCATGATTTCTATTTAAAGCGCATGGAGGGTCATTGTTAGGGTAATCCGTCTATGAGAGAAGCTTATGTAAATTTTCATTCTTTTATTAATAAATTGCCTGAAGTGGCCGCGTTGGCTCAGGCCGTGGACTGTTTCCCTCTTTGAGGGTTTTAACCACGTCAAAAATACTGGTGTATTGATCTGTGATCTGGTTGTGAGCGGTGTCCTTTTGGTGTTCTTTCTAAGGAACTTACCCTGTAAATTCCTACATTTAGTACTTGGATTTCTTTTCCCTTTTCTTGCGCTTTATGCTTCCATTCTGCCTCTAGTTCTAATTTTTTTGGTAAATACCTCGGAGTGGTTTCCGTGATTAAATTTTCTCTGTGCAAATTTTCATTTACACATTCAATGAGAATGCTTGCTGTCGTAGCTGCTGTTTCTGCCACTTTTTCTGCTTCTTTGATTTGATCATCCCACTTATTAAAGAGCAACTCTTTATGATTCTCATTTATCCTAGGTGCGCCTGCTCTTTTTCCTTCATCTTCATCCTGCCAAGTCAAATAATCAGTCACCTGTTTGTCAACCAGATCATAGTTGCTTCTTAAGTCGACCACCTGATTAGTGATCTTATCACTCATCTCGCAATAATAATTCCATTGTGATATCTTTGTACCAACACTTCTTGCTGCTGCAGTAGTTGTTCATTCAAGGCAATAGATTCTGGAATAAACTTTGTAAGCTTAGGGTTATCTTTATGCATCTCTTGTAAACTTTTTAATTGTTTTCCCTTCTCATCCAAACTTCTCTGATAACCTATTTGCATTTGCTGGAAGTCTTCCTGCAACTTTTCAAGTTGTTTGTGTGCCTCATTATTAGTATTGGCTTGTTGCAATTGTTGTTGCAGTAGTTGTATCTGATCTTCTTGCTCTTTCAACAATTGTTGTACCTCTGATGCTTTTTCAATAGTCGCAGAAGCATACGCTCCTGCGATCTGAGACAGTTTGGTGAGATTTTCAGTTGGATTATTGTTGGGATCTTTCCATAAGACGTCCAATTGCTCAGCATCTTGAGACAATGTATTTTCTAACTTCCTTTTCTTCCTCTGTCTTCTTACCACTGCTTTATGTTGGGGACTATAAAATATGTCCAGAGGGGGAATTTCTTCTATATTAAGTATAAGCTCGGAAGATGGAATAATAGGAACATGTTCTGTTTCTGAGATATTGCTAACTATGGTTGGGATGACTTCTTCTGCTACCTGTGTATTGCTCACAGGTGTTTTTGGGGTTTGTCCATCAAGATTGATCAGTTCATTGAAGGTTTCCCATTCCTTATCCAATTCAGTTATGACAGGTGGTGTTTTGATGATGGGGGGGGGAAGATCTTTCTGCGGGCAGGTAATAACCTGCTGTTATGGAAGTTCCATTGACTAAGCAGTGTCCTTAGCTGACTCTTCACCCCTATTTTGGTCGTTTCTGGATCTTTTAGAATGTTCAGGTACTTCTTGTACAGACTTAAATTTAGATCCGTTAGTGCTTGAATTCCCACTGAGGCTAATGCTTGGAGTTGGTTCTCTAGCAGGTAATCACAGCTTTTCTAAAGGAACACTGGCTAATCTTCTTTCCCTATATACCATGAAATTTTGAAAGTCTTCTGGAGATAATTGTGATTGGGCTTCCCGCAAAATTTCTTGAAGTGAGCTTTTATTTTGGAATAAGTCATCAAATAAATCCTTTTTTCCATAGAACACTTTCACCTTGACTGTAGTTGTGAAATTCTGAGCAATCTCATTTAGGTCAAATGGTCTTGCCGGGAATTTAAATAACTGCAGACATGTTATATTCTGTATTTCTGTAAATGCGTGACCTACATCGAACAACGAAAAAGCCCCACAAACCACAGGAAACTGTGGCCATATAGCCTTCTTTTTGTCCTTTAAATCTTTAGTTAGGGCGCCTTCTGAACAGGTTTGATATGAAATTTCTCGAGCAAGAAGTTTATCAGGGATATACAAAGGTAGAACATGAGGGGGTACAGTGCTTCCAAATACTCTAACATAGGTGAAAAATTCTTCTCCGAACCATCTTGCGATGGGGATGATATCTATCTGTGCTTTAGGTGAGCACCTCGGGGGGTCTTTATCATACAACATTTTATACAGGGGTAGGATAAGCCCATGACAAATGTGGTAGAAATGTGAAGTGAACTGAGAGTCCCACAATATCTTATGGTAAACATGGATGGGTAATGGGTCTTGGGTTGTCCATTTCCAACCCATAAGAGGGAATTTAGACACATAACATATTGAATCCATAACATATGCAGATAGGTAAAAAGGAGGATAGATCCTTTGAGACATAGATCTTTTGGACCGGTAATTGACAATAGCCGTGATTAGGTTATCAGAAAAGATCTTGGCCCAATCTATAATAATGGCATTTGTGGCAGCATCTATTAATGGTAACCATTCAGATGAAAACTTATTGATATCCGGCATTCCAAATAATCTACAGAGCATGGCCGCAGCAAAACAATATGGGGAGGTGAGAGAACCAGTGCTGTACATACCGTTTTTGTCTTTCTTGAGTGGCTCATCTTTTCTGGACCAATCCTTGGTGGTCTCTGACAGATTCGGGTTCTCCGCCACAAATTTTTCAATGAATTGCGTATTATAAGTTGCTTGCGGCTCAGGAAGATGATACATAAGCTTTAAATCCTGTGCAGCAAATGACCCGATGAGCCCTTGTACTTGAATCTTGAACTGTCTGTTTTTCATTTCTGTGTTATCAAGTATCCACTTGATCATGTCTGTATATGGGAGAATTTTGGGCCTAGCTGCTATCCGATGTAGGAATGAGCATGCTAGCTCTTCTAGGGATGCTTCGAAAGAACCTTGTGAGTCTAAGACAACGGTAACCTTCATTATTTTGGGATTTTCTTCTTCAAGTAGTCTATACATGCCTTCCCACGTTGATATCCTTGCGTCTCTGTTACAAGCTGTGTCAGTATATAAAGGTGTCATTCCCTTCACTTCGGAGCTCTGAGTTTTATTTTTCTTTCCCATTTCTACCTCCGTATTTCCTTGTATCGTCCTCCGTTCTCCATTTCTGTAGCTCACAAGTGAAATGAAAATGACTGATCAAGAAAGGTGATGGGAGAGTTTTAAATGAAGCAGATATACCAAATATGCCACCTTACGTGAAGTAATTCTTTGAAAATCACGCATCCATATTTCGTTAATAACTGACAACTAATCCCTTTATTAACATTTAAAGTGCATGATCATGAGTCAGATTATGGTAAATGGCTTTCCTTGAATATCGTGCCCGAAAGACTCGTGATGGAGTGATTTTGCGATTTGCTTTGCAACATCGCAGATCGCGACATCGCAGTATCGCGCAGACACACAAGTATAACATCGCAGAGTTGGTCTGGCTTAATATTGCAACCATCATTTTATCACGATATTGCAACGTCGCAGATCGCAGAAGTTTCATTTTTGCCAAATTTCGTTAGCCCATTTCCCACGATATGCGATCTTGTGATCGGTGTTATTGCAAATCAATAAATCTTGAAGTTTTTCCTTATTAGTTTTACTTATTGCGATGCGATAGTTATTTTTAGTACCAGAATCTCACACATGCGAGGATTATACCTAAATGGTGGTATTCTACTATAATTTTACGATGTGGCTTTTAAAGATTTTCCCCTTATCATAAACTTACGCTTTAAAGTATTCAAAATATTTTCCTAAGCTCACGACGGTAACTTCATTTTGCGGAAAAGAAATTTAAGCCCTACTCTTGCTTTTCCTAAATTTTAACTAAGGGTCCCCATTCATTTAGTATTTTGGATAACACTTAAATGAAAAAGGGGGGGTTGATGCTGGTCACAACAATTGGCGATTCACTTGGGAGAACCAGTTATCTCTGCTTTTCTATTGAACTTTTCAAACTTCCAAAACAGAAAATTTTTCAGAAAATTAAACTTTATTATGGAAAGATAAAGCACATTATACTCTAAACTGTCAATGATATTTTGTTTCAACCTCTTTCTATTTTAATTATTTGCTTCCTCGGGCTTGTCCTTGTATTACATCAGCCATTACTTGGTTTTATAGGGATAAAATAAAGTCTTCCCTGTGTACCAGTTTTAAATATGCTCATTTGTCGTAGGTAGAGCCTCTGCTGCCAGCAGGCATTTATAGCCTCGACAGGGTTACCTATTACCCAGCAATGATCCTTTATCCTGCTTAAGGTGATCTAAAACTTTCAATGAAAAACCCATATTGACACTTATTGCTTTAATTTTCTTTTTATTCTTAAAGAACAATGTCTTGGTTTGGTAGCCAAATTATGACACAGTCATTCACTTGATTTATACTTTTGCTGAACAAGATGGCTCGTGATGAGACCCCTTGTCTTTTGATTGCAACAATCTTGAGTCATTGCCCTATTTTGGTGGACAGTATTGGCAAAGTTAGCAAGTTATAATATCTGTGATCATGATAAGCCGGCTCGTGATGAGACCTCTTATTCTTTAAGATATAGTGTATCATTGGATTGTTTCTCTGAATGCTACGATTTTCTTTAGCAAGGAGGAAGTCATTTTTTTCTTAAGAAAGCTCTAGACGACAATAATAGAGTTTGAAAATAACTGTTTTACAAAGAATCTTTATTTTTCTATTGATACCTTTTATTGTGCTGATATAAAACAATTTCTTCACTAAAGGTTGCTTTCATCAAATTTTTGAAGTTGAAACTAGTATCATATCTAGGCTAAAGTTTTTAACTGCATCTGTTAATAATAAAGATCAAGTTTCCAAAAGATTTGTTATTTATACAAGCAAAAAGCTCAAAATCTGAAAGAGAATTGGTGTCTTTAGTAAGTGTCAAATGCTGTCAACAACAGTAGATTTTATTAGGGAAAAAAATATTTAAAGAAATGAGAGGTAACTATTCCCTTGGATTATGTACATGATAGGGATAATTTCTTCTCTTATTTTTCTTACCAACTATTAAACATAAATTATCCACCTAACAACCTGGCTAAATTACTCCTACTCCTATTTTAACTATACAGAAAATTGACTAGGTATAATGATATTTCCAGTGAAACCATATTTCCATTTTTATTCCTACATGTATGTACCTTTTAAACATCAGTATTAAGAATAAAAATTTCCTTGGACTGACAACATTGAACGTGGAATTAGAAATTATAACTTTAGTTGGAATTCTGCCTGAAATTTCTTTCTTATGAAATCTTCTTTCCAATTGGATACCTATTGGATCATAAAAATCAGGATGAATTTACATTATGGATTGGTGATCGTGCAATAGGAAAGATGACAGGCTAGGTTGTGAATATGAGCTTTTAATTTTAATGGCATGTAATCTATTATGCGTTAAAGTCAAGCTTTTAACAATTTCTCGTGATAGGAAAGTTTCCACATATAAATCACTAAATAAATCAATGAAGAATGGATGGAAATTTCTCAAAAGAGAATTATCAATTAACGTGAATTTCTGGCAATTTTCCAAAAATACTTTCTCTCATTGATGATGTTTTGGATAACATAGAATTTTTTCAAGAAAGGCTAACATTGATTGATCTTGGAATTGAAAAAGTTCTGTATTTCCTTGACACAATTCAATTTTCCAAAATGGTAACACATCCCTCGAATGTTCGTTGATAAGGTGTTCATTATGCCATAGTAATCTATCAAAATTCTGAAAATTGAAATTTAAAACACAATCCGATTTTATACAAAATGAGTGCAAGCGAGAAAGAATGCAATGATTATCTATACAACTAATTTTATAGCACAACTGGGATTGATTTGAAATATCTTCTTTTTCACAAGAACTAACCAGAATTATGGGATCCAAGTAATTTCGAATTCCATCTTATGAATCAGAAAACAAATTATGATTGGGAATAGGCATGGCGGTTTGCTCATGATATGAATCATAGATCGGGATATTGTCTTGGATAGTAAAATCATGTAAATGATCCGTCACTATGGAATGAGGATTGAATGATATAATTCTTAAATTAGAATATCTCTCATTATCTGAGCTCTGTTGAGTTATTTGAGATAAATCAACATCATCATCATCAAAGTAGTAATGACTTTACAGGATTCCCTAGATTTCTCTTTTTCATCCAGTATATTCAGAAAAGGAAGGTCAAGTCGTTCATGTTTGTAAATGACAAAAGGGTGTTCTATAGCTGCCTCTTTACCTTGAAAACCTAATGGTGACTCATTTAGACAATCCTTTGTACTTTTTGAGATATCATTAATACTGCGGGGGGGAAATTATCATTACTAAAAACATCAGGATAAAGAGAAAAATGTGACTCTGAAACAATGCATTTGAAAATATCATCATGAAAAAATCCTTGTTCATCACATTCATCGTAGAATTCGGGCTTTAGATCATACCTTTTTGTGCTTATATTTTTCGAAATAGGATTACTTTGTTGTTCTAACCTTGGCATCTGCATTTGTCAACTTGCGATCATATTCTCTGACCGTGTCTCCGAGTTGCTTTCTGGTTCCAAGGCAGGCTTTCTTTCAACATTTTCACTTTTGTCTTCTTGTATTATAGCAGGCATGTCTCCTGAGCTTTGGGAAGTTTCTTCATCATGACTTATTCGCACATTCAAATTGGAATTCTCATTCATACTAGAAGAAAATGGAACAAAGCTTGGACTAATTTCTGCTGGATCAGGGATAGGAGGCATGCAATAGTTATGCTCAACAAAATCTGAAGATTCTTCATTCATGAATTCATTCTCAACATCATATTTCAGACAATTAAGATGAAATCGCATATTAAAATCCCTAACAGACTCATCTTCTTTTCGTAGATATTCAATTTCATCATATACCTGATCGTAATCATAACAATCAGATTTACAAATGAAATCCATGACAAATTGGTCCCAGCCGTGAATTGAGGCAACTGGGAGGGTTCTACACCAGTTTCTGGCTTCCGCTGTGAATGTGAGAGTAAAAATTCTGCATAAAATGCCTTCGTCAATTCCTTGAACGTTCGAACTTGAAACATTTTGAATAAATTGAAGGGCATGATTAAAAGCAGAAGAATTACTCTTACCATTGAATTTTACCTGAGACAAGAGTCTTACCACTTCCGGTGGAGTGTTGGAAGAGGCACGAACATGGATACAACTCCAAATGGGAAGTTTTAGAGAAGCCATCCTAGTTCAAATGTCACAATTGCAAACAACTCCAACAGACAACATGTTCAGGCACTCCTTCTAGTGCCAAATATGTTGAAGCCCCGAAAATCGGGTCGACAACAAGGGGGATACCCGCCCGGTCCGGACCTTGGTTGGCAGCTCCTTATCCGTTTGGTATAGCGGGTCCGACTAGGGATAATGGGACTAGATTCCCAATCTAAGGGTGTGTGTGTGTAGAATTGGATGTTGCTGATCTAAAAGTTCCTATCTAAGCTATTCTAATTCAAACTTTAATCTAACTCTATGCTATTGTAATCTAATGAAAAACAACACATCTAATCTATGCTAACCCGGGATGTAATTCTTCTATTATGCGATCTAAAGAGATTTCAAATAATAACTGGTAATAAAGATTATTCAGTGATTATAAGAAAGGAAATCAATTAAGATGAACCACTTTGCATAAAAAGTTAGGCAAAACAGTTGTGAACAACATATCGCATAATAATTTATTCATACATTAAACATAAATAAATGGCTCCACTGTACAAAAGTGCCAAATGGTAACTCAAGCATTCATGCAATAACATATAAACAACTAAAAATTGTATATTACTTTAAGAATATAAGCAGAAATGGTCAAGAGATAAAAGTACCATTTATGACTGGTCCTACTCATAAGCTTCAAGCAACAATGATTTATTTATCCTTGTTCTAACATCTACTAAGAGTATAGAAGTGCAGCATCAGTAGCAGATATCAAATGCAAACATCAACAAATCTTGATCCATTCATTCACCAAAACCTCCTCTGAGGGTGCAAAAGTGCATGTTCTGAGGACAAGTTTTTGATAAATTTCTGGACCCTTCTCTAAATGCATGAGAAGGGTTTAAATACTACTAACTAATTCTAATAATAGTTTATTTACAAAAATTCAGGATGCGGTTTTCAAATGATCGCCCTTTATCTAAGCAAAATTTCAAGTGGAAATTAAATTCCAAACTAAACTACTTTTGTATCTGGTCTCTAAAACTACATGTATTCAACCTCTGCTTAAGGAGAGTCGGATGGCTGACTTCTGCTTTGAGCTAGGTTGAGAAAAAGGAATTGATGAGAGCTGGTACCACCTTTTCAGCTGCATTTATGATACATTTCACGGTCATCCACTGACTATGTTGCTTTACTAAGTATGTCCAGTAACATTCCCAATTTAACCTGTTTAGTACTTGGATTTCTTTTCCCTTTTCTTGCGCTTTCTGCTTCCATTCTGCCTCTAGTTGTAGTTTGTTTGGTAAATACCTCGGAGTGGTTTCCGCGATTAAATTTGCTCTGTGCAAATTTTCATTTACACAGTCAATGAGAATGCTTGCTGTCGTAGTTGCTGTTTCTCCCGCTTTTTCTGCCTCTTTGATTTGATCATCCCACATATTAAAGAGCAACTCTTTATGATTCTCATTTATCCTGGGTGCGCCTGCTCTTTTTCCTTCATCTTCATCCTACCAAGTCAAATAATCAGTCACCTGTTTTTCAACCAGATCATAGACGCTTCGTAAGTCGACCACCTGATTAGTGATCTTATCACTCATCTCACAATAGTAATTCCATTGTGATATATTTTGTCCCAACACTTCTTGTTGCTGCAGTAGTTGTTCATTCAAGGCAATAGATTCTGAAATAAACTCTGTAAGCTTAGGGTTATATTTATGCATCTCTTGTAAACTTTGTAATTGTTTTCCCTTCTCGTCCAAACTTCTCTGATAACCTATTTGCATTTGCTGGAAGTCTTCCTGCAACTTTTCAAGTTGTTTGTGTGCCTCATTATTAGTATTGGCTTGTTGCAATTGTAGTTGTAGTAACTGTATCTGATCTTCTTGCTCTTTCAACAATTGTTGTACCTATGATGCTTTTTCAATAGTCACAGAAGCATACGCTCCTGCGATCTGAGACAGTTTGGTGAGATTTTCAGTTGGATTATTGTTGGGATCTTTCCATAAGATGTCCAATTGCTCAGCATCTTGAGACAGTGTATTTTCTAACTTCCTTTTCTTCCTCTGTCTTCTTACCACTGCTTTATGTTGGGGACTATAAAATATGTCCAGAGGGGGAATTTCTTCTATATTAAGTATAAGCTCGGAAGATGGAATAATAGGAACATGTTATGTTTCTGAGATATTGTTGACTATGGTTGGGATGACTTCTTCTGCTACCTGTGTATTGCTCACAACTGTTTTTGGGCTTTGTCCTTCAAGATTGATCAGTTCGTTGAAGGTTTCCCATTCCTTATCCAATTCAGTTATGACATGTAGTGTTTTTGATGACGAGGGGGGGAGGATCTTTCTGCGGGCAGGTAATAACCTGCTGTTGTCGAAGTTCCATTGACTGAGAAGTGTCCTTAGCTGACTCTTCACCCCTATTTTGGTCGTTTCCGGATATTTTAGAATGTTCAGGTACTTCTTGTACAGACTTAGATTTATATCCGTTAGTACTTGAATTCCCACTGAGGCTAATGCTTGGAGTTGGTTCTCTGGCAGGTAATCGCAGCTTTTGTAAGGGAACACTGGCTAATCTTCTTTCCCTATATACCATGAAATTTTGGAAGTCTTCTGGAGATAATTGCGATTGGGCTTCTCACAAAATTTCTTGAAGTGAGCTTTGTTGGCATTATGGTTCAAGTGTTGTCCTTGATGGCAACTCACTCAGTGGATGGTACAGGTGCTCAAAGGTTAGTACAGGTGATGGCAACTTAATCAGAAGACAGATCTCAGTACAGCATGGCAAGAAAGCTCATACACGCTGTTTCGTTAAGCCCAAGTCGCGTGTACACGCAAGTGCGATTCAGAAAAAGCGCGTGTATGTGGAAAGGTTCCTTTGGTTCATGGTGGTTAGACCTTGGAAGTTGTGCCTATGATTTCGGACCATTATGTCTCGACGGGCGTGTCGATCCCTAGTTTTAAAGTTGATGGTATTGTGTTACTATGGTTTTGGCTCTTGGTATTGAGAAAGGCCTAAGGCTATATAAGGAGAAGAAGATCATTAGGCAAAAATCATCTTTAGACAAGGCATGAATATCTAAGAGAGAAAGAGATCTGATATGCAGGTTCTGAGTTGGTTGATCTGAGCTAAGGAGAGATCTCATCCGTTGATGGAGAACTAGATCTAAGGAGAGATCGGGATCAAATGGTTTGAAATGCACTATCATGATATGGTTGATTATGCGTATTTCTAGATCTGCATATTGTCGCAATGTTACGTTCTGAGTCTAACTAATATCTGGTACAGCTGCAAGTTGAGAAAGTTTATTTTTAGATCTGTACGCAGGTTGGCTTCGGTAAAAGGGCGTGTATACGCGGTTTCTGCTCATTAAAGTAGCGTATATCTTTTGAAGCCTGATTTTGGTTTACAGTGGGGTCTGACTGTTATTACAGAGTTCTGTAGTCTGCTCTGTGTTCTGGTAACTGGTGATTGACAGGGTTCAGTGGTTCAGTGATTCAAAGTTGGGTTGTTTTATGCTTCAATGATCTGTTGTGAAAATTGAATGAATTGTGGTCTTCAGATTGTAATGTTGTGCTTCAGGAATATCCAAGTCTGAAAATGTATGAAAAGTGATACCTGGAAGAAGGAAGATTGTAGGTCAGCACCTACGTACTAGTATCTTGGCTAGTACAAAAGCAAAGGGGGTTGGAGCTCCCTTCCAAGGAAGTTTGGAGAACGAGAGAAGGTTGAAGCCTTCTGCAGGTTGTAGCCTGCGTACTGGTATAAGGCTGCACCAGTACAAAAGATTGTAAACTGAAGTTTCATATTAAGAAAGATAGAGACAACTTGCAGCAGGTGGTTTTCACCCACATTGGGTTTCCACCTTATATCTTGGTGTTCATGTGTGTGGCTTTTTATCTGTTCTGTTATACTGCACATGTTTACTGTTAATATGATGAATAATGTCCTGATGCACTTAATTGAAGAATAAGCCAACTAAATTGTGAGTTTTCTGCTTATACGCTGTTTTACTTCGTCACAGTAGCGTGTACACGCTGGTTCACTTAACTGAAGTAGCGTATATGTTTTTGGGCATTTAAAAAGTTTGATTAATCTGATAATACTGATTCACCCCCCCTCTCAGTATTATTTCCAACAATTGGTATCAGAGCAGGTCCTTCAGAGAAGCTTGATCGCTTGAAGGAAGATCATTCATCATGAGCAACTACGAGAAAGAAGCATCAATCAGGCCACCGGTTTTTGATGGAACAAATTTCAATTATTGGAAGGTAAGAGTTACTGCATATCTTCAATCTCTTGGTACAGAAGTTTGGGACATTGTAGAAAAAGGCTATGCTTTTCCTTCAGCTACTCCTACAGATCCAGATGAGAAAAGGGCATATGAAACAAATGCAAAAGCAGTCGCTACCCTATTAGGAAGTATATCTCAAACAGAATTCATGAAGGTCATGCACTTCAAATCAGCAAAAGAAATATGGGACAAAATGATCACTAGCTATGAAGGAGATGAACAGGTAAAGGAAGCTAAACTTCAAACACTCAGGATTCAATATGAGACTCTCAGGATGTATAATGATGAAAGTGTGGCTAATTATTTTCTCCGGGTAGATGAGATTGTTAATTGTATGAAAAATTTGGGTGAAGAAATAAGAGAAACTATAGTAGTTCAAAAGGTTCTAAGATCTTTATCCCCCAAGTTTGAATCTAAAGTATCTGCAATAGAAGAAAAAGGAAATCTCCGTGTTCTCACTATGTCTCAGCTACATGGAATTCTAACCGCTTATGAAATGAGAAAGGGAGGTCCATCTGACAGAAGGGAAGCTGCTTTTAAGGCATCAGGAAAAGAAGATTACTATGAAGCAAGCCATGTTCCAGAAGAAGAGGAAGAAGAATCAAATTTTGTCAGAAATCTTCAAAGGGGTTCTGGAAGGTTCAGAGGTAAGCTACCTTTCAAATGTTTTGCTTGTGGGAAAGTAGGTCATTATGCTGCAAAATGTCCTTATAAGGATAAAGGAAAAGAACCTGCTAGATGGAACAAGAAACAAAGTGCAAATAGGAAAAGCTACTACACCCATGAAGATAGTGATGGCTTATCAAACAGTGATGAAGATGAACAAGGTAATAAATATAAGCTGTTAATGGCATTTGAAGATGATGATTATGAGGATGCTATAGATGTGGATAATCTCTATAATGAAATCACTAGACTCAAGAGAAGCATAGAAGAAAGGAATGTGATTATTGATACTTTGCAATTTCAAATTGATGAAAAGGAAAAACATCTTGAAAAACTAGAAGGTGAAATTGTTGGTCTCAGAAAAGAAATTGAGAAAACAAAAACTATTAATCTTAAATTTGTCAAAGGATCTGAAACCTTGGATGAGATTATTAGTGTGCAGCGGTCTCCTCTAAACAAAACAGGTTTGGGCTATAATGGAGAAACCTCTCAAGCATCCACCTCAAAAAGTTATCTTGATGCAGCAAGAGGAAATGAGCGGAAGAACAATGAAGATAATCAGGTAAAGCAGGGACGAGTTACAAACAGAAACTATCAGGGACAATCCTCCTTAAGGATGAACAAAAGCTACAACCAACCACAGGTAAAATCTTCTCAGTTTGGCTCAAGAATAGATGAAAATAGAAATTACAATCAGTTGGCTGGTAGATTCAATAACCGCAGAAGCTTCTTCAATGGACAATGCTTTTCTTGCCACAACTTTGGTCACAGAGCAGCTCAATGTGTTGCATATAAAACAATCATGACTAGGGAAGCTCAAAAACAAAGAAGTATGACAGGGATTACAAAAAGGACCTATAACAACTTTTCGGTGCTTGAAAATGAAGTTGAATGTTCTATTTGCAATAATTTTGGTCATAAAGACTCTGAATGCAGGAGCAGGTTTCAGGAGAAAAAGGAACAAGCCACAAGCACCAAAACATGGAGAATAAAGGAACCTCAAACAGAAAGATGTGGGATAGCATTTTATGCAGAAGGACAGGAAAATCTATGGTACATTGACAGTGGATGTTCGAAACATATGACAGGTGATAAAGAAAAACTTGAATCTTATTCTACTTTAGAAAAGGGAAAGAAAGTCTCTTTTGGAAATGATACTCCTGCAACTATAAAAGGAAAAGGTATTGCTCCTTTAAAAGAAAAGGTCAAGGCTGGAAATGTTTTGTATGTTGATGGATTGAAACATAATCTTCTAAGTGTCAGCCAGATGTGTGATCAAAAAACAGAGGTTATTTTCAGATCGAATGGATGTCTTGTTCGTGATCTTGATACAGGTAAAACAGTTCTCAAAGGCAAAAGAACTCCAAATAATCTGTACATATTTGAAGAAGAACAACAACAATGCTATCTTAGCAAGGATGAAGAGCACTGGTTATGGCATCGAAGGTTGGGACATCTAAGCTTCTCACAAATAAGGAAAGCATGCAAATATCAGGCAGTTCGCGATCTTCCAGATATCAAAATTCCAGACAACACCATATGCAAATCTTGTCAGTTTGGAAAGCAGACCAGAACTAACTTTCCAGAGAAGGAAGGATCAGCTAGCTTGCCTCTTGAGCTAGTCCATACAGATGTATGTGGTCCATTTAGGAAAAGGTCACCTCGAGGAGAAGAATATCTGATATTATTCATTGATGATTTCTCAAGGTTTGTTTGGTTAGGGCTTATGAAGCACAAAGATGAAGCATTCGAAAAATTCAAATCCTTCAAAGCATTGGCCGAAAATGAATCAGGACACAAAATCAAGTGCCTCAGATCTGACAGAGGTGGGGAGTTCACATCAAATGAATTTTTTGATTTCTGCGATGAACATGGGATAAGAAGAGAATTCTCTACAGCTAGAACTCCTCAGCAAAATGGGGTTGTGGAAAGAATGAACAGAACTATCCAACAAATGGCTCGTGCTATGCTCGATGAATCAGGTACTCCTGCAACCTTCTGGGGAGAAGCCGCACATGCTGCTGTTATCATTCTTAACAAAACAAATGTCCGAGTAAACAGCACTCAAACACCTCATGAGCTTTGGAGTGGTAAAACTCCTTCCGTGAAGCATTTCAAAATCTTTGGGAGCAAATGTTATATTAAGAACACTGATGAGCAACTTGGCAAACTTGAACCTAGAGCAGATGAGGGCATTCTTCTTGGTTATTCTCCACATAGCAAAGCATACAAGTGCTACAATAAAAGACTTGGCAGAATTGTTGACAGTATTGATATAGTGGTTGATGAGAAGGGATATATTCCTAGGCAAGTTCATCATGAAGAAGATGAAGGTTACTCTCAAAGGCGAAATGATGAAGAAGAAGAACCTCAAGAAGAAGAAGAATCTCAAGAAGAACCAGAGGAGCAGACAAGAATAGAAGAGAAGACTCCATCCAGATATGTCCAAAAGAATCATCCAGAAACTCAGATTGTGGGGCAGAAAGAAGCAGGAGTACAAACAAGAAGGACACTTGCAGAAGCTTCAAGCTACTTGGCTCTACTCTCCTCCATTGAACCACAAAATGTGAAAGAAGCATGCAAAGATGAATGTTGGGTCAAAGCAATGGATGAAGAACTTGAGCAAATCGAAAGGAACAACACTTGGGAATTAGTTCCTAGACCAAAAGATAAGAATGTAATAGGAACAAAATGGGTCTTCAAGAATAAGTTAAATGAAAATGGAGAAGTAATTAGAAACAAGGCCAGACTTGTTTGTAAAGGGTATGCACAGCAAGAAGGAATAGATTTTGAAGAGACCTTTGCTCCTGTGGCAAGACTAGAGGCCATCCGAATGTTCCTTGCTCTCTCAAGCTTTCAAAACTTCAAGGTATTTCAAATGGACGTGAAATCAGCCTTCCTGAATGGAGACTTAGAAGAAGAAGTATATATTGAGCAGCCAGATGGGTTCATTCTTGGGAATGATCCAAACCTTGTATGCAGATTGAAAAAGGCTCTCTATGGGCTCAAACAAGCCCAAGGGCTTGGTACTATCGGTTGGACAAATATCTTCACCAACAAGGCTTTTCAAAAGGATCAGCAGATAGCAATCTCTATATAAAAGTTGAAAATAACAAATTGCTAATTCTTGTTGTTTATGTAGATGATATTATTTTTGGCAGCAATGAAGAAACTATGAGTCAAAACTTTGCCTTGGTTATGCAGAAAGAGTTCGAAATGTCACTTCTTGGAGAATTGACATATTTTCTTGGATTGCAAATCCAACAAAATGAAGGAGGTATCTTCTTGTCTCAAACCAAATACCTCAAGCAGATCTTGAAGAAGTATGGCATGGAAGAGTCAAAACCAGTATGTACACCCATGGTTACAGGATGCAGCCTCAGTGCAAATGATGAATCAGCAGCAGTTCACCAACCCACTTATAGATCCATGATTGGGAGTTTGCTTTATTTGACAGGTACTCGACCAGATATTACACATGCAGTAGGGATGGTTGGAAGATTTCAAGCCAACCCAAAGGAAACCCATCTTCAGGCAGTCAAAAGAATCTTCAAATATCTTCAAGGGACCCAAAACTATGGCTTATGGTATCCTAGAAATACAGATCTCACTCTTCATGCTTACACAGATGCAGATTGGGCTGGAAGTGTGGATGATAGGAAAAGCACAAGTGGAGGTGCTTTCTTCATGGGTTCCAGATTAGTATCTTGGTTCAGCAAGAAACAAAGTTCGATTGCCTTATCTACAGCTGAAGCAGAATATGTGGCTGCAGCATCTTGTTGCACACAACTTCTTTGGATGATGCAGACCTTGCAGGACTTTCAAATCACTTGCACTCCACCTGTCTCTATCTTATGTGATAATACAAGTGCAATCAGCATTTCAAAGAATCCAGTCATGCACTCAAAGACCAAGCACATACCAATCAAGTACCATTTTCTTCGGGAACAAGTGCTTGAGCAGAAGGTCAAATTGGAGTATGTTCCTTCTAAGGAGCAAGTTGCTGATATTCTCACAAAACCACTGCCCAGGGAAACTTTTGAATATCTCAGACAAAAGCTGGGAGTAGTTGATGCTTCATCCTGTTGTTGAAATTTGTTTGTTCTACAGAAAAGTTGGTATACGCAGGTTACGGAAGGGATATGAGCGTATACACGCGGATTTATGGTGAGTAAGTCGCGTGTATGCTGGACGCTTGTTGCAGAAAGAATATCCGCGTACATACGCTGTTTTATACAGGATAAAACGCGTATATGAAGTTCTGAACAGCAAAGGAAAACTCTGAAGTTCTGAACAGCAATAGGAATGTCAGAAGTATTCAGGCACAGTTTCAGGGAGTGCAACAGGCACAGGTTCAGGGGGAGCAGCTCCAAAGTCTCATAAAGCATTGTTGGCATTCAGATGTTTTGGTTGATTGGTTTAAGAAGGAGCTCAGAAAGAAATTCTAGTTGCTGATCTAACAAATGCTGCTGGTGTCTTTCCTAAGTCTTGGTCTAGATCTGTTGTCTCTATGTCATGTATCTCTCTTGTCTCTTTTATGGTGTCAAGGTCATGTAACGGCCTTTGTTGGTTTCCCCACTATGCCTGGGATGAATGATGAAATGTTCATGTATTATCATGGTTAGGTGGATGAGTCAATATTGATGTATCCCCACTTGGTTGGGTGGATGAGTCATTTTTTTTGTATATCCTCACTTAGTTGAGAAATGGATGTATGTATGAGTCTTTGGTGATAGGAAGGTCTTTTATGATGTATAGAGTCATGTTCTTCTTGAAGAACATCTTTTGCAGATCTTGCCTACAGTCAAGGGGAGCATGAACAGCACTTGGTGAGCAGGATGGATAGATTGGTACTCTTTGGCATTCACAAAAGGGGAGCACACTTGGAGATTTCAGCATGTACTCAGGGGGAGTATGGACAGCAGTATGGACAGCAGAAGGATTACCAAGGAAGAGAATATCTTGGTCCTCCCTTTGCCCTTGATGTCAAAGGGGGAGAGTGACTTGGTGTGGTGGTTGCCATCAAGTCCAAAGGGGGAGATTGTTGGCATTATGGTTCAAGTGTTGTCCTTGATGGCAACTCACTCAGTGGATGGTACAGGTGCTCAAAGGTTAGTACAGGTGATGGCAACTTAATCAGAAGACAGATCTCAGTACAGCATGGCAAGAAAGCTCATACACGCTGTTTCGTTAAGCCCAAGTCGCGTGTACACGCAAGTGCGATTCAGAAAAAGCGCGTGTATGTGGAAAGGTTCCTTTGGTTCATGGTGGTTAGACCTTGGAAGTTGTGCCTATGATTTCGGACCATTATGTCTCGACGGGCGTGTCGATCCCTAGTTTTAAAGTTGATGGTATTGTGTTACTATGGTTTTGGCTCTTGGTATTGAGAAAGGCCTAAGGCTATATAAGGAGAAGAAGATCATTAGGCAAAAATCATCTTTAGACAAGGCATGAATATCTAAGAGAGAAAGAGATCTGATATGCAGGTTCTGAGTTGGTTGATCTGAGCTAAGGAGAGATCTCATCGTTGATGGAGAACTAGATCTAAGGAGAGATCGGGATCAAATGGTTTGAAATGCACTATCATGATATGGTTGATTATGCGTATTTCTAGATCTGCATATTGTCGCAATGTTACGTTCTGAGTCTAACTAATATCTGGTACAACTGCAAGTTGAGAAAGTTTATTTTTAGATCTGTACGCAGGTTGGCTTCGGTAAAAGGGCGTGTATACGCGGTTTCTGCTCATTAAAGTAGCGTACATCTTTTGAAGCCTGATTTTGGTTTACAGTGGGGTCTGACTGTTATTACAGAGTTCTGTAGTCTGCTCTGTGTTCTGGTAACTGGTGATTGACAGGGTTCAGTGGTTCAGTGATTCAAAGTTGGGTTGTTTTATGCTTCAATGATCTGTTGTGAAAATTGAATGAATTGTGGTCTTTAGATTGTAATGTTGTGCTTCAGGAATATCCAAGTCTGAAAATGTATGAAAAGTGATACCTGGAAGAAGGAAGATTGTAGGTCAGCACCTACGTACTAGTATCTTGGCTAGTACAAAAGCAAAGGGGGTTGGAGCTCCCTTCCAAGGAAGTTTGGAGAACGAGAGAAGGTTGAAGCCTTCTGCAGGTTGTAGCCTGCGTACTGGTATAAGGCTGCACCAGTACAAAAGATTGTAAACTGAAGTTTCATATTAAGAAAGATAGAGACAACTTGCAGCAGGTGGTTTTCACCCACATTGGGTTTCCACCTTATATCTTGGTGTTCATGTGTGTGGCTTTTTATCTGTTCTGTTATACTGCACATGTTTACTGTTAATATGATGAATAATGTCCTGATGCACTTAATTGAAGAATAAGCCAACTAAATTGTGAGTTTTCTGCGTATACGCTGTTTTACTTCGTCACAGTAGCGTGTACACGCTGGTTCACTTAACTGAAGTAGCGTATATGTTTTTGGGCATTTAAAAAAAAGTTTGATTAATCTGATAATACTGATTCACCCCCCCTCTCAGTATTATTTCCAACAAGCTTTTATTTTGGAATATGTCATCAAATAAATCCTTTTTCCCAGAGAACACTTTTACCTTGACTGTAGTTGTGAAATTCTGGGCAATCTCATTTAGGTCAAATGGTCTTGTCGGGAATTTAAATAACTGTAGACATGTTATATTCTGTATTTCTGTAAACGCGTGACCTACATCGAACAGGGAAAATGCCCCAAAAATCACAGGAAACTGTGGCCATATAGCCTTCTTCTTGTCCTTTAAATCTTTAGCTAGGCCGCCTTCTGAACAGGTTAGATATGCAATTTCTTGAGCAAGAAGTTTATCAGGGATATACAAAGGTAGAACATGAGGGGGTACAGTGCTTCCAAATACTCTAACATAGGTGAACAATTCTCCTCTGAACCATCTTGCGATGGGGATGATATCTATCTGTGCCTCAGGTGAGCACCTCGGGGGGTCTTTATCATACAACATTTTATACAGGGGTAGGATAAGCCCGTGACAAATCTGGTAGAAAAGTGGAGTGAACTGAGAGTCCCACAATATCTTATGATAAACATGGATGGGTAATGGGTCTTGCACTGTCCATTTCCAACCCATAACAGGGAATTTAGACACATAACATATTGAATCTATAACATATGCAGCCAGGTAAAAAGGAGGATAGATCCTTTGAGACATAGATCTTTTGGACCAGTAATTGACAATAGCCGTGATTAGGTTATTAGAAAAGATCTTGGCCCAATCTATAATAATGTCGTTTGTGGCAGCATCTATTAATGGTAACCATTCAGATGAAAACTTATTGATATCTGGCATTCCAAATAATCTACAGAGCATGGCCGCGGCAAAACAATATGGGGAGGTGAGGAAACCAGTGTTGTACATACCGTTTTTGTCTTTCTTGAGTGGTTCATCTTTTCTGGACCAATCCTTAGTGGTTTCTGACAGGTTCGGGTTCTCCGCCACAAATTTTTCAATGAATTGCGTATTATAAGTTGCCTGCAGCTTAGGAAGATGATACATAAGTTCTAAATCCTGTGCAGCGAATGACCCGATGAGCCCTTGTCCTTGAATCTTGAACTTTCTGATTTTCATTTCTGCGTTATCAAGTATCCACTTGATCATGTTTGTATATGGGAGAATTTTGGGCCTAGGTGCTATCTGATGTAGGAATGAGCACGCTAGCTCTTCTAGGGATGCTTCGAAAGAACCCTGTGAGTCTGAGACAAGGGTAACCTTCATTATTTTGGGATTTTCTTCTTCAAGTAGTATGTACATGCCTTCCCACGTTGATATCCCTGCATCTCTGTTACAAGCTGTGCCAGTATATAAAGGTGCCATTCCCTTCACTTCGGAGCTCTGAGCTTTATTTTTCTTTCCCATTTCTACCTGCGTATTGCCTTGTATCGTCCTCCGTTCTCCGTTACTGCAGCTCACAAGTGAAATGGAAATGACTGATCAAGAAAGGTGATGGGAGAGTTTTAAATGCAGCAGATATACCAAATATGCCACCTTACGTGAAGTAATTCTTTGGAAAGCACGCGTCCATATTTCATTAATAACTGACACTTATCCTTTTATTAACATTTAAAGCGCATGATCTTGAGTCAGATTATGGTAAGTGGATTTTCTTGAATATCGTGCCCGAAAGACTCGTGATGGAGCGATTTTGCGATTTGGTTCACAACATCACAGATCGCGACATCGCACTATCGCGCAGACACACAAGTATAACATCGCAGAGTTGGTCTGGCTTAATATCGCAACCATCGTTTTATCACGATATCGCAACGTCGCAGATCACAAAATTTTCATGTTTGCCAAATTTCGTTAGCCCATTTCCCGCGATATGCGATCTTGCGATCGGTGTTATCACAAATTGGTAAATCTTGAAGTTTTTCCTTATTAGTTTTACTTATTGTGATGCGATGGTTGTTTTTAGTACCAGAATCTCACACATGCCAGGATTATACCTAAATGGTGGTGTTCTACTATCATTTTACGATGCGGCTTTTAAAGATTTTTCCCTTATCATAAACTTAGGTTTTAAAGTATTCAAAAGATTTTCCTAAGCTCACGATGATAACTTTATTTTGCGGAAAGGAAATTTAAGCCCTACTCTTGCTTTTCCTAAATTTTAACTAAGGGTCCCCATTCATTTAGTATTTTGGATAACACTTAAATGAAAAAGGGGGGGTTGTTGCTGGTCACAACACTTCCTCAGCTCATATCTCTAAAAATATAGTGAACCAAAATCTGGAATTCAGTCATGAGGTTCTTCAAGATTTCGACTCAAATGGTTTTTAATGTTATCTTTTGAAGTTTCACAAAAAAAAATGTTATAGCAGAAATTCCACGATGACTTGTTTGAAGCCATAAAATCCCTACTGGAGGAGGATATGAGTGTCACTATTTATATGAAAGTCTTGAGTTGAGAGGGTCCTAAACAAGTGAATGTAGGAGGGATTTTAGGAAAAAAATGAAAATATTTACTCTTTTCAATGACCACAACTAATTATGAGTGTCATGCCACAACCCCATAGGGTTTTAGCCCACTAACTGGGGTTACTAACTTTAAACACGAATATATCCTAAACTGTGAAGAATTACGTGGTGTTCCATATATCAGTGGAAACATATCGATGAATAAAATCAATGTAGAAGATCCTTGACTCAGAATAGAGTAATTTTTCAAGTCAATGACAACCACTGATCAATAATCCCCCCCTTTGGCATTGATGGCAACAAAAGTACTCCCCCCTTCGATCATGACACCTCTTCCTACTTCCTTGTCTCCCCCTTTGTCATTAATGGTAAAGGGTAACTCCCCGTGACAAAAAACCATCTTGCGGACCTGTACACACCTCCACTCCCCCTTTCTACTCGAGTAGATAAGAGAAAGAGTTTAATGAAAACTTGGGAGAATCCCAAGATTTTGGTGAAGATACTCAAATGCTTCACAAGGTAATGGTTTCATAAATACGTCAACAATTTGTTCCTTTATGCCAACATATTCAAGCTTGATATTCTTTTTGGTGACCTTCTCTTTAACAAAATGATATTTAATCAGAATGTGCTTTGTTTTTGAATGCATCACATGATTCTTGGAGATACTGATGGTGTTGGTGTTGTCACAAAATATGGGAATAGGCTCATCAAATTTGACTTGAATATCTTGTAAAGTTTGCTTCATCCAGAGAACTTGTGTACCACAAGTTGTTGTTGCGATATATTCTAATTCTGTTATGGATAACAGGATTGAAGACTACTTTTTACTTAACCATGAGACAAGGCAACCACCTAGGTAGAATGCTGCTCCACTGGTACTCTTACGATCATCAACACTTCTTGCTCAATCTGCATCTGTATAATATTGGATGACTAGATCATTTTGTTTGGGATACCAAAGACCATATTTTGTTTTTCCCTTAAGATATCGAATAATTATTTTGACGGCAATGGTATGAGATTCTTTTGGTGCTACATTGAATCGTGCTACTTGTCCAACTGCTTGCATCACATATAGCAGGGAGGCTGTGACATATAGGAGACTACCAATCATGGATCTATACAACCTTTGGTCTACATCCTTTGATGTGTCTTCTAATCTTAACTAGCAACCTGTTACCATGGGGGTAAGGACTATCTTGCTATCTTCCATATGGAATTTCTTGAGAATTTATCTGATGTACTTGGTTTGATATATGAATATTCCTTTTGTCCTGCTGAGAAATTTGAAGCCTACATCATCTCTCAAATGATCAAATCTGTTGATATTTTGTTGAGTTCCAGAATATCCATTTTTAAGAAATCTCTTGCAATTATATTCATTCCAAGCATACATGAGACATTTTGCACCTCTATGTCCAAATATTTCACATGAATAACAATCACCATAAAGGATAGGTTGATACTTGGGAGGAAATATTTTTCGAGGAATTTTCTTCCAAGGTTCTTCCTATGAGTCTTGATCTCTTGATCTAGTTGGGAGATCTACCTACTTGGTAGTTTTTTCATATCCATCTTCTTTAGTCGTCATAGAAGGACTTGAATCCTTTTTGAATTTTCCTTTGTAACCAAGACCAGTCTTGTCGCTGCACGATCACTGGTTGCTGATGAGTTCATCCAAAGTCTTTGAGTTTTTGTCATATTTTTGAGGAGTTTTTCCATTCAATGCTTCTCTTTCCTTGTTGCTTTCCTTTAATTCTTTCCTGAGAGATTCTTCAATTCGTTTATATTCTTCAACCTTGATTTTAATATTTAGGACCTACTCCCTTTCTGTCTTTAATTCATCTTCAAGAGTGTTGATGTTCTTCTTATTGACCTTGAGCTCTTTGATAACCCTCATCACTTCATTCTAAAATTTAACCTCAACCATTTATTCTTCTTCGTCTCCATCTTTGTCAGATGCCTCTTGCTAACTGTGCTTGGCCATAAACAATATTCTTCCATTGAATTCTTCTTAGTTATCATTGTCTTCTTCAGATGAGGAGCTATCTTCTTTGGAGAAGAAACTTTTCTTAAATCGTTTCTTCTTGTCTTGCTTGTTGAACTTCCTAGGACTTTCCTTTCCTTTCGTAACAACCTCACCTTTGTGAGGACATTTAGCTGCAATATGCACAACCTCACCACAAACTGAAAATATTAATGGAAGTTTACCTTTGAATTTTCCCATACCAGTTCTCATTTTCCACGTGAAGTAGGCAAACTATTTATCTGAAAATTCTTCTTCATATTCTTCCTTTTCCTCATCCTTACAATCACAAGTTTTTGCTTTCAGATTCTGCTTGTCCTTACAATTCTTCTTGGATGCGGAAAATGTTTTTTCTAAGCAAGATGTGCCATCCTCTTCTTCAGCCCTCATTTCATATGCTGTAAGAATTACTTGAAATTCATCTATGCTGAGATTGGTCAGATTTGATCTATCATCCAATACAAATACCTTGGGGTTAAATCTTGCTGGAAAGGTTCTAAGGATCTTTCGAATAACAATTTTTGTTTCAACAGCTTCTCCTGAACCTTCCAATGTATTTATTGTTTCATCAACACTCTGAAAGTATGCAGCATTATCTTCATCTTCCCTCATTTTGAGTTGCTAAACTTTTTCCCTGAAAATTTGAAGCTTTTCTTCTTTCACCTTAGAGTCACCTATATAGGTTTTCAAGCTTTCCCCATACCTCTTTGGTAGTTTTGCAACTCAATACCTGAAGATAAACATATTTGATAAGCTGACTGATAATAAAATCTTTATCCTTTGCATCATATACCATATTTTTTTGTTACCTTGTTCATCCTGGGTCGGTGTGAAGCCTTTCTCAATGATTTCCCATACTTCATATCCTTGTGTGAGTAAATGACCTTGCATTCTTCCACTCCAAAGTGCACAATTATTTTCATTGAACAAAGGAACTCTATTCTTAGTATACTCCATGATCTCCTTCGAGTCGTTAGACTACTATTTAAGGAACCAGGCTCTGATACCAATTGTTGGAAATACTGAGAGGGGGTGAATCAATATTCCTTAGCAATTAAAACTTTTAAATCTTTTCAGAGCATTAGTTTTCTCCAATTATTATTAATGTTTATGTGGTAATAACAATAAATAAAACAACATAGTAGACACAAGAATTTTAGGTGTAAAAACCCCTCCAGGTCAAAAACCACTAAATTCTTTTCTAATGAATTCTTTAATCATCAGCACCAAATGAAATGAAAGAAACAACTTCCTAGAATTCTAAAAAAGCATTATTCTCTAGCTTCAACTGGAAGGATGCGTCAATGCCCTAGTTTCTTTAGTAGTCAACTGAATGGATGCCCCAACATCCTAGACCAACCTACAACCTTGAAGTGTTCATAGGCTCCAACATGTAGGTGACTTCATGCACCTACCTAGCACCTCCCCGCCACCCTATAATAAATGAAATGAGACAAGAGTGGTGATTCCCATACTAGGGACAATTATCCATGATACAATATGATTTACAATGATTTAGACCAAACAACCAATCACACTATGACCTGCAACCCAACCATGACATCATGCCAACAAAGACTCCTATACCTCCAAATATTGCCTTTTCCACTCTAGGCAGATTGACTCTTTTACAGTAATGACTCTTTCAATGATGACACTTTTACAAATGACTCTTTTACAACTTTAAAATGATAAATCTTGGCCTTGAAACTTGTTCACAATATATGCATGGATGTCATGCCTTCAAATGATGTCCCACTACAATGCTTCCTTTGAGATACTTCTTCTCTTGAATTCTTGCTTTAATTTGTACTTGAATCTTCTTCTACCTACATGCAAAATTCTCCCGACGTAACCAATCCAAAAAAAAAACAAAATACCCTTCAACTTACCTTTGCCTACAAAACACATGTAAGTGCATAATAATGAATAAGTACAAATTAAAATCATGATGCATACCTAAAGTGTTCTTTTCACTTTTGTAGTTGAGTTGTTGCAGCGATAGACAAATACTCCCACTCTTGATATAGGCCTAGAATCTATGCAAGACTATATCCAAAACTAACTTAAAGATATATACAATAAAAGCAAATGACAAGCCCTAGACTTGTGATGGACCAAGTTCTAAGTACAAGAACATAGACCATTCTATCAACTATGACAAGACACATAACATGAAATTACAACATCATAAAGATTTAGCAGACTTGGCGTAGCATCAAGAATATGTAGCATCAAATGTGTAGTATCAAGAATAGGAAATCTAAAAGACTATTTGTGATATATAAATACATAGAGGTATAATCGAGACACTATATCTAGTTATGTTGTCCTACATGTTAGAGTCGGTCTTGTAGCCCTCCATCAGCGATCAAAGCTCTTTGCATTTGCATAAGTAGGTGTCTCATCAGTGTCAATTTTTGCATCCCATTAGGCATGCCATAACCCTGATGGAGGAGCTGGTGTCTTTGTCCCCCTCTTGGCATTGCTGGATCAAGTCATTTCAGTCCTTAGTCACTTTCAAGCTTGTCTTGTCTTGGCTTGAGGTCAAATTCCTAGGTCTAGGGTTTTGGTCAAGTTTGTTTACAAGGTCATGTCTCTGAAGGTCAATAAGTGCTCAGCAAGCCAGAGGGATGATTTTAAAGGTGTTTTTTCGCAAATTTCTATCTTGTACAATTAATTTTCACCTTGGATTTAAAAACCCCGTTTTTAAAGCCAAGGTCATTTTTCAAATTTTTGTCAAACGTGATGAAATTTCAAAAAGCTTCCAAGGACAGCATGTAACCCTGGCTCCCTTGCCAAGATCCCTCAGATGATATCCCTGCAAAAAGTATCGAGCAAAAGCATTAAATGAGTCAATTTCAGGACAAAGGAAACCAAAATGGTCAATTTTATAAAGTGTCAAAGAAAAGCATTATAAAGTGGGTTTGGGCATGAAATTATTTCAAATCAAAGTTATAAAAGCCCAATCTCCCTCCATTTACCCTCATTGTGCATCTAACTCACTTGCAAGAGAGATTGGGCGAGGGTTTGAGCGAAATTGTGAGCAGACCAAGCGCGCGACCCGTCAGACCAGGCGCGCGACCCGTCAAGCGCCTTCCAGCAGTGTAATTTTCTAATGGGCGTGACCCGTCAGTGGCGCGCGACCCGTTGGGTGAGGCGCGCAACCCGTCAGCGCCCTCCTTACCAAATCACCTGCAAATTCATCCAAGGAGCCAACAAAATTGCTAAATTGCCTAAGGTAGGCCCTCCAACTTACAAATTGCTGCTTGTTATGGTTAAAGACATCATGAATACATGTTTTAAAGATCTCATTGTGCAAGAGAAAAGGCTCTATATGGCTGTGGTTTAAAATTGTAAAATATGCCTAGGGTTTTATGCTGTTTTAATGTTTTTCCCTTGTAAATCATTTTTTCCCATTTCCCATGTAATTTTCCTTGTCTTTCTATATAAATTTCCCTTTTAAATTTGTAAAGAAAACCTAAACCCTACCCCTTTTCCCTAAAAAAGGAAAAATCAAGCCCTAACCCTACCTCTCATTATACCCATGTAAACAATGTATATAATGATGCATATGCAATGATTTTTGCAATGTTTTTTCCCTTAAATCCCTGTTTTATATATTTATTCCCATTTTCCCTTTAAAAGTGTCCCTCCCCTAACATTCCCCTCGTTCTCCTTGTCCCCTTGAAACAGCATATAAATCAGCATTTTACAAGGTAGAAACAACAGTACATTTTTGCCACTCTGCTCCTTAAACAATGTCAGAAACCGAAACCTATGAGCAGAGTGATGACCAGGCATCAGCTTCAGAGATTGAGGTACAGAGGAGGCCTCATAAGGGTGGAAAGGGCGGTCATCATAGGTGAGAGGAGCCCACCTCTTTGACAGATTTACAAGCTTGTCCTATGGCAGTCTCATGTTTCCAGTACATGTCTTGCTATGAGTTTTGCGAGAGGACCTCTCGGATTCAGTACCACAGAGAATTGGCTCGCCTATTTGTTTTACACTTGCTTGATGGACATGTCAACCTTGTCGGGGTGGACTTTACATTGACACCGAAGATGATTGCACAGGCCACAGAGATACCTAATGTCGGAGAGGTATGGAATAAGCGCAAGGTGTTGGACAGTGTTCATTTTGAGCCTTTCGTTAGACCAGCACTCATGAGACACTTGACGGGAGTGTTTCCCTTCAGATTTCTCAAGAGTGAGTATGCTCCCATGATGAGGCTCATCATGCTCTATTTTACCTGTGAGGGCAGATTTTCACAAGTATATTCGTACCATATTTGCCTATTGATGCACTTCACAAGGGTACGGATGATGAACATCCCTGTTTTCTTCTATCAGAACATTGAGAGGATGGTGTCCATGATGCAGAGGAAGAGCCTAGCACAGCAGTATAGGAGCCTTTACCATTATGGTTTGATTTAGCTTGTGGTATTACATCAGTTGGCTCAGCAGGGCATCTCATGGGAGGAGTTCATCTCTCGTGAGCTTTTCACAGCACCACCACCGCCACATCCTGAGGTTATTCACGAGGAGGGAGGACCATCACAGCAGCATGACATCCCCGTCACTAGACATGTCAGCTCCTCACCTTTGGTTACTTATCAGAGAGGCCAGAGGGCCTTATTTGCAGCAGCTCGACGAGTACTTTCTCCACAGCACGTGGAAGGGGTCTCGCCTTCTTCTTTGGCTCAACAAGTACTATCTCCACATCAGGTGGAAGGGGCCTCGCTTTCTTCAACAGCACAGGTATCAGAGAGGGGCAAGTAGCCCAGGATTGATGAGGGACCATCAGGTGTTCTAGATATAGAGCTTATTGATCTTGATGTCAGTTCTCCTAGCCGGGAGTCAAAGGAGATCTTTCAGCACCTTAGAGCTGAAAATGATGCATTGCAGAGGAGATTAGAGGGGGCACAATGGACAATCTCATATCTAGAGCAGCGCAACAAGTAGTTGGAGGATGAGCAAGCTCTTGATGAGTTGTGGAGGATTCGTGGAGATCGCATCTTGAATAGAAGAAGACCCGATGATCTATTGCCCGCTGAGTGAGAGTCCATGCTTATCCGGCTCAATGCTCACTTGGAGAAGCTATTGGCTAAGGCCAACCAAGATAAAAAATTGTTGAGAAACATAAAGAACCATTATTGGGCAAGAATGCACATGTGCAAGGCAAAGATGAAGATGTTCCAAAGGCGGTTGGCCAAGGCACAAAAAAGGAGAAAGAGGCCCGATCCCCTCCATATCTTGGCCGAGGCTTCACTGAAGGACCAAGGCACTAAATAGCCTAGCCACAACACAAATCCCAAGAAATTTTGAGCATTTTGGGTAAATTTTGGTTTTTTCAGGCAATTTACAGGTTTTCTCCATTCATGGGTCTCACCCCCCGCGCAACCCTTCATCCTGGCAACTCCATTTTGAAAAAACTCAGCATTTCCAGATTTTTCATGAGAAGTTACATATGCTCATCCATGGACAAGATATTTTATGAAGTTTTGGGCGTCCAGAAAGTCAAAAAACAAGCAAAAAATGGCTTTCTGCCACATTTTTGAGACACAGAAAGCAGTCTTGGGAGATTGCAATTTTGGAGGGGTAAATGACCACCAAATTCAGAAATTCTAGTTGGGTTGGAAGGTAGACTCACGGGCCTTTCCAACAAGCCTACTATTGCTCAATTTGGATACCCGGAAGTGCCCCAAAAGTGGTCCTAAAGGCATGCGACCCGTCAGGCAAATTTCTCCAAATTTCAGTGTACAGCTCAGAAAAACGCAGTTTGACCCTATTTGACTTTTCGGGGTGGATTATTATCCTCTTTGATGTAATTAATGTACTTTTATGACACTTTTACACTTATGTATCTCTTCTAGAAGATTCATTCATGAAATAGGTGAAAATTAAATGAATGAATTGGTTTCCTAGCTTATAGAGGCAAGTTGTTTTGACTGCCTAGTTTGTAGTGCTTAGTTTAGAAGTGGTTGAAAAAACTCCTAGGATAGTGAGCTCGACCCATGGAGGCAGGGAAAGAGGTTAGGTGATCTATATTATGTACTTTCTTGCTCATTTTCATGGTTGGATTCTTGAGGGGGAGAAACTATCATTGTATTATTCACTATATCTCTGCAATTTTTGGCTAAGGAAGACCAGGGTTTTGCAGTCCTTTTTGGGATTCTTGTGGTTACATGTATTTATGGTGTGTTTCTCTATGTACTTGTAAGTTTTTTATGTGAATCATTTCCTTTCTTTTCCTTCTGCACATTAAGAAAACGAAGTGTTAAAGTAAGAATTCATGACTGTCATGCTCTGCTTTTAAGTTTGTTTAATTTCAATGTTTTCTACTGTTTAAGGAGAATTCAAAGTTATTGTTTTCTCTCCTTAGCTCCTCACCTGTCATTCCTGACCATCCACCTCAATCAAAGGCATCAATACTATCTCCTACCTCGCCCCAAAGAACCCCCTGCAGAAACTGTGTCCAATCCCCGCACCCAAAATTTCCATCCCCTCAATTTGCCACCGAAAACCCTAAAAACCCCAAATCAACCTTTTTGATCAGTTTACTAGCCTAAAATTAGTGTTACCCTATTGGTCATCTCACCCATTGAAAATCTTTACCGAGATAGACCGGAGAGAGCCCTCTCCCGCCCCGTAGGGCTAGCTACGAGGCGAAGTGGTTTGATGTTGCCTTGAGGTTTACCTTTCTCAGCCTGAGGTGAAATTTCAAGCGCTAACATACTGGCGACCATACTGGGGAGAACAAACTAATCGTTTGCTCATTGACGTGTTATTTCATAAGTCTTAGACGGAGCCTGAAGATACGCCAGGTAGCCTTCGAAAACGCTCTTGTTTTACATCAGCGTTAGTAGATAAACGCTACTTCAGTCAATCTCCGTGAGCTTGTGAACATAGCGCTTCATTGGCACTTTATCCCAGTATAATTGTTAACTCTGAGCCGTGGATGATAGGTTGAGAGTTTTCACAGGCTGAATGGTTTTTCTTTCCTAGTCTTTTTGAGAAAAACAAGCTGGCTACAGATCCTAGACCCATTTTCAAATCTCATTCATCTCCAGCTATTATCAAGTATTTTGAAGATCTAGACTTTGACGAAAGCTTTGAGTTGTCCCTGTTTAAAGCCAAGTCTGAAAGTGCACTCGATTCTCTAGTCCTTGACCCTGATTTTGCAGCTATCATTGACTTTGAGAGACACAACAAGTTGGTCGAAAATTTCATTTTGAGACATCTCCAGACACATATTCAAGCTACTACCCTTGCTGATTTTGTTGAGAATATCTCTGATCATATTGGATCCACTATCACGGCTCACGAAGAATCTTATCATCCTTATGTTTCAGTTTCGCCTATAATCACCTATCCCGAATCCACAGTCGGTTCTCCTTCTACATCCCATACCCCTCCTACTCCTCCTACCCCTCCGACTCCCCCAACTCCACAAACTATAGCTCCTCTTATTATAATCCCTGCTATCACAGCTCCTCCTCATACTCATCCTACTCCCCCTCCTAAAGCAATGGCTACCCGGTTTTCCCCACTTGCTCTTCCCCAAAATCTTCATGATATGCCAGCCGATTATCAAAGTAAAATCCCCATGTTTGATGGTACTCCACAAAGTATTTCTGCTCAGCAACATATTGACAAAATGACAATTTTATTCGATCTATATGAGATAGATGAAGAAGATGTTACTATGCGGTTGTTCGTCCAAACATTTGGAGGGGAGGTTAGAAAGTGGTTCAAAGGGTTGACAGCCGGAAGCATTGCCACCTTGGAAGCACTTCAGAATTAGTTTTTAGATCGATGGGAAATCAGAAAGGATCCGCTTCAGATTAATGCCGAATACAACAACCTCAAGAGTAATCCGGGTGAGTCCATCCAAGATTACATAATCAGATTCAATACAGTTTATAATGCTATTCCCGATGATTTGAGGCCATCTAGAAAATCAGCACTTCTTAAGTTCCCGGATGGCTTTGATCCGGAGATGGCCTACTCATTGAGAGACAGAGATCCACCTACCTTGGAGGATATGCAGAAAATTGCTGTTAGTGTTGAAGCGAATTTGAATGATAAAAGAGCAAGGATGAAGGCCGAAAAGCGAGTCACAATGAAAGAGGAAACATCCACATCAGATCAGCTTCTTCGTGAAGTTGAAAAGCTTAAGAGGGCATTTGAAAATGTTCGTATTGATAAGCCGGAGCCTCAGATTCGTAATCCTAATTTCCGAGGTGCACAGTAGCAACAATATAGAATTAAGCAGCGTGAAACAAAGGCACAAGAGGCAGCAGTTCAGCAGCAAATGAAACCTCCTTTTCAGCAGAATTTTGTTAGCCAAGAATCAGAGAATGAAGGTGATAATGTTGGAGAGGAAAATCACTTCTTCACTCCTGATGATCTGCCCACTTTTATTACAGAAGAGGAAGAGTTGGTGAGTAATTCCATCATTCCCCAAGATGAGCATTATATTTTGTCAAACGATGCAGCACTTCAAGAAGAATCCGAAGAGTATCAAAGAGGGTATTTGCATGCTTTATCAGCGCAGCAAGGTCAGCAAAGGCAATTGAGAAACCGAGTGATTCCCATAAATCCCATCCAGAAGAGAACAAAAGCTTCGGCAAAGAATGGTTCTGCTGTCCCGCAGAAAAAAGGGAAAGAAATAAGCGATCCTCCAGTAGGCCAATCATTATCAGCAGGAAAAATAGACCAGCCATCAAATGCACCAAGAGATAGAGGTGAAAAAAGAGATAATCCGGCCAAAGAAGGTGAGAAGATTTCAGCTTTCAGTTTGGAGAATGAGATTGCAAAGTTGAAGGTGTCTATTCCCTTGACGGAAATCATGAAGAACAACACTTACCGAGGCCAAATCTCCAAGATGCTGAATTTCGATCCAATGCTAGACACGGTGAATGTAGAAGATGATCAGCCTGAGCTGATCTTTGGGCCCGCTTTAAATGGTGAGTCTCCCGAGAGTGATGTTCCTCCATTCTATATCAGTTTGCGATTACATGAGTATGTGCTACATAATTCCATGTTTGATTCGGGAGCTTCACATAATTTGATGCCCAAAGCGATTATGGAGAAGCTGGGACTTGACATCACAAGGAAGTATCATGATTTGTATTCGTTTGATTCCAGCCGGGTGAAATGTATTGGTTTGATCAAGGACTTGGTGGTGAGTCTAGATCAAATCCCAGTAAAGAATGTTTTGATGGACGTGGTGGTGGCGGATATTCCTCTGCGATTTGGCATGTTTCTTTCGAGTTCATGGGGAGCCAAGCTCAAAGGTACACTTCAGCTCGATTTTTCCTATGCTACAATTCCAGTTTTTGGTCAGATGAGGAAATTGTATCGGGAACAAAAGATGAAATACATGATCACTAGTAAGGAAAAGCCCGTCAATCATCCTGTAAATTATGTACAAACATATTTAGAATCTTTTGTTTTGTTTGCGGATAATTTCAATGAGATAGATAGTCAGTTAGTTCAAGTAGAAAATATACCAGCTATTACAGAGAATTTTAGAGAAGTTTTGAGAAAGGAAAGTCAAGAAAGGTCTGCTGTCATAAAGCCAACAACTGAAATAAATGGGCAGCAAACAGAGAATGCATCGGCATCACATTTTCAGCACTTAGAAGACGATGAGGATGGTCTTTGGACCATGGATTTTGATGGTGCGGTTGGCAGCGATGGTGCTGGTATAGGTGTGTGGATTCGAAGCCCATTTTCAGTCCAAAACCAAGTTCCAAGTAAGGTAAGGGTATGTTCATATAAATTGGCATTTGATTGTTCAAATAATGAGGCGGAATACGAGGCTCTTATTGCTGGTCTGAAAATCCTTCAGAAGTTGAAGGCAAAGAAGATAGTGGTATATGGCGACTCCGAGTTGGTTATCAAGCAAGTGAAAGGTGAATTTCAGGCCAAACATCCTCGTATGCGAGCATATCGGAACGCTGTCCTAGATATCTTAAAACTGTTTTCAGAACATACTTTGACATGTGTGCCCCGGATTCAAAATGGTGTTGCGGATGCATTGGCTAAGGCAACGAGTAATCTGAAAATACCCATGAATTCCAGCAATAAGTTTGAGATATATGTGAAGCATCGTCCTACAGTTCCAGATAATCAAAGGTGTTGGCAAGTTTTCCAAGATGACGAAGAAATCAAAGATTTTCTGCAAATTGAGGGTAAATTTGAAGACATCTCAATAGACACGGAAGCTGAAGGAGTAAATCAGATGGATGTGTTGCAGCTTAAAGACAATTACATTCCTAAAGGATTAATTCGTTTGGAAGAATTGTTCGATCAAGATGATGTGGCCCGCAAGCCAACTTTGAGGCCAACAGAAGAAGGTGTCGAAGAAGTGAATCTCGGGACAGCTGAGAATCCAAAGATGGTGAAGCTATCAAAAGCATTGTCGCCCAAGGTAAAGAAATAATATATCAGATTGTTGTCTTCGTTTTCTAATGTTTTTGCATGGGACTATTCAGATTTGAAAACGTATGACACAAGTATCATTCAGCATACCATTCCCATAAAGCCAAATCAAAAGCCTTTCCGACAAAAGTTGAGAAGAATTAATCCCAAATTGCTGCCATTGATCGAGAAGGAATTCAACAGGTTATATAAGTCTGGAATCATAGTGCCAATCCGATTTTCTAATTGGATTTCCAACTTGGTGCCCGTGAGAAAGAAGACCGGTGAGATTCGCTTGTGTATAGACTTCAGAAATCTGAACAAGGTGTCACTAAAGGACAATTATCCGCTGCCCAAAATGGATCATATATTGCAGCGGGTAGTGGGGGCATCAAGGATGTCATTACTTGATGGTTATTCCGGGTATAATCAGATTTTGGTACATGAAGATGACCATGACAAGACAACATTTACTACTCCATGGGGTACATTTCATTATGCCAAGATGCCGTTTGGATTGAAGAACGCTAGCGCCACATTTCAACGGGCAATGGACATGGCTTTTGCTAATGATAAGGATGTCTTTTTGGTCGTTTATCTTGATGATCTGACCGTGTTTTCTAAATCTGATGAAGAGCATTTGTTTCATTTGACTAAGGTGTTTCAAAAGTGCAGAAAGTATGGTATCTCATTGAATCCGAAGAAGAGCCTTTTTGCTATGAGTGAAGGCAAGCTGCTGGGCCATATTATTTCTAAAGATGGCATTCATATCGATCCTGCATGGGTGGAAGCAATTCAGCAATTAGAGCAGCCCCGAAGCAAGAAGGAGATTCAGTCCTTCAATGGCAAATTGAATTTTCTGCGTCGCTTTATTCCCAATCTTGCCGAACATCTTAGAGAGATAACCAACATGCTCAAAAAGGACAGCGAGCTCAAATGGACCAAAGAGGCGGTAAAGTCTTTTAACTTGGTAAAGTTAATTTTATCTTCAGCCCCAAATTTGATCAGTCCAGATTATACACAAGATTTTATTTTGTTTTCATTTGCTTCTGAGCATACGTTGGCAGCCGTGTTGATGCAAAAGAGAGATGGAGTCGAGAGGCCCATAGCTTTTTTCAGCCGCATCATAAGGGACGGAGCACTGAATTATAATATCATTAAGAAGCAAGCATTGGCACTGATAAAAGCTTTGAAAGATTTCCAGTTATACATACTAAATTCTCATATTTTGGCATATGTTCCCAATGCAGCTGTTAAGGATGTTTTAGTACAAATGGAACCAGAAGGAAGAAGGGGTAAGTGGATTGCTGCACTATTAGAGTATGATGTGGAAATTAAGCCTACCAAGTTGATTAAAGGTCAGGGACTTGCTAAGTTGATGGCTGAAACAAATCTTCATGTCTTAGACATCAATTTGATTGTTGCCTTATCCGATGAAGACGAAGGGGATTCAGCTCTACAGGTATCAGATATCTTTGTTTCTTCTCCTTGGTATGCTGATATTGTATATGTGCTTCAAAATGTGTCTTCACCCCCCGGGATGCCTAGAAACAAAGCTAGAACATTGAAGTTAAAGGCTGCCAAATTTTGTATCATTAAATCTGCACTTTATTGGAAAGACCCCGGTGGCATATTGCTGAATTGTTTAGTCGAAGATGAAGCTAAGACAACAGTAGAGGATTTTCATAAAGGTGACTGTGGGGGTCACTTGTTTTGGAAGACCACGGCCAATAAGATCTTAAGAGCTGGTTTCTATTGGCCTTCTTTATTTTCTGATGTATATAAAGCAGTTAAGAGTTGTCATGAATGTCAAATTTTTCAAGGAAAGCAGAAATTACAGCCGTTGCCTCTCAAGCCCATTGAAATCAGCGCACCATTTCAGCAATGGGGCTTGGATTTTATTGGCGAAATCCACCCAGCATCTTCCGGGCAGCATCGATGGATCTTGACCGCCACAGATTACTTCACGAAGTGGATTGAATCCATTCCCACTCGGCAGGCCATGGACTCGGTAATTATTTCTTTTCTTGAGAATAACATATTGTCACGTTTCGGCTGTCCACATAAGTTGATTACAGATAATGCAGCAGCCTTTAAGTCGAAGAAAATGGTTGATTTTTGCTACAAATATAACATCAGCTTGGGGCATTCGACTGCCTACCATCCGCAAGGAAATGGGCTGGCCAAATCTTCGAACAAATCCCTAGCGAACATCATAAAGAAATTGCTGGAAATCAATAAGAAGAGCTGGCACAAAAAGTTAGTAAATGCATTATGGGCTGATCGGGTAAGTCAAAAGAAGTCAATTGGTATGTCACCCTTTGAACTGGTTTACGGGATAGATGCAATGTTTCCTACTTCTCTTAGTATTCCGGTAGCAAAGTTGCTTCAAGAAGCTGGTGGCGAGGAGGATCCTATGCAACGGCGGATTAGTCAAATGATTCATTTACAGCAGACACGAGAGGAGGTTCTTTAAAATTCCCTTAAGTTGCAGGAGCGCATAAAGAAAATCTATGACAAAAAGGCCAAACCAGATGATTTTTAGATAGATGATGTTGTTTTGAGATGGGATGCCCGAAATGAAGACAAAGGGAAACATGGAAAATTCGACAACTTGTGGAAAGGTCCCTATAAAATTGCAGCATACCGTGGTCCAAATGCTTTTCTTCTCAAAGAAATGAACGGTGATGATTGTCTCGGTGGGTCGGTAAATGGCCGGCTGATTAAAAGGTATCATGCTTGAGCATCTTCTGCTCTAATCTCTCTCATTTTAATTACAATTTTACTTTCATTCTGCAACAAGTGTGAACTGATCTTCCATCTTTAGTCTGGGGCCCGTGGTGAAGGCTATATTTCTGAAGATGGTGATTAGTTGGTGTGAGTTTTTCAGGTTGTTTTGGTCAGTCTTTTTTCTGCATAAAGTGAGTTGGTTTGTGTCAAAGTTAGTTCAAATTTTAGTCAATTGTCAAAGTCAATAAAGTTGTCCAACTTTGGGTCACATGTGTAAATATTGACTCCATTGCCCAATGATGAAAAAGCACTGGTCTGCTCTCCCAGAGGTCTAAGGTTCTTGGTACCTCCAAGGAGCTACCATCCCCATTGGAGCCAATGTTAGAGTCGGTCTTGTAGCCCTCCATCAGCGATCAAAGCTCTTTGCATTTGCATAAGTATGTGTCTCATCAGTGTCAATTTTTGCATCCCATTAGGCATGCCATAACCCTGATGGAGGAGCTGGTGTCTTTGTCCCCCTCTTGGCATTGCTGGATCAAGTCATTTCAGTCCTTAGTCACTTTCAAGCTTGTCTTGTCTTGGCTTGAGGTCAAATTCCTAGGTCTAGGGTTTTGGTCAAGTTTGTTTACAAGGTCATGTCTCTGAAGGTCAATAAGTGCTCAGCAAGCCAGAGGGATGATTTTAAAGGTGTTTCTTCGCAAATTTCTATCTTGTACAGTTAATTTTCACCTTGGATTTAAAAACCCTGTTTTTAAAGCCAAGGTCATTTTTCAAATTTTTGTAAAAAGTGATGAAATTTCAAAAAGCTTCCAAGGACAGCATGTAACCCTGGCTCCCTTGCAAAGATCCCTCAGATGATATCCCTGCAAAAAGTATCGAGCAAAAGCATTAAATGAGTCAATTTCAGGACAAAGGAAACCAAAATGGTCAATTTTATAAAGTGTCAAAGAAAAACATTATAAAGTGGGTTTGGGCATGAAATTATTTCAAATCAAAGTTATAAAAGCCCAATCTCCCTCCATTTACCCTCATTGTGCATCTAACTCACTTGCAAGAGAGATTGGACGAGGGTTTGAGAGAAATTGTGAGCAGACCAGGCGCGCGACCCGTCAGACCAGGTGCGCGACCCGTCAGAGGTGCGCGACCCGTCAAGCGCCTTCCAGCAGTGTAATTTTCTAACGGGCGCGACCCGTCAGTGGCGCGCGACCCATTGGGTGAGGCGCGCGACCCGTCAGCGCCCTCCTAACCAAATCACCTGCAAATTCATCCAAGGAGCCAACAAAATTGCTAAATTGCCTAAGGTAGGCCCTCCAACTTACAAATTGCTGCTTGTTATGGTTAAAGACATCATGAATACATGTTTTAAAGATCTCATAGTGCAAGAGAAAAAGCTATATATGGCTGTGGTTTAAAATTGTAAAATATGCCTAGGGTTTTATGCTGTTTTAAGGTTTTTCCCTTTTAAATCATTTTTTCCCATTTCCCATGTCATTTTCCTTGTCTTTCTATATAAATTTCCCTTTTAAATTTGTAAAGAAAACCTAAACCCTACCCCTTTTCCCTAAAAAATGAAAAATCAAGCCCTAACCCTACCTCTCATTATACCCATGTAAACAATGTATATAATGATGCATATGCAATGATTTTTGCAATGTTTTTTCCCTTAAATCCCTGTTTTATATATTTATTCCCATTTTCCCTTTAAAAGTGTCCCTCCCCTAACATTCCCCTCGTGCTCCTTGTCCCCTTGAAACAGCATATAAATCAACATTTTACAAGGTAGAAACAACAGTACATTTTGGCCACTCTGCTCTTTAAACAATGTCAGAAACCGAAACCTATGAGCAGAGTGATGACCAGGCATCAGCTTCAGAGATTGAGGTACAGAGGAGGCCTCATAAGGGTGGAAAGGGCGGTCATCATAGGCGAGAGGAGCCCACCTCTTTGACAGATTTACAAGCTTATCCTATGGCAGTCTCATGTTTCCAGTACATGTCTTGCTATGAGTTTTGCGAGAGGATCTCTCGGATTCAGCACCACAGAGAGTTGGCTCGCCTATTTGTTTTACACTTGCATGATGAACATGTCAACCTTGCCGGGGTGGACTTTACATTGACACCCGAGATGATTGCACAGGCCACAGGGATACCTAATGTCAGAGAGGTATGGAATAAGCGCAAGGTGTTGGACAGTGTTCATTTTGAGCCTTTCGTTAGACCAGCACTCATGAGACACTTGACGGGAGTGTTTCCCTTCAGATTTCTCAGGAGTGAGTATGCTCCCATGATGAGGCTCATCATGCTCTATTTTACCTGTGAGGGCAGATTTTCACAAGTATATTCGTACCATATTCGCCTATTGATGCACTTCACACGGGTAAGGATGATGAACATCCCTGTTTTCTTCTATCAGAACATTGAGAGGATGGTGTCCATGATGCAGAGGAAGAGCCCGGCACAGCAGTATAGGAGCCTTTACCATTATGGTTTGATTCAGCTTGTGGTATTACATCAGTTGGCTCAGCAGTGCATCTCATGGGAGGAGTTCATCTCTCGTGAGCTTTTCACGGCACCACCACTGCCACATCCTGAGGTTATTCACGAGGAGGGAGGACCATCACAGCAGCATGACATCCCCGTCACTAGACATGTCAACTCCTCACCTTTGGTTACTTATCAGAGAGGCCAGAGGGCCTTGTTTGCAGCAGCTCGGCGAGTACTTTCTCCACAACACGTGGAAGGGGTCTCGCCTTCTTCATCGGCTCAGCGAGTGTTATCTCCACATCAGGTGGAAGGGGCCTCGCTTTCTTCAGCAGCACAGGTATCAGAGAGGGGCAAGCAGCCCAGGATTGATGAGGGACCATCAGGTGTTCCAGATATAGAGCTTATTGATCTTGATGTCAGTTCTCCTAGCCGGGAGTCAAAGGAGATCATTCAACACCTTAGAGCTGAAAATGATGCGTTGCAGAGGAGATTAGAGGGGGCACAATGGACAATCTCATATCTAGAGCAGCGCAACAAGCAGTTGGAGGATGAGCAATCTCTTGATGAGTTGTGGAGGATTCGTGGAGATCGCATCTTGAATAGAAGAAGACCCGGTGATCTATTGCCCGCTGAGCGAGAGTCCATGCTTATCCGACTCAATGCTCACTTGGAGAAGCTGTTGGCTAAGGCCAACTAAGATAAAAAAATTGTTGAGAAACATGAAGAACCATTATTGTGCGAGAATGCATGTGTGCAAGGCAAAGATGAAGATGTTCCAAAGGTGGTTGGCCAAGGCACAAAAAAGGAGAAAGAGGCCCGATCCCCTCCATATCTTGGCCGAGGCTTCACTGAAGGACCAAGGCACTAAATAGCCTAGCCACAGCACAAATCCCAAGAAATTTTGAGCATTTTGGGTAAATTTTGGTTTTTTCAGGCAATTTACAGGTTTTCTCCATTAACGGGTCTCACCCCCCGTGCGACCCTTCATCCTGGCAACTCCATTTTGCAGAAACTTAGCATTTCCAGATTTGTCATGAGAAGTTACATATGCTCATCCATGGCCAAGAGATTTTATGAAGTTTTGGGCCTCCAGAAAGTCAAAAAACAAGCAAAAAATGACTTTCTGCCACATTTTTGAGACACAGAAAGTGTAGGTTTTAACCCTGTACAGATATTACCTGCATACGAATTCTTAAACAAAGAAAATAAACAATGCGAGAGCATAACCCATAAAACACATATGCACAGAGATTTTTCCCTGGATCCCAAAACCGGGACTACCAGCTTGATTTTTCATTATGTTCCTTTCAATGTTACAATACATATTTATACATGCCGAAGCATCCAATACCATGGACCGAAAAACCATCGCGTCCAATACTATGTGCGAAAATCATGCACAAAACCATAGGTAGGTTCGCCCAACCTAATATAGGGTCGTTTTATCACGATATCGCAATGTCGCAGATCACAGAATTTTCATGTTTGCCAAATTTCGTTAGCCCATTTCCCGCGATATGCGATCTTGCGATCGGTGTTATCACAAATTGGTAAATCTTGAAGTTTTTCCTTATTAGTTTTACTTATTGCGATGCGATGGTTGTTTTTAGTACCAGAATCTCACACATGCCAGGATTATACCTAAATGGTGGTGTTCTACTATCATTTTACGATGCGGCTTTTAAAGATTTTTCCCTTATCATAAACTTAGGTTTTAAAGTATTCAAAAGATTTTCCTAAGCTCACGATGGTAACTTTATTTTGCGGAAAGGAAATTTAAGCCCTACTCTTGCTTTTCCTAAATTTTAACTAAGGGTCCCCATTCATTTAGTATTTTGGATAACACTTAAATGAAAAAGGGGGGGTTGTTGCTGGTCACAACACTTCCTCAGCTCATATCTCTAAAAATATAGTGAACCAAAATCTGGAATTCAGTCATGAGGTTCATCAAGATTTCGACTCAAATGGTTTTTAATGTTATCTTTTGAAATTTCACAAAAAAAAATGTTATAGCAGAAATTCCACGATGACTTGTTTGAAGCCATAAAATCCCTACTGGAGGAGGATATGAGTGTCACTATTTATATGAAAGTCTTGAGTTGAGAGGGTCCTAAACAAGTGAATGTAGGAGGGATTTTAGGAAAAAAATGAAAATATTTACTCTTTTCAATGACCACAACTAATTATGAGTGTCATGCCACAACCCCATAGGGGTTTTAGCCCACTAACTGGGGTTACTAACTTTAAACACGAATATATCCTAAACTGTGAAGAATTACGTGGTGTTCCATATATCAGTGGAAACATATCGATGAATAAAATCAATGTAGAAGATCCTTGACTCAGAATAGAGTAATTTTTCAAGTCAATGACAACCACTGATCAATAATCCCCCCCTTTGGCATTGATGGCAACAAAAGTACTCCCCCCTTTGATCATGACACCTCTTCCTACTTCCTTGTCTCCCCCTTTGTCATTAATGGTAAAGGGTAACTCCCCGTGACAAAAAACCATCTTGCGGACATGTACACACCTCCACTCCCCCTTTCTACTCGAGTAGATAAGAGAAAGAGTTTAATGAAAACTTGGGAGAATCCCAAGATTTTGGTGAAGATACTCAAATGCTTCACAAGGTAATGGTTTCATAAATACGTCAACAATTTGTTCCTTTATGCCAACATATTCAAGCTTGATATTCTTTTTGGTGACCTTCTCTTTAACAAAATGATATTTAATCAGAATGTGCTTTGTTTTTGAATGCATCACATGATTCTTGGAGATACTGATGGTGTTGGTGTTGTCACAAAATATGGGAATAGGCTCATCAAATTTGACTTGAATATCTTGTAAAGTTTGCTTCATCCAGAGAACTTGTGTACCACAAGTTGTTGTTGCGATATATTCTAATTCTGCTGTGGATAACATGATTGAAGACTACTTTTTACTTAACCATGAGACAAGGCAACCACCTAGGTAGAATGCTGCTCCACTGGTACTCTTACGATCATCAACACTTCTTGCTCAATCTGCATCTGTATAATATTGGATGACTAGATCATTTTGTTTGGGATACCAAAGACCATATTTTGTTGTTCCCTTAAGATATCGAATAATTATTTTGACGGCAATGGTATGAGATTCTTTTGGTGCTACATTGAATCGTGCTACTTGTCCAACTGCTTGCATCACATATGGCAGGGAGGCTGTGACATATAGGAGACTACCAATCATGGATCTATACAACCTTTGGTCTACATCCTTTGATGTGTCTTCTAATCTTAACTAGCAACCTGTTACCATGGGGGTAAGGACTATCTTGCTATCTTCCATATGGAATTTCTTGAGAATTTATCTGATGTACTTGGTTTGATATATGAATATTCCTTTTGTCCTGCTGAGAAATTTGAAGCCTACATCATCTCTCAAATGATCAAATCTGTTGATATTTTGTTGAGTTCCAGAATATCCATTTTTAAGAAATCTCTTGCAATTATATTCATTCCAAGCATACATGAGACATTTTGCACCTCTATGTCCAAATATTTCACATGAATAACAATCACCATAAAGGATAGGTTGATACTTGGGAGGAAATATTTTTTGAGGAATTTTCTTCCAAGGTTCTTCCTATGAGTCTTGATCTCTTGATCTAGTTGGGAGATCTACCTACTTGGTAGTTTTTTCATATCCATCTTCTTTAGTCGTCATAGAAGGACTTGAATCCTTTTTGAATTTTCCTTTGTAACCAAGACCAGTCTTGTCACTGCACGATCACTGGTTGCTGATGAGTTCATCCAAAGTCTTTGAGTTTTTGTCATATTTTTGAAGAGTTTTTCCATTCAATGCTTCTCTTTCCTTGTTGCTTTCCTTTAATTCTTTCCTGAGAGATTCTTCAATTCGTTTATATTCTTCAACCTTGATTTTAATATTTAGGACCTACTCCCTTTCTGTCTTTAATTCATCTTCAAGAGTGTTGATGTTCTTCTTATTGGCCTTGAGCTCTTTGATAACCCTCATCACTTCATTCTAAAATTTAACCTCAGCCATTTATTCTTCTTCGTCTCCATCTTTGTCAGGTGCCTCTTGCTAACTGTGCTTGGCCATAAACAATATTCTTCCATTGAATTCTTCTTAGTTATCATTGTCTTCTTCAGATGAGGAGCTATCTTCTTTGGAGAAGAAACTTTTATTAAATCATTTCTTCTTGTCTTGCTTGTTGAACTTCCTAGGAATTTCCTTTCCTTTCGTAACAACCTCACCTTTGTGAGGACATTTAGCTGCAATATGCCCAACCTCACCACAAACTGAAAATATTAATGGAAGTTTACCTTTGAATTTTCCCATACCAGTTCTCATTTTCCACGTGAAGTAGGCAAACTATTTATCTGAAAATTCTTCTTCATATTCTTCCTTTTCCTCATCCTAACAATCACAAGTTTTTGCTTTCAGATTCTGCTTGTCCTTACAATTCTTCTTGGATGCGGAAAATGCTTTTTCTAAGCAAGATGTGCCATCCTCTTCTTCAGTCCTCATTTCATATGCTGTAAGAATTACTTGAAATTCATCTATGCTGAGATTGGTCAGATTTGATCTATCATCCAATACAAATACCTTGGGGTTAAATCTTGCTGGAAAGGTTCTAAGGATCTTTCGAATAACAATTTTTGTTTCAACAGCTTCTCCTGAACCTTCCAATGTATTTATTGTTTCATCAACACTCTGAAAGTATGCAGCATTATCTTCATCTTCCCTCATTTTGAGTTGCTAAACTTTTTCCCTGAAAATTTGAAGCTTTTCTTCTTTCACCTTAGAGTCACCTATATAGGTTTTCAAGCTTTCCCCATACCTCTTTGGTAGTTTTGCAACTCAATACCGGAAGATAAACATATTTGATAAGCTGACTGATAATAAAATCTTTATCCTTTGCATCATATACCATATTTTTTTGTTACCTTGTTCATCCTGGGTCGGTGTGAAGCCTTTCTCAATGATTTCCCATACTTCATATCCTTGTGTGAGTAAATGACCTTGCATTCTTCCACTCCAAAGTGCACAATTATTTTCATTGAACAAAGGAACTCTATTCTTAGTATACTCCATGATCTCCTTCGAGTCGTTAGACTACTATTTAAGGAACCAGGCTCTGATACCAATTGTTGGAAATACTGAGAGGGGGTGAATCAATATTCCTTAGCAATTAAAACTTTTAAATCTTTTCAGAGCATTAGTTTTCTCCAATTATTATTAATGTTTATGTGGTAATAACAATAAATAAAACAACATAGTAGACAGAAGAATTTTAGGTGTAAAAACCCCTCCAGGTCAAAAACCACTAAATTCTTTTCTAATGAATTCTTTAATCATCAGCACCAAATGAAATGAAAGCAACAACTTCCTAGAATTCTACAAAAGCATTATTCTCTAGCTTCAACTGGAAGGATGCGTCAATGCCCTAGTTTCTTTAGTAGTCAACTGAATGGATGCCCCAACATCCTAGACCAACCTACAACCTTGAAGTGTTCATAGGCTCCAACATGTAGGTGACTTCATGCACCTACCTAGCACCTCCCCGCCACCCTATAATAAATGAAATGAGACAAGAGTGGTGATTCCCATACTAGGGACAATTATCCATGATACAATATGATTTACAATGATTTAGACCAAACAACCAATCACACTATGACCTGCAACCCAACCATGACATCATGCCAACAAAGACTCCTATACCTCCAAATATTGCCTTTTCCACTCTAGGCAGATTGACTCTTTTACAATAATGACTCTTTCAATGATGACACTTTTACAAATGACTCTTTTACAACTTTACAATGATAACTCTTGGCCTTGAAACTTGTTCACAATATACGCATGGATGTCATGCCTTCAAATGATGTCCCACTACAATGCTTCCTTTGAGATACTTCTTCTCTTGAATTCTTGCTTTAATTTGTACTTGAATCTTCTTCTACCTACATGCAAAATTCTCCCGACGTAACCAATCCAAAAAAAAAACAAAATACCCTTCAACTTACCTTTGCCTACAAAACACATGTAAGTGCATAATAATGAATAAGTACAAATTAAAATCATGATGCATACCTAAAGTGTTCTTTTCACTTTTGTTGTTGAGTTGTTGCAGCGATAGACAAATACTCCCACTCTTGATATAGGCCTAGAATCTATGCAAGACTATATCCAAAACTAACTTAAAGATATATACAATAAAAGCAAATGACAAGCCCTAGACTTGTGATGGACCAAGTTCTAAGTACAAGAACATAGACCATTCTATCAACTATGACAAGACACGTAACATGAAATTACAACATCATAAAGATTTAGCAGACTTGGCGTAGCATCAAGAATATGTAACATCAAATGTGTAGTATGAAGAATAGGAAATCTAAAAGACTATTTGTGATATATAAATACATAGAGGTATAATCGAGACACTATATCTAGTTATGTTGTCCTACATGTTAGAGTCGGTCTTGTAGCCCTCCATCAGCGATCAAAGCTCTTTGCATTTGCATAAGTAGGTGTCTCATCAGTGTCAATTTTTGCATCCCATTAGGCATGCCATAACCCTGATGGAGGAGCTGGTGTCTTTGTCCCCCTCTTGGCATTGCTGGATCAAGTCATTTCAGTCCTTAGTCACTTTCAAGCTTGTCTTGTCTTGGCTTGAGGTCAAATTCCTAGGTCTAGGGTTTTGGTCAAGTTTGTTTACAAGGTCATGTCTCTGAAGGTCAATAAGTGCTCAGCAAGCCAGAGGGATGATTTTAAAGGTGTTTTTTCGCAAATTTCTATCTTGTACAATTAATTTTCACCTTGGATTTAAAAACCCTGTTTTTAAAGCCAAGGTCATTTTTCAAATTTTTGTCAAACGTGATGAAATTTCAAAAAGCTTCCAAGGACAGCATGTAACCCTGGCTCCCTTGCCAAGATCCCTCAGATGATATCCCTGCAAAAAGTATCGAGCAAAAGCATTAAATGAGTCAATTTCAGGACAAAGGAAACCAAAATGGTCAATTTTATAAAGTGTCAAAGAAAAACATTATAAAGTGGGTTTGGGCATGAAATTATTTCAAATCAAAGTTATAAAAGCCCAATCTCCCTCCATTTACCCTCATTGTGCATCTAACTCACTTGCAAGAGAGATTGGGCGAGGGTTTGAGCGAAATTGTGAGCAGACCAAGCGCGCGACCGTCAGACCAGTGACCCGTCAAGCGCCTTCCAGCAGTGTAATTTTCTAACGGGCGTGACCCGTCAGTGGCGCGCGACCCGTTGGGTGAGGCGCGCAACCCGTCAGCGCCCTCCTTACCAAATCACCTGCAAATTCATCCAAGGAGCCAACAAAATTGCTAAATTGCCTAAGGTAGGCCCTCCAACTTACAAATTGCTGCTTGTTATGGTTAAAGACATCATGAATACATGTTTTAAAGATCTCATTGTGCAAGAGAAAAGGCTCTATATGGCTGTGGTTTAAAATTGTAAAATATGCCTAGGGTTTTATGCTGTTTTAAGGTTTTTCCCTTGTAAATCATTTTTTCCCATTTCCCATGTCATTTTCCTTGTCTTTCTATATAAATTTCCCTTTTAAATTTGTAAAGAAAACCTAAACCCTACCCCTTTTCCCTAAAAAATGAAAAATCAAGCCCTAACCCTACCTCTCATTATACCCATGTAAACAATGTATATAATGATGCATATGCAATGATTTTTGCAATGTTTTTTCCCTTAAATCCCTGTTTTATATATTTATTCCCATTTTCCCTTTAAAAGTGTCCCTCCCCTAACATTCCCCTCGTGCTCCTTGTCCCCTTGAAACAGCATATAAATCAGCATTTTACAAGGTAGAAACAACAGTACATTTTGGCCACTCTGCTCCTTAAACAATGTCAGAAACCGAAACCTATGAGCAGAGTGATGACCAGGCATCAGCTTCAGAGATTGAGGTACAGAGGAGGCCTCATAAGGGTGGAAAGGGCGGTCATCATAGGCGAGAGGAGCCCACCTCTTTGACAGATTTACAAGCTTGTCCTATGGCAGTCTCATGTTTCCAGTACATGTCTTGCTATGAGTTTTGCGAGAGGACCTCTCGGATTCAGCACCACAGAGAGTTGGCTCGCCTATTTGTTTTACACTTGCATGATGGACATGTCAACCTTGTCGGGGTGGACTTTACATTGACACCCGAGATGATTGCACAGGCCACAGGGATACCTAATGTCGGAGAGGTATGGAATAAGCGCAAGGTGTTGGACAGTGTTCATTTTGAGCCTTTCGTTAGACCAGCACTCATGAGACACTTGACAGGAGTGTTTCCCTTCAGATTTCTCAAGAGTGAGTATGCTCCCATGATGAGGCTCATCATGCTCTATTTTACCTGTGAGGGCAGATTTTCACAAGTATATTCGTACCATATTCGCCTATTGATGCACTTCACACGGGTACGGATGATGAACATCCCTGTTTTCTTCTATCAGAACATTGAGAGGATGGTGTCCATGATGCAGAGGAAGAGCCTAGCACAGCAGTATAGGAGCCTTTACCATTATGGTTTGATTTAGCTTGTGGTATTACATCAGTTGGCTCAGCAGGGCATCTCATGGGAGGAGTTCATCTCTCGTGAGCTTTTCACAGCACCACCACCGCCACATCCTGAGGTTATTCACGAGGAGGGAGGACCATCACAGCAGCATGACATCCCCGTCACTAGACATGTCAGCTCCTCACCTTTGGTTACTTATCAGAGAGGCCAGAGGGCCTTATTTGCAGCAGCTCGACGAGTACTTTCTCCACAGCACGTGGAAGGGGTCTCGCCTTCTTCATCGGCTCAACAAGTACTATCTCCACATCAGGTGGAAGGGGCCTCGCTTTCTTCAGCAGCACAGGTATCAGAGAGGGGCAAGCAGCCCAGGATTGATGAGGGACCATCAGGTGTTCCAGATATAGAGCTTATTGATCTTGATGTCAGTTCTCCTAGCCGGGAGTCAAAGGAGATCTTTCAGCACCTTAGAGCTGAAAATGATGCATTGCAGAGGAGATTAGAGGGGGCACAATGGACAATCTCATATCTAGAGCAGCGCAACAAGTAGTTGGAGGATGAGCAAGCTCTTGATGAGTTGTGGAGGATTCGTGGAGATCGCATCTTGAATAGAAGAAGACCCGGTGATCTATTGCCCGCTGAGTGAGAGTCCATGCTTATCCGGCTCAATTCTCACTTGGAGAAGCTGTTGGCTAAGGCCAACCAAGATAAAAAATTGTTGAGAAACATAAAGAACCATTATTGGGCAAGAATGCACATGTGCAAGGCAAAGATGAAGATGTTCCAAAGGCGGTTGGCCAAGGCACAAAAAAGGAGAAAGAGGCCCGATCCCCTCCATATCTTGGCCGAGGCTTCACTGAAGGACCAAGGCACTAAATAGCCTAGCCACAACACAAATCCCAAGAAATTTTGAGCATTTTGGGTAAATTTTTGTTTTTTCAGGCAATTTACAGGTTTTCTCCATTAACGGGTCTCACCCCCCGCGCGACCCTTCATCCTGGCAACTCCATTTTGCAAAAACTCAGCATTTCCAGATTTTTCATGAGAAGTTACATATGCTCATCCATGGACAAGATATTTTATGAAGTTTTGGGCGTCCAGAAAGTCAAAAAACAAGCAAAAAATGGCTTTCTGCCACATTTTTGAGACACAGAAAGCAGTCTTGGGAGATTGCAATTTTGGAGGGGTAAATGACCACCAAATTCAGAAATTCTAGTTGGGTTGGAAGGTAGACTCACGGACCTTTCCAACAAGCCTACTATTGCTCAATTTGGATACCTGGAAGTGCCCCAAAAGTGGTCCCAAAGGCACGCGACCCGTCAGGCAAATTTCTCCAAATTTCAGTGTACAGCTCAGAAAAACGCAGTTTGACCCTGTTTGACTTTTCGGGGTGGATTATTATCCTCTTTGATGTAATTAATGTACTTTTATGACACTTTTACACTTATGTATCTCTTCTAGAAGATTCATTCATGAAATAGGTGAAAATTAAATGAATGAATTGGTTTCCTAGCTTATAGAGGCAAGTTGTTTTGACTGCCTAGTTTGTAGTGCTTAGTTTAGAAGTGGTTGAAAAAACTCCTAGGATAGTGAGCTCGACCCATGGAGGCAGGGAAAGAGGTTAGGTGATCTATATTATGTACTTTCTTGCTCATTTTCATGGTTGGATTCTTGAGGGGGAGAAACTATCATTGTATTATTCACTATATCTCTGCAATTTTTGGCTAAGGAAGACCAGGGTTTTGCAGTCCTTTTTGGGATTCTTGTGGTTACATGTATTTATGGTGTGTTTCTCTATGTACTTGTAAGTGTGTTATGTGAATCATTTCCTTTCTTTTCCTTCTGCACATTAAGCAAACGAAGTGTTAAAGTAAGAATTCATGACTGTCATGCTCTGCTTTTAAGTTTGTTTAATTTCAATGTTTTCTACTGTTTAAGGAGAATTCAAAGTTATTGTTTGCTCTCCTTAGCTCCTCACCTGTCATTCCTGACCATCCACCTCAATCAAAGGCATCAATACTGTCTCCTACCTCGCCCCAAAGAACCCCCTGCAGAAACTGTGTCCAATCCCCGCACCCAAAATTTCCATCCCCTCAATTTGCCACCGAAAACCCTAAAAACCCCAAATCAACCTTTTGATCAGTTTACTAGCCTAAAATCAGTGTTACCCTATTGGTCATCTCACCCATTGAAAATCTTTACCGAGATAGACCGGAGAGAGCCCTCTCCCGCCCCGTAGGGCTAGCTACGAGGCGAAGTGGTTTGATGTTGCCTTGAGGTTTACCTTTCTCAGCCTGAGGTGAAATTTCAAGCGCTAACATACTGGCGACCATACTGGGGAGAACAAACTAATCGTTTGCTCATTGACGTGTTATTTCATAAGTCTTAGACGGAGCCTGAAGATACGCCAGGTAGCCTTCGAAAACGCTCTTGTTTTACATCAGCGTTAGTAGATAAACGCTACTTCAGTCAATCTCCGTGAGCTTGTGAACATAGCGCTTCATTGGCACTTTATCCCAGTATAATTGTTAACTCTGAGCCGTGGATGATAGGTTGAGAGTTTTCACAGGCTGAATGGTTTTTCTTTCCTAGTCTTTTTGAGAAAAACAAGCTGGCTACAGATCCTAGACCCATTTTCAAATCTCATTCATCTCCAGCTATTATCAAGTATTTTGAAGATCTAGACTTTGACGAAATCTTTGAGTTGTCCCTGTTTAAAGCCAAGTCTGAAAGTGCACTCGATTCTCTAGTCCTTGACCCTGATTTTGCAGCTGTCATTGAATTTGAGAGACACAACAAGTTGGTCGAAAATTTCATTTTGAGACATCTCCAGACACATATTCAAGCTACTACCCTTGCTGATTTTGTTGAGAATATCTCTGATCATATTGGATCCACTATCACGGCTCACGAAGAATCTTATCCTCCTTATGTTTCAGTTTCGCCTATAATCACCTATCCCGAATCCACAGTCGGTTCTCCTTCTACATCCCATACTCCTCCTACTCCTCCTACCCCTCCGACTCCCCCAACTCCACAAACTACAGCTCCTCTTATTATAATCCCTGCTATCACAGCTCCTCCTCCTCATACTCATCCTACTCCCCCTCCTAAAGCAATGGCTGCCCGGTTTGCCCCACTTGCTCTTCCCCAAAATCTTCATGATATGCCAGCCGATTATCAAAGTAAAATCCCCATGTTTGATGGTACTCCACAAAGTATTTCTGCTCAGCAACATATTGACAAAATGACAACTTTCTTCGATCTATATGAGATAGATGAAGAAGATGTTACTATGCGGTTGTTCGTCCAAACATTTGGAGGGGAGGTTAGAAAGTGGTTCAGAGGGTTGACAGCCGGAAGCATTGCCACCTTGGAAGCACTTCAGAATCAGTTTTTAGATCGATGGGAAATCAGAAAGGATCCGCTTCAGATTAATGCCGAATACAACAACCTCAAGCGTAATCCGGGTGAGTCCGTTCAAGATTACATAATCAGATTCAATACAGTTTATAATGCTATTCCCGATGATTTGAGGCCATCTAGAAAATCAGCACTTCTTAAGTTCCCGGATGGCTTTGATCCGGAGATGGCCTACTCATTGAGAGACAGAGATCCACCTACCTTGGAGGATATGCAGAAAATTGCTGTTAGTGTTGAAGCGAATTTGAATGATAAAAGAGCAAGGATGAAGGCCGAAAAGCGAGTCACAATCAAAGAGGAAGCATCCACATCAGATCAGCTTCTTCGTGAAGTTGAAAAGCTTAAGAGGGCATTTGAAAATGTTCGTATTGATAAGCCGGAGCCTCAGATTCGTAATCCTAATTTCCGAGGTGCACAGCAGCAACAATATAGAATTAAGCAGCGTGAAACAAAGGCACAAGAGGCAGCAGTTCAGCAGCAAATGAAACCTCCTTTTCAGCAGAATTTTGTTAGCCAAGAATCAGAGGATGAAGGTGATAATGTTGGAGAGGAAAATCACTTCTTCACTCCTGATGATCTGCCCACTTTTATTACAGAAGAGGAAGAGTTGGTGAGTAATTCCATCATTCCCCAAGATGAGCATTATATTTTGTCAAACGATGCAGCACTTCAAGAAGAATCCGAAGAGTATCAAAGAGGGTATTTGCATGCTTTATCAGCGCAGCAAGGTCAGCAAAGGCAATTGAGAAACCGAGTGATTCCCATAAATCCCATCCAGAAGAGAACAGAAGCTTCGGCAAAGAATGGTTCTGCTGTCCCGCAGAAAAAAGGGAAAGAAATAAGCAATCCTCCAGTAGGCCAATCATTATCAGCAGGAAAAATAGACCAGCCATCAAATGCACCAAGAGATAGAGGTGAAAAAGAGATAATCTGGCCAAAGAAGGTAAGAAGATTTCAGCTTTCAATTTGGAGAATGAGATTGCAAAGTTGAAGGTGTCTATTCCCTTGACGGAAATCATGAAGAACAACACTTACCGAGGCCAAATCTCCAAGATGCTGAATTTCGATCCAATGCTAGACACGGTGAATGTAGAAGATGATCAACCTGAGCTGATCTTTGGGCCCGCTTTAAATGGTGAGTCTCCCGAGAGTGATGTTCCTCCATTCTATATCAGTTTGCGATTACATGAGTATGTGCTACATAATTCCATGTTTGATTCGGGAGCTTCACATAATTTGATGCCCAAAGCGATTATGGAGAAGCTGGGACTTGACATCACAAGGAAGTATCATGATTTGTATTCGTTTGATTCCAGCCGGGTGAAATGTATTGGTTTGATCAAGGACTTGGTGGTGAGTCTAGATCAAATCCCAGTAAAGAATGTTTTGATGGACGTGGTGGTGGCGGATATTCCTCCGCGATTTGGCATGTTTCTTTCGAGGTCATGGGGAGCCAAGCTCAAAGGTACACTTCAGCTCGATTTTTCCTATGCTACAATTCCAGTTTTTGGTCAGATGAGGAAATTGTATCGGGAACAAAAGATGAAATACATGATCACTAGTAAGGAAAAGCCCGTCAATCATCCTGTAAATTATGTACAAACAGATTTAGAATCTTTTGTTTTGTTTGCGGATAATTTCAATGAGATAGATAGTCAGTTAGTTCAAGTAGAAGATATACCAGCTATTACAGAGAATTTTAGAGAAGTTTTGAGAAAGGAAAGTGAAGAAAGGTCTGCTGTCATAAAGCCAACAACTGAAATAAATGGGCAGCAAACAGAGAATGCATCGACATCACATTTTCAGCACTTAGAAGACGATGAGGATGGTCTTTGGACCATGGATTTTGATGGTGCGGTGGGCAGCGATGGTGCTGGTATAGGTGTGTGGATTCGAAGCCCATTTTCAGTCCAAAACCAAGTTCCAAGTAAGGTAAGGGTATGTTCATATAAATTGGCATTTGATTGTTCAAATAATGAGGCGGAATACGAGGCTCTTATTGCTGGTCTGAAAATCCTTCAGAAGTTGAAGGCAAAGAAGATAGTGGTATATGGCGACTCCGAGTTGGTTATCAAGCAAGTGAAAGGTGAATTTCAGGCCAAACATCCTCGTATGCGAGCATATCGGAATGCTGTCCTAGATATCTTAAAACTGTTTTCAGAACATACTTTGACATGTGTGCCCCGGATTCAAAATGGTGTTGCGGATGCATTGGCTAAGGCAGCGAGTAATCTGAAAATACCCATGAATTCCAGCAATAAGTTTGAGATATATGTGAAGCATCGTCCTACAGTTCCAGATAATCAAAGGTGTTGGCAAGTTTTCCAAGATGACGAAGAAATCAAAGATTTTCTGCAAATTGAGGGTAAATTTGAAGACATCTCAATAGACACGGAAGCTGAAGGAGTAAATCAGATGGATGTGTTGCAGCTTAAAGACAATTACATTCCTAAAGGATTAATTCCTTTGGAAGAATTGTTCGATCAAGATGATGTGGCCCGCAAGCCAACTTTGAGGCCAACAGAAGAAGGTGTCGAAGAAGTGAATCTCGGGACAGCTGAGAATCCAAAGATGGTGAAGCTATCAAAAGCATTGTCGCCCAAGGTAAAGAAAGAATATATCAGATTGTTGTCTTCGTTTTCTAATGTTTTTGCATGGGACTATTCAGATTTGAAAACGTATGACACAAGTATCATTCAGCATACCATTCCCATAAAGCCAAATCAAAAGCCTTTCCGACAAAAGTTGAGAAGAATTAATCCCAAATTGCTGCCATTGATCGAGAAGGAATTCAACAGGTATAATCAGATATTGGTACATGAAGATGACCGTGACAAGACAACATTTACTACTCCATGGGGTACATTTCATTATGCCAAGATGCCGTTTGGATTGAAGAACGCTAGCGCCACATTTCAGCGGGAAATGGACATGGCTTTTGCTAATGATAAGGATGTCTTTTTGGTCGTTTATCTTGATGATCTGACCGTGTTTTCTAAATCTGATGAAGAGCATTTGTTTCATTTGACTAAGGTGTTTCAAAAGTGTAGAAAGTATGGTATCTCGTTGAATCCGAAGAAGAGCCTTTTTGCTATGAGTGAAGGCAAGCTGCTGGGCCATATTATTTCTAAAGATGGCATTCGTATCGATCCTGCATGGGTGGAAGCAATTCAGCAATTAGAGCAGCCCCGAAGCAAGAAGGAGATTCAGTCCTTCAATGGCAAATTGAATTTTCTGCGTCGCTTTATTCCCAATCTTGCCGAACATCTTAGAGAGATAACCAACATGCTCAAAAAGGACAGCGAGCTCAAATGGACCAAAGAGGCGGTAAAGTCTTTTAACTTGGTAAAGTTAATTTTATCTTCAGCCCCAACTTTGATCAGTCCAGATTATACACAAGATTTTATTTTGTTTTCATTTGCTTCTGAGCATACGTTGGCAGCCGTGTTGATGCAAAAGAGAGATGGAGTCGAGAGGCCCATAGCTTTTTTCAGCCGCATCATAAGGGACGAAGCACTGAATTATAATATCATTGAGAAGCAAGCATTGGCGCTGATAAAAGCTTTGAAAGATTTCCGGGTATACATACTGAATTCTCATATTTTGGCATATGTTCCCAATGCAGCTGTTAAGGATGTTTTAGTACAAATGGAACCGGAAGGAAGAAGGGGTAAGTGGATTGCTGCACTATTAGAGTATGATGTGGAAATTAAGCCTACTAAGTTGATTAAAGGTCAGGGACTTGCTAAGTTGATGGCTGAAACAAATCTTCATGTCTTAGACATCAATTTGATTGTTGCCTTATCCGATGAAGACGAAGAGAATTCAGCTCTACAGGTATCAGATATCTTTGTTTCTTCTCCTTGGTATGCTGATATTGTATATGTGCTTCAAAATGTGTCTTCACCCCCCGGGATGCCTAGAAACAAAGCTAGAACATTGAAGTTAAAGGCTGCCAAATTTTGTATCATTAAATCTGCACTTTATTGGAAAGACCCCGGTGGCATATTGCTGAATTGTTTAGTCGAAGATGAAGCTAAGACAACAGTAGAGGATTTTCATAAAGGTGACTGTGGGGGTCACTTGTTTTGGAAGACCACGGCCAATAAGATCTTAAGAGCTGGTTTCTATTGGCCTTCTTTATTTTCTGATGTATATAAAGCAGTTAAGAGTTGTCATGAATGTCAAATTTTTCAAGGAAAGCAGAAATTACAGCCGTTGCCTCTCAAGCCCATTGAAATCAGCGCACCATTTCAGCAATGGGGCTTGGATTTTATTGGCGAAATCCACCCAGCATCTTCCGGGCAGCATCGATGGATCTTGACCGCCACAGATTACTTCACGAAGTGGATTGAAGCCATTCCCACTCGGCAGGCCACGGACTCGGTAATTATTTCTTTTCTTGAGAATAACATATTGTCACGTTTCGGCTGTCCACATAAGTTGATTACAGATAATGCAGCAGCCTTTAAGTCGAAGAAAATGGTATGATTTTTGTTTAAAATATAAATCAGCTTGGGGCATTCGCTGCCTTACCATCCCAATAAATGGGCTTTCCAAATTTCGAACAAATCCCTAGCTTTCATATAAAGAAATTGCTGGAAATCAATAAGAACCCTGCACAAAAATGTTAGTAAATGCATTATGCAATGATCGGGTAATGTCAAAAGAAGTCAATTGGTATGTTTCCCTTTGAACTGGTTTACGGGATAGATTCCAATGTTTCCTACTTCCCTTAGTATTCCTTGTACAAAGTTGCTTAAAGAAGCATTTGGCGAGGAGGATCCTATGCAATGGCTCTTTAGTCAAATGAAACCTATGAGCAGCATGACCAGGAGAGGAGTTGAGGTAGGAGGCCTCATAAGGGTGGAAAGGGCGGTCATCATAGGCGAGAGGAGCCCATCTCTTTGACAGATTTACAAGCTTATCCTATGGCAGTCTCATGTTTCCAGTACATGTCTTGCTATGAGTTTTGCGAGAGGATCTCTCGGATTCAGCACCACAGAGAGTTGGCTCGCCTATTTGATTTACACTTGCATGATGGACATGTCAACCTTGCCGGGGTGGACTTTACATTGACTCCCGAGATGATTGCACAGGCCACAGGGATACCTAATGTCGGAGAGGTATGGAATAAGCGCAAGGTGTTGGACGGTGTTCATTTTGAGCCTTCCGTTAGACCAACACTCATGAGACACTTGACGGGAGTGTTTCCCTTCAGATTTCTCAGGAGTGAGTATGCTCCCATGATGAGGCTCATCATGCTCTATTTTACCTGTGAGGGCAGATTTTCACAAGTATATTCGTACCATATTCGCCTATTGATGCACTTCACACGGGTACGGATGATGAACATCCCTGTTTTCTTCTATCAGAACATTGAGAGGATGGTGTCCATGATGCAGAGGAAGAGCCCGGCACAGCAGTATAGGAGCCTTTACCATTATGGTTTGATTCAGCTTGTGGTATTACATCAGTTGGCTCAGCAGTGCATCTCATGGGAGGAGTTCATCTCTCGTGAGATTTTCATGGCACCACCACTGCCACATCCTGAGGTTATTCACGAGGAGGGAGGACCATCACAGCAGCATGACATCCCCGTCACTAGACATGTCAGCTCCTCACCTTTGGTTACTTATCAGAGAGGCCAGAGGGCCTTGTTTGCAGCAGTTCGGCGAGTACTTTCTCCACAGCACGTGGAAGGGGTCTCGCCTTCTTCATCTGCTCAGCGAGTGTTATCTCCACATCAGGTGGAAGGGGCCTCGCTTTCTTCAGCAGCACAGGTATCAGAGAGGGGCAAGCAGCCCAGGATTGAAGAGGGACCATCAGGTGTTCCAGATATAAAGCTTATTGATCTTGATGTCAGTTCTCCTAGCTGGGAGTCAAAGGAGATCATTCAACACCTTAGAGCTGAAAATGATGCGTTGCAGAGGAGATTAGAGGGGGCACAATGGACAATCTCATATCTAGAGCAGCGCAACAAGCAGTTGGAGGATGAGCAAGCTCTTGATGAGTTGTGGAGGATTCGTGGAGATCGCATCTTGAATAGAAGAAGACCCGGTGATCTATTGCCCGCTGAGCGAGAGTCCATGCTTATCCGGCTCAATGCTCACTTGGAGAAGCTGTTGGCTAAGGCCAACCAAGATAAAAAATTGTTGAGAAACATGAAGAACCATTATTGGGCGAGAATGCACGTGTGCAAGGCAAAGATGAAGATGTTCCAAAGGTGGTTGGCCAAGGCACAAAAAAGGAGAAAGAGGCCTGATCCCCTCCATATCTTGGCCGAGGCTTCACTGAAGGACCAAGGCACTAAATAGCCTAGCCACAACACAAATCCCAAGAAATTTTGAGCATTTTGGGTAAATTTTGGTTTTTTTAGGCAATTTACAGGTTTTCTCCATTAACAGGTCTCACCCCCTGTGCGACCCTTCATCCTGGCAACTCCATTTTGCAGAAACTTAGCATTTCCAGATTTTTCATGAGAAGTTACATATGCTCATCCATGGCCAAGAGATTTTATGAAGTTTTGGGCCTCCAGAAAGTCAAAAAACAAGCAAAAAATGACTTTCTGCCACATTTTTGAGACACAGAAAGTGTAGGTTTTAACCCTGTACAAATATTACCTGCATACGAATTCTTAAACAAAGAAAATAAACAATGCAAGAGCATAACCCATAAAACACATATGCACAGAGATTTTTCCCTGGATCCCAAAACCGGGACTACCAGCTTGATTTTTCATTATGTTCCTTTCAATGTTACAATACATATTTATACATGCCGAAGCATCCAATACCATGGACCGAAAAACCATCGCGTCCAATACTATGTGCGAAAATCATGCACAAAACCATAGGTAGGTTCGCCCAACCTAATATAGGGTCCAAAATTTTTTTCCCGGGGCGCTGCCCCGGACCTCGTGGAGGGGGGGGGGCTACCGCCCCCCTCTAACCCCCCGTTTAACTACGTAGGTTAGTCGTGGAAAGAATATAACACAACCCAACAAAAAGCAGTCTTGGGAGATTGCAATTTTGGAGGGGAAAATGACCACCAAATTCAGAAATTCCAGTTGGGTTGGAAATTAGACTCACAGACCTTTCCAACAAGCCTACGCTTGCTCAATTTGGACACCTAGAAGTGCCCCAAAGTGGTCCCAAAGGCGCGCGACCCGTCAGGCAAATTTCTCTAAATTTCAATGTACAGCTCAGAAAAACGCAGTTTGACCCTGTTTGACTTTTTGGGGTGGATTATTATCCTCTTTGATGTAATTAATGTACTTTTATGACACTTTTACACTTATGTATCTCTTCTAGAAGATTCATTCATGAAATAGGTGAAATTAAATGAATGAATTGGTTTCCTAGCTTATAGAGGCAAGTTGTTTTGACTGCCTAGTTTGTAGTGCTTAGTTTAGAAGTGGTTGAAACAACTCCTAAGATAGTGAGCTCGACCCATGGAGGCAGGGAAAGAGGTTAGATGATATTTATTATGTACTTTCTTTCTCATTTTCATGGTTGGACTCTTGAGGGGGAGAAACTATCATTGTATTATTCATTGTATCTCTGCAATTTTTGGCTAAGGAAGACCAGGGTTTTGCAGTCCTTTTTGGGATTCTTGTGGTTACATGTATTGATGGCGTGTTTCTCTATGTACTTGTAAGTGTGTTATGTGAATCATTTCCTTTCTTTTCCTTCTGCACATTAAGCAAACGAAGTGTTAAAGTAAGAGTTCATGATTGTCATGCTCTGCTTTTAAGTTTGTTTAATTTCAATGTTTTCTACTGTTTAAGGAGAATTCAAAGTTATTGTTTGCTCTCCTTAGCTCCTCACCTGTAATTCCTGACCATCCACCTCAATCAAATGCATCAATACTGTCTCCTACCTCGCCCCAAAGAACCCCCTGCAGAAACTGTGTCCAATCCCCGCACCCAAAATTGCCATCCCCTCAATTTGCCACCGAAAACCCTAAAAACCCCAAATCAACCTTTTTGATCAGTTTACTAGCCTAAAATCAGTGTTACCCTATTGGTCATCTCACCCATTGAAAATCTTTACCGAGATAGACCGGAGAGAGCCCTCTCCCACCCCGTAGGGCTAGCTACGAGGCGAAGTGGTTTGATGTTGCCTTGAGGTTTACCTTTCTCAGCCTGAGGTGAAATTTCAAGCGCTAACACTACAAAAGCATATCTCGGTGATGATACTCAAAATTAAAATGTAAATATTAATCATCAATACCTTGTTGTAGGAGACTTACCCTTGATTGTTGATGTGTGGTCCTTACTACAGTGATCGTTGAATGCATGCTTTTTCTTGCCTTCTAGGTGCTCGATATTGAATCTATTGTATCTATGTAATTTTGGATCTCCAGGGTCTGAATCTTCATTCTGTGGTAACCCTGTAAGTCCTCTTTCCAGCCCCACAAGTCTGATGAATATTGGATTCTTTAAGAAAGATTTATCTCCAATCTCCCACAATGACCTGGTTATAGATTGGATCAGTAGAGAGAACTTGTACGAAGTTCCATGTGTCGTTGTTATGACCTTCGGCCTTGAAAATTCTACTCAACACACCAAAGTTGATCCTATTTCTGTGACTATTTATGAAATTTGAATCCAATTCTGAGAGATAAAGTTATGATGATTTTCCCAACGTCACTTGTTTGACATGGAATTCGGGAGCCTACAAAAACTCTAACTTCCTCAAATCATATCTCCAAAACTACAACGAACAAATATCTTAAATTTTGACATGAGGTTCATTGAGATTTTACCTAAAATGGGTTTAAGTTCAACTTCTAAATCTTCACAGAAAGAAAGTTATAGCGAAAATGCCCCGATGGCCTATGTGAAGCCACAAAATGCCTACAAGAGGAGGATATAAGGGTCATTATTTATATGAAAGTCTTGAGTTGAGAGGGTCTCAACAAGGGAATGTTGGAGGGATTTAAGAATTATTTTTTAATTATTTACTATTCAATAACCACAACCAATTATGAGTACCATGCCACAACCCCATAGGGTTTTAGCCCACTAACTGGGGTTACTAACTTCAAACATGAATATCTCTCAAACCGTGAAGAAATACATGGTGTGCCATATATCAGTGGAAACATATCGACAAGGAGAATCGATATATAGGATCCTTGACTCATAATAGAGTAAGTTGTCAAGTAAAAATTCCCATGCAAGATCTGGGTAGCCCTTGGTGCTGCTTGGGTTGACATCAATGACAACCACTGATCAACAATTGTCACAGTATAATTGTTATGAAATGAGCTCACAAAAAGATAGAAAAGATAGATCAACACCTTAGAATTCAGCCTCTTCGAGGGGGCAACCTCTTTTACATTACATAAATGAACAATTCTTGGATGATTCAAATGACAAAACATCCTTTCTATATATAGTAGTCTAAGGAGTCACAATATAACCAGGCCGACCTAACAATAATAATATAAAGGCATAAAAATAACAATAGAGGGATTCTATGGGGCACAATAATAACAATATGGGGACAATAGGGGCACAACAATATTAATAAGGGATACAACTACAATAGTAATGTGGGAATCATTAGTATTATAGGGATATAACATGCCCCTCTCCTTCAAAAAAATGTTGTCCTCAACGCTTGAGTAGTTCTAGATGCTTCTATATAAAATTCTCATCCTCCCATGTGGAATCTTCAGCAGATAAGTTCTTCCACTTGATGAGATACTCTGAAATGGATTGACTTTGTAGCTTTCGAGTTCTTGTTTCTATGACTGCTTCCAGTTCCAATATAATTTTTCCTTCCTTGTCAAGTTCTGGTAATATTGTTTCAACTGGGAGCTTGTTGCCTATAACCTTCTTTAAACGTGAAACATGGAAAACTAGGTGCACTTGAGGAGCTACAGGAAGCTCCAATTTGTATGCCATAGTACCTATCTTTTGCAACATCTTGTACAGACCATAATACTTTGGTGATAATTTCTTATCCTTCTTAGCTTGCTTGAGGGACATTTGTTTATATGGTTTTAGCCGTAGGAATACCCAATCACCTACATCAAAACTTTTTTAGTACGATGTTGATCTGCTTGTTGTTTCATTCTATTTTGTGCCAACACAAGGTCATCCTTTAAGAGTTGGAGAACTTGTTGTTGATGCTCGATGTGATGTTCCACTGCTTAAACCTTAGAATTTTCTCTTAAATATGATGTGATGGATGGTGGCTGATATCCATAAAGTGCCATAAATGAGGTCATTTTTATTGCAGTATGGAAGGAAGTGTTATACCACCATTCAACCAGAGGAAACCATTTGACCCGTTGTGTCTATTTATCAGATACAAAGCAACGAAGATATCCTTCCAAACATTTGTTTACTATCTCAGTTTGCCTGTCAGATTGAGGACGATAAGATGAGCTATGAGCTAACTGAGTACCAAGACAAGAAAATAATTATGTCCAAAAATTTCCAGTAAAAATGGGATCTCTGTCACTTACAATAATCTTTGGGTTTCCATGTAGCTTTTGAATTGTTTCCATAAATGCAGTAGAAACTGTACTGGCTTTAAATGGATGTGATAATGCACAAAAGTGTGCATACTTTGTAATCTGTCAACTACCACCATGATGACACTCTTTCCCTCAGACTTGGGTAAACCTGTAATAAAATCCATTTAAACCTCCTCCCAACGTTGGCTTGGAATGGATAAAGGTTGTAATAGACCTGGTGTCTTAATGGTTTCAACTTTATTTTGTTGGCAAACCAAACATTTTTCCACAAACTTTTGAATATCTGATTTAAGGCCATCCCAAAAAACTTCCTTCTTAACCCTGTGGTAAGTTTTTAAAAATCCTGAGTGCCCTCCTAAGGGAGAAGTGTGCAATTCTAGAAGAATCTTTTGTTTGAGTTGGGAATTCTTACAGAGGTATAAGCGATCTTTGTACCATAACAAATATTTTTTCCAGCTAAATGTATCAGATGTACTAGAATCTTGTTGTAACTTTCGAATAAGTGCCCACACTTCTTTGTCATTCTTCCATTCCCCCCTTGCTTCGTTTATCCAATCTGGTTGGATAATAGAAATGGCACACAACAATGCTTCCACATCCTCATCCTTTCTTGAGAGTGCATTTGCCACAAAATTTTGCCTCCCTTTTTTGTAGATGATTTCAAAGTCATAACACAACACCTTTGTGACCAATTTTTTTTGTTCTTTAGAGGATAATCTTTGTTCTAAAAAGTATTTTTGCTATCATGATCTATCTTTACCTTGAAGTGTCTTCCCATTAGGTAGGGTCACCATTTCTTAAGTGCATGTAGTATTGCCAACATTTCATTCTCATAAATAGCTTTGTGTAAATACTTTCCCTTGATTGGACGACTTTCTAAAGCAATGGGTCTTTCATCTTGCATTAAAACAACACCAATTCCATTTCCTGAAGCATCACATTCCACAATAAAGGTTTTTTTGAATTCTGGTATAGCTAAGACCGGTGCTTGGCACATTGCCTCTTTAAGATCTTCGAAGGCCTTTATTGCTTCTGGAGTCCATGAAAATGCATCTTTCTTCAATAATGTTGTTAGAGGTGCTGTTATTTTCCCATAATGCATGTGGGGATCTTCCATTCCTTAATGGCTTTAATTTTGCTAGGGTCTACCTTAACTCCTTCATGAGATACAATATGACCCAGATATTCCACCTCTTGTACTCCAAAGAAACATTTGGATCTTTTTGCATATAATTGTTTCTCCTCCAATAGTCGTAGCACCCTGTCAACATATTCAACATATTCAACATGATCCTTCCAACGTTTGCTGTAGATTAATATATCATAAAAAAATACTAACACAAATTTTCTAAGGAAGGGCTTGAAAATGGAATTCATCAAACCTTGAAATGTAGAAGGTGCATTGGTAAGGCCAAAAGGCATGACCAAAAATTCATACTGACTGTCATAAGTTCTAAATGCTATTTTCGAAATGTCTTCAATCTTCATTCTGATTTGATGATGTCCCGAATGAAGATCCAACTTGGTGAAGTAAATTGATCCATGCTATTCATCCAATAATTCACCAATGACAAGAATGGGAAACTTATCTTTAATAGTGAGCTTATTGAGCTCCCTATAATCCGGACACATGCGCCATGATCCATCCTTCTTGTGCACCAATACTACTAGAGTAGAGAAAGAACTTTGGCTAGGTTGAATTATACCAGCCTCTAGCATTTCTGCAACCATACGTTCAATTTCACTCTTTTGGGAATAAGGATATCTGTATGGCCTAATGTTTGGAGGAACACTTCCTAGAAATAAATGAATAGCATGATTGTGATCACGAATAGGAGGGAGATCTTTGGAAGTCTCAAATACCTTGGAATGATTTTCCAAGACTTTCAAAGATCTAGAGAAATATATGATTTCGATGTGGAAACATCTAGCAAACATAATTGTACAATTGCACCTCGTTTTTCCTTTTTTAGAAGCTTTGTCATACCGTTAGAGCTAATTATATTTCTCGGTTTCCCTACAATGCCCCTTAATTCAATTTCCTTTCGTTCCACATAAAATTTCATGAAAAATTCTTGAAAGTTAAAAGCTATTGTACCCAAGGATTATAGCCATTGAACTCCTAGTACAACATCAACACCTCCCATTGGAATGGAAAGCATTGGTTTATTCAATACATATTCTCCCATGGATAGCTTGATATTATGGCACTTTCCAGAGTAATTTATCATTCGTCCACTTGCAACCATTACTTGACACTCTGGTGTTGGATATAGGAAGCAATTCAATTTTTTTTCTATCTTATAATGAATAAAATTTTGGGTACTTCCTGAATCAATCAACACTATTACCTTTTTCTTCTTGATATGTCCTTCTATCTTGATAGTTTGCGGAGTGGTAATTCCAACCAATGCATTACAAGGTATGGTCAGATTTATTTCTTCTTTATCTAGGCTTTTTTCCTGGAGTGTATCCTCTTCTTTTGACCCTTTTTTGTTCCTTTTCTTCTTCCTCTCCACAATCTATGTAGAATAATTTCTTTTCAGCACACTTATGACCTTTAGTGTAGTTGCTATCGCAACCGTAACAAAACCCTTTTTCTCTTTTTTCTTCCAGTTTTTGTGGTGTCAACCTTAGAGGTTGTGGAAGGCTAGGGGCAACAAAAATTCCATCTTTATAGTTGTGAGTGGTAGTCTTCCTAGTTTCCATCATTGAACCCTTTTGTTTGAGACTTATCAATTGGCTAAAAAAAGTGTTGCATTTTGTATCCTCATAATGTGTTGTCATTTCTTCCATAAAAATTGCCTATGTGATAATTTGTTTACGAGAGCAAAGCCATTGATACCATACAAACTGATTTGGTTCCAAATATAAAGTTGCAATACGTACCTTTTGTGTGTTTTTCACATTATTGAGATCGAAAAATTGCTCCATCTGTAGTATCCATGTTGCGGGATCCTTGCCATCAAACTTGCTCATATCAATTCTTGGAATATGGTGGGTATTTGATCCAGCATTAGAGTCTATGAAATCATGATTAACATTTCTTTTGTTCTCATCGTGAGTTTCCTTTACTACCCTTTCACCATTGGTGACCATTTCTTGTAGCAACTTATTCAAATTTATCTTCAATTCTTCCATCTTATCATCCATGCCATCCATCTTAGCGTCCATGCCATTCATCTTAGTTTCCACACCATTCATCTCAGCTTCCATGCCATTCATCTTAGCTTCCACGCCATTCATCTTAGCTTCCATGCCCTTTATCTTAGATTCCACGCCATTTATCTTAGCTTCTGTTAGCTTTTGTGAGAGTGACATTTGTTGCACTTGGTCTTGTAATTTTGATATATCATGTAGCATTTCTTCCTCTTCATCGTGAGTCATGGTAGAGCTTTTAGGTTGTTTACTAGGTGTTTCCATTTCCTTTCTTTGGGGCATCAATTACCGATAATAATTCTTCACTATTCCCTTTGAATTCCTTCAAACTAATTTTTCAAACCAATATTATGAAAATATTAAAAAAATACACACCCTTTTTCACTTTGTAGGCACTCAATATTGAATATGATGTATCTCTGTAATTTTAGATCTTTCAGTTCTGAAATTGTAACTTGTAGTAGCCCTCTTTCTCCTCTTTCCAATGCCACCAGTCTTATCGAATTTAGATTCTCCAAGAAAGAGTTATGCACAACCTCCCAAGATGACCTAATTATATACCTTTTTAGAAGAGCGAATTTGTATGAGGAGCCACGTGTCACTGTTTTGACCTTTGGGTGTAAATGATATATATAGGAAACTACAATCTGTCCTCTTTCTGTAACTTCTTATGAAATTGCAATATCATGCTCAAAACAAAAGTTATGATGATTTTCCCATGGTCACCTATTTGGAATGTAATTTAGGAGTCTGCAAAAAGACCAACTTCCTCAGATCATATCTTTGCAAATATAGCGCAAAAGGATCTGAAATTTGAACCCGAGGTTCAGCATGATTTCGTCTCAAATGGGTTTTTTGTTCGCTTCTGAAACATCACAGGAAAAGAGTTATAGTAAAAATGCCATGATGACCTATTTGGAGTAGAGAAACCCTAGAATCCAAATCTCTGATACCAAATGTTATGAAACCAAGTCATAAAAATATAGATCAACACCTTAGAATTCAGCCTCTTCGAAGGGGAAACCTCCTTTACATTACATAAATGAACAATTCTTGGATGATTCAAATGACAAAACCTCCTTTCTATATATAGGAGTCTAAGGAGTCACAATATAACCAAGCCGACCTAACAATAATAATATAAAGGCACAAAAATAACAATAGAGGGATTCTATGGGCACAGCAATAACAATATGGGGAAAATAGGGGCACAACAATATTAATAAGGGATACAACTACAATAGTAATGGGGGCATCATTAGTATTATATGGACCTAACAATAATGTTGTTGATCCTTGTTGTTTCTACTTGAGCCCATCAAATACTCTTCTTAACTAGACAGCTTGACATGATGTTGATATTACTGCTACATATTTTGCTTATGTTGACAAAGGTGTCACAATGGGCTGCTTCTTAGATGCCAAAAAAACCAAAATGGAACACAAAACCAGAAGTTCTCTTCCTATCATCCAAACTTCATGAAAAATCACTATCTATGTATCCAACGAAATCCTTCTTTTTTGTGCTTGCATACATGATGCCACAATCTCTAGTTCCTATACTATGTATCTCAGAATTCTTTTTCCTACACTCCAATGTGTGTCTTTTTGAGTCTCTATAAACATGGAAATCAAACTTACTCATTTCATAATATATGGTATTATAACTATGAGATTCATGAGGCTGCCAACTAATCTTTTGGATAGAGTTGGATTGACATCTGATCCTTCATCATCCTTAATTTTTTACTTGTTGCAACTCGTGTAGGGACAAGTTTTCAATTTTCCATCCTGAATCTTTTCAACAAATCTTTGTCATATTTATTTTCACAAATAAAAATTCCTTTTTCAGATTTCTCAACTTCTATGCCAAGAAAATATTTCATGAGACTAAGATCTATCATCTCAAATTTTTTCATCATGGTTGCTTTAAATTCATCTAACTCAAAAACACCCGTAAAAATCATGTCATCAACATATAAACAAACATTCAGAATATGTCCATGCTCATTTACCTTTGTGTACAAGGTAGGCTCAATGTTGCTTCTACAAAATCCATTCTTGACCATGTAGCTTTCGATTATGCTACCCCAAGCTCTAGGTGCTTGCTTCAGTCCATAGAGTGCTTTCTTCAACTTGTAAACTTTATCTTCATTACCTTCAACTTCATAACCTAGAGGGTGATACACATAAATTTCTTCTTCTAGCATTCCATTCAAGAAGGCTGATTTCACATCCATCTGATATGCTTTCAACTTGTTCTCAACTGTTGTGTCTAGAACTTCTCTCATGGTATCCAATTTGGCTACCGAGAAAACATATCTCCAAAGTCTATTCCTAGTTGCTGCGAGAATCCTTTTAGTACAAGTCTTGCTTTAAATCTATCAATTTCAATTTTATCATTCAACTTTCTCTTGTACGCCGACTTCACACCAATGAGATTATTTTCCTTTGGTAAATCAACCAAATCCCATGTATCATTATTTTCAATAGCTTCAATTTCTTTATCCATGGCTTGCACCCAATTTTCATCTTTGATTTCTTCTTCAAACGAATAAAGTTGGAATGACAACAATACATAATTGGAAATGACATCCAAATCATCATAAATATCTTTCAGACTTCTAATATTTCTCTTACCATTTCTTTATTAATCACCCGATTGATTGTAGGAGAACCTCGATCTATTGATCTGCTTGAAGATCCACACTACTCAGAAAATCTTGCAGTCCTTGTTGGTATGTCTCTATTTGGTGTCTTCATCTGAGAATCTTGCTTCTCCTTTTCTGCTACATCATCTTCTTCCATCAGTGGCACTTGTGCATCAATTTTTTTGTCTTTAATACCATTCCACGACTCTTGTTCTTTGAAGACAACATCTCTGCTAATTATGGTCTTCTTGGTGATAGGACTATGAAATTTGTAAGATTTTGATTGCTCACTCTAACCAGTTAATATGCATTTTTCACTTTTATCATCCAATTTGCCTCTTCGCTCTTTAGGAACATTTGCATAAGCTACACATCCAAATACTCCGAGATGAGATACGCTACAAGACATACCTGACCATGCTTGTTTTGCTACTCTATTCATCACACCCTTTGAAGGTAATTTGTTGATCACATAAATAACACATGCAACTACTTTTGCCCAATACTCATTAGACAACTTTCTGCCTTTTAACATGCTTCTTTCCATGTTCATAATTGTCATGTACTTTCTCTCTACTACACCATTCTGCTGTAGTGTGTACCTGGTTGTAAACTGTCCTTTGATTCCATGTTGTTTGCATTAATCATGGAATGCCTTTGAGTCATATTCTCCACCACGATTTGACCTCAATACCTTTATCTATCGATTAGTTTGGTTCTTTGCTAAGGCTTTGAATTCTTTAAACCCTGCAAAAGTTTCATACTTCTGCTTCAAGAAGTAAACCTAAGTCCTTCTACTATAGTCATCAATGAAAGTGAGTAAGTAACTACTTCCACCAATCGACTGTGTCCTTATAGGTCCACACAATTTTGTATGCACTAGCTCAATAGGTTGCTTTTCTTTCCCAAGATGCAACACTCACAAATACTAGTAGGTTCTTTGATGGGAGGTAATCCTCTGACCATCTGTTTCTGCTGCAACACTCTTAAACCAGAAAAGTGCAAGTGTCTAAATCAAAAGTTCCACAACCAATAATCATTAGAACATGAAATTGTAAAAGAAATGACATGATCATTGTAATTCATAATTAGAGGAAAGAGTCTATTCCTCGTCATCTGCACCTTTTCTATCAACTGCATGCTTGGGGTATTATCATATATAACACATTATTGACCTTGAAAGATGACTCTATATCCTTTCTATGTCAATTGTTTAACACTTATCAAATTATGTTTGATGCTAGCAACATAATATAACTATGAGATTGTCTCCAGCTCCCCTTGCTTGGTAAGAATGTTGACCACTCCTTTTCCATCTATATCCACAGTCTTTTCAGTGCCCAACTTTACCTCTGTCTTCACAGATTGATCCAAATTTGCAACCAAATTCTTGTTTCCTATCGTGTGGTTACTGCAACCACTATATAATAGCCACACACTATCAGAAGGTTTATGCGTGGTATTGCAAGCTAGGAACATGGAGTTAGTAATCTCTGTAGTGCCATTAGCTCTTTGTTTCCCTTGATCAGCTATCTTATTCCTACAATCACCAACATAGTGAAAAAATTTATTGCAATAATAACATCTCACCTTTGATTTTTCAAATATTTGATTATTGCTGATGTTTCTACATTTGTTTCCACTTTCATTTTCATGCTCTTCTCAGCCATCTCTCTGACCACCATATCCTCCTCCTCGTCCTCTGCATCTCGATCTACTTCTGCCTCGATCTATGTCTCTTGAAATAGAAACTTTTCTTTTGAAAGTGGTCTCTAAAGTGGAATTCTTATTTATGTCTATCCTTGCCTCATGTGATAGAAGTTATGCCATCAACTCATCAACTGTTAATGATGCCAAATCCTTGGCTTCTTCTATGGCTGCTACCACAACATCAAATTTGGTAGACAAAGATCTGAGGACCTTCTCAACCAATGTTTGATCTTTAATTTCCTCACCATAGATTTTTAACTAATTTATGACAATCATGATCCGATTAATGAAAGAATTGAAGTCCTCTATCTCCTTCATCTGCATACTTTCAAAATGTCTCCTAGTATTCTAAAACATAACAATATTTACTTTCGCCATACTTTTATAGCTTGTCACTAAAGTATCTCATGCTTCCTTTGTTGAAGATGCGATCATAATCTTTTGGAACACTGCTCGGTCCACTCCCTGCTGGATAAGCTACAACGCTTATGAATTCTTCTTTTTGTCCTTCTTCCATTGTTTCCTCTTCACATTAGTGAGAGCTCGTTATTTTTCTTCATTCTTAGGTTTTGAAAACCCAAACATCATGAACCTACAAAGTGGTGCCATCTTAATGGCCCACACATTATAATCCTTCCCTATAAATGGTAGGAACTGGGGCTAGAAACTTGAAAAAGCCATCTTATGAACCTACAAAGTGGTGCCATCTTAATGGCCCACACATTATAATCCTTCCCTATAAATGGTAGGAACTGGGGCTAGAAACTTGAAAAAGCCATCTTTCTTTAAACTATTTCTTCAAAAAACCTTAAATTTTTCCTTTTAATAACTTTGCAAAACTCCTCAAAAAATATTTATTAATAAACCCTTAACTATTTTTTTAATATAAAATTTCTTTTATATAAAAAAAATTATTTATAAAAAAAGAAGAATGAAAACTTTTATAATCACTTTTTAAAACCTCTTTTTAAAACCTTTATTAGTCCCTGCGATCTGGCAAGGACTATAGCAATCGAAATGTTGGCGAGCTGGACTATAGCAATCGAAATGTTGTTTTTAGCATTAAATTGAGCTGCTTATCATCCCGAATAACTAGCTACTATGACGAATAACCAAACTTTTTGAACAACAATCCAGTTGATCGTCTTATTTAGCCTCTTCCCGAGGCGAGAGGCGGAAAACATAAGTTTATATCATATTCGCGCTTTACATTTAGAAATTTAGAAATTCAGCTTCCAACTAATGCTAGCATTAAATCAAATGTCAATCATATGCCAATCATAGTATATTTCTTTAATATAATAGAGAACAAGGATCTTATAATAGATAAGCATCACCGCTGATAAGATAACCATCCGCGCTGTCTCTGCATGTACAGCTGCCACAACTTCATCGACAACTGCTATGGCTTGGACAACCGCTATGGCTTTTTCCAAGTGTCCAATGCATTGATGTTCTGATAGCTTTTTCCAAGTGTCCTGATGCATTGATGTTCTGATCTTTAGAAAACAGGATTAATTCATTCTCGGAGCCCTTTGTTCGCTAACCTATCGCGCCCATGATTGTATGGTAAGAGAAGGGTACGAAATAATAGTAAACAGAGCACATCGCTGAAAGATTCTGGCTCGTACCATAATCACCTAACTTCGGTGGAAGCAGGAGATCCTTCGGCTGAACTTGCCCCCTGAGCAACCGCTAGATACTCTGGTAATGCAGTATATTTAGTATGGATTTCTTTAAAACCAGGTAAATGAAAAGAGCTATCTATTCTAGGTTGATTCAACCAATTTTGCATTATTTTCCAGATACATACCGCTAGATACTGTAGTAATGCAATATATTTAGTATGGATTTCTTTAAAACCAGGTAAACTGAAATCTCTTCATTCGTAACGTAGGAGCCAAATATAAACACGATTGAAACTTCTTTTCACGTCGGCCTTGAGTGTTCCTCATTTTTTTCAAATTTTTAGCTGCCTATGCAATCAAATCATTTATTGTTAACCTTTACTTCACCTTAATCAAGTTTTTGTATACCAGCATACCCCAAGATGGTAAGAAAACGTGTGGATACATCATAGAAAGGGATAAAGTGGGGAGCAATAAAAAAAATTGGAAAATTGGGCCGTACTTTATGGTGGGAGACAAAGAAATCCGGTTGTATTGTTCTTCTTTTTAATATGTATATTGTGATTTTTAACGCTTTTTTATTTAAATGTGAGTTATTGTGATTTTTAACGCTTTTTTATTTAAATGTGAGTTGCATTTTCATAGTTCTAACAAACTAAAATCGTGCATAAATTTATCTGCAAAACTAACTTTCCCTGATTCTTGCACTTTAGGGATAAAATGTAGATAAAGGCTAAAATACTTAGAATATGATCAGGAGAATTGCATTTCAGAACTAAACCTGGTTTTTCGCTGTTGAGAAGTAATTGGCAGCAAGATCATCCACTGCAGCTGGCTTACGAGCTCTTTCCCTAGATTTCTTCTCTCCACGCACGCAATTTTCCTGTCCCGACATCTTTAATCTCCCCACCAAAAACAGGATCCGCTACCAGACAACGCATAATCTGAAGATTTTGTCATTCACTGGAATGACAGACTGCAAAAAAAATTGTGAGATATTAAAATGAGAACGTGTAAAAACTAAGAAATCATTGGGCAAATTAGCCTCCCAAAGTAAAAGAAGTTTGCAGTGAAACTCTTGCAAATATTATAAGGGTTCGAAGGCAAGAAATTCAGTTGGTGAAATTCCAGGCACAATTTGCAGTTCGTCCGAGAAGGGGCATGAGTCCCTCACCTCCCTGCTGCCTCAGAGCATTGATCTGTTGTCTCAGGTTTCGCTATGACGCCTGCGTTACCCAACAGATGTTTTACACAGGCCAACACATGTAATGTATGTGGTTGCATGCAATGCACGTGGTAAAGGCTTATTTTGATGGCTCATGACATTTGTATGTGGTTGCATGCAATGCACGTGGTAAAGGCTTATTTTGATGGCTCATGACACAAATGTCATGAGGTAAACAATATCCACCGCGTCCTAAATCAGTATATTGCATATTTTAAAAATATAATTCCTTTTTATATTTTAAATTTTTTTAATCTTAGATTGAAATTTTAAATTCGTTACATAATTCCAAAAATTCTAGTTACATCCCACGAAAAAATTGGGACAATATTGAAACCTATATAACATTTAAAAAATATACTATTCTGAATTCAATGGCAGATACATCTTGTCGTTATTAAAGAATATAAATCTTTCTTTATTCCTGGAGTGCATGGCAGGTGAAAAAAACTTATTATTAAATGTACACAACCGTCTTTTCTTGGCAAATAAATTTGCATACTTAATTCCAGAAATGCACAACGTGTAAAATCGAGTTGACCAAATGTATGGGCTATTCTGAAGTTATGTGTCCTATACTTAGCTTTTGAAATCAGCTCTGGACATGCATATATTGCGTGAAAATTATGAATACTTCAGAAGTTTGCTTTTGAAAAATAAGTCATAGCCATCATTATAATAGTGACTGTTTTAGCAACAATATGGGATCAAACTAACTTTCCCTGATTCTTGCACTTTAGGGATAAAATGCAGATAAAGGATAAAATACTTAGAATAATATCAGGAGAATTGCATTTCAGAACCAAACCTGGTTTTTCGCTGTTGAGAAGCAATTGGCAGCAAGATCATCCACTGCAGCTGGCTTAGGAGCTCTTTCCTAGATTTCTTCTCTCCACTCACGTAATTTTCGTGTCCCCCCTCACATCTTTAATCTCCCCACCAAAAACAGGATCCGCTACCAGACAACGCATAATCTGAAGATTTTGTCATTCACTGGAACAACAGACTGCAAAAAAATTGTGAAATATTAAAATGAGAACGTGTAAAAACTGCAAAAAAATTGTGAAATATTAAAATGAGAACGTGTAAAAACTAAGAAATCATTGGGAAAATTAGCCTCCCAGAGTAAAAGAAGTTTGCAGTGAAACTCTTGCAAATATTATAAGGGTTCGAAGGCAAGAAATTCAGTTGGTGAAATTCCAGGCACAATTTGCAGTTCGTCCGAGAAGGGGCAGCGAATGGGGATGCTCCAGGGAATGAAAAAGCCAGTTTAACTGGTGCTCCAACTGCTTATTTCAATGCTTCAACGAGTGCAGCTGATTCCTCGCTGCCACAGAGAATGAGTCCCTCACCTCCCTGCTGCCTCAGAGCATTGATCTGCTGTCTCAGGTTTCGCTATGACGCCTGCGTTAGCCAACATATGTTTTATCTGCTGTCTCAGGTTTCGCTATGATGCCTGCATTAGCCAACATATGTTTTACACAGGCCAACACATCTAATGTATGTGGTTGCGTACATATGTTTTACACATGCCAACGCATCTAATGTATGTGGTTGCATGCAATGCACGTGGTAAAGGCTTATTTTGATGGCTCATGACACAAATGTCATGAGGTAAACAATATCCACCGCATCCTAAATCAGTATATTGCATATTTTAAAAATATAATTCCTTTTTATATTTTAATTTTTTTTAACCTTAGATTGAAATTTTAAATTCTTTGCATAATTCCAAAAATGCTACTTACATCCCACGAAAAGATTGGGACAAGATTGAAACCTATATAACATTTAAAAAATATACTATTCTGAATTCAATGGCAGATACATCTTACCGATGATCGTTCTCTTCCAAGTTCCAGTGTTTACATTCAGGGTGTGAGTGCTCGGATTGCTTTCATGCATTACTCTTTCATTTCTCAACCAGTTCTTCTCATACAGAAGAGAACCTCTTACTGTCACTACGGTCTCAGAGCAAATCGTTGTTCTGCCAATTGGGCATTTTATGGCAGCAGCACTGTCCAAGAGAAATTATGGGCTACCCTGGACCAGATATGAATTTTGCCTGAATCCGGGACCCTTCAATCTGAAAGAGCATGTGCTCATTACTATCTTTGCAGGTGCTAGAGCCACATCGGTGACAGCAATTCACATCGTAAACATTGTGAAGATCTACTACAGAAGAAATCTTGATCTCCCAGTGGTCCTCTTGATAGTCAGAACATCTCAGGTGATAATTCTTGATTGAACTTCTTCAATCCACATTCAAAAATTCAGGTAAAGTAGGTTCATCAGATGTTTATTTTGCATTTTAATTGGCAGCACAAATTGTTATCTGCATGAAGAACATTGGCGAAAAGGCATCCCTAACCCCAGTGTATTTGCCAGATTATGGCAGGGACTAGCTGCCCCGCAGCTCATCTTGTTATCATATATATCGCCTTTTCAAAAACTCTTTTGAAAAAACCACGTGAGGATATAAACGATGTGAAAAAATTATCCATTAAAAAAAAGAAATCGTATAACCTTTTAAAAATTTTGTGAAAAAACCACACGTGACTTTCAAATATAAAAAAAAATTGCGTTGAATGATGTTTTGAGTCACAGATCCACGAACAACTACCATTAATGCACACGGCCGCACACCACATATAATGCACACAGTTGCATACCATGTAAAATAGGCTTGCGTGCTCCTGATTGTATACAAAAGTGCAACTAACTCAATATTTTCAAGAATCGCAGTTAAATGAAAATTGCTCCATTTTTTTACTAAATAAGTGTGAAATTTTCACACTTTTTAATAGTTCTAAAAAATTTTAACCCAATTTATAAAAAATATATATTGGATTTTTTTCTTTGTTCTCTTTTCAGTGGCTCTGCAGGCACCATTATCTTGTGAAACTTCCTCAACTCTGATACCAATTTGTTGAAAAGACATAGATGCTTAAAGATAAATTTCACCCAAAACACACCAACTATGACTCTTCTATTGATCACACAAAACTTGATGATTACAATGAACCCGCTGGAGTGTATTTAACCTTTTTTGCCTAAAATATCTTGACATGCAACCACACACTATAAGTTAAACTATGAATTAAATCGATTTGAAACAACACTAGGTTAATTGACTCTCTAACTATAGCCAACTCCTCATGCGAGAGTAATTATCTTATTTTAAGAGTAATTATCTTATTTTAACTCTCCTTTAGTCATTACTCCAGTGAACAACTTATGTTTTTTATTAGAATATTGGCATGGCAATGACCGTTGTTTCACAATTAAGAAGAAATTTACCTACAATCTTATCTTAAGGATGTTTTCATTTATCATTACCCATACATGATTTCTTTTCCTCAATGAGGGTATCTCTCCCTAGTGTGGTATTTCCTATGCATTGTTGTAAAGATTGTATTTTGTTTCTTTCTCTTTTCCTAATGATTGAAATCCCAAAAATGGTCTTATCCTGCTCCTTGATTTGGTGTGCCTATCACTACTCTAAATTCTCTATTTCCTATTCACGATTTCTATTTTCTTTTCC